>JAKSZT010054458.1:26534895-26746894 GCA_026826555.1 Tolypeutes matacus
TGATGTTGGAGTTTTGATGTTGGAGTTTTGATGTTGGAGTTTTGATGTCGGAGAGAAGGCCCTAGGAGAAGAGAAGTGAGCCATTCACCTGACAGTCTACAGCTGACCTTGTGGAGGAAACAGGAGCTAAGCCCAGAGAGAAACACAGCCCCAGGAAGAGAGGAACCCAAGAAGCCTGAACCCTGGCAAACGTCGGCAGCTGTTTTGTTCCAACACATGGCAATGGACTTTGGTGAGAGAAGAAACTTACGCTTTATGGCCTGGTAACTGTGGACTTCTACCCCAAATAAATGCCCTTTATAAAGACCAACCCAGCAAGCCAGACACAAAAGGACAAATACTGTATGAATGCGTTACTATGAAACAAATATATTGTGTAACATATTGTTTGATCCAAAATAAATAAATAAATTTATATGTATCCATTACATTTAATTGAAAAATGTATATATTTATTCATCTGTGTTTACTTTTTAGTTTTTAATTGTTTATATTTTCAATTATTAAATGTACAAAGAAAGTTAAAAAAAAAAAAAAAAAAAGACCAACCCATTTTTGGTATTTCATATTAGCACCCCTTTGGCTGACTAATACAACCAGTATGGCTATAAAGATATCAATGTAATATAATACACAACACTGATAGACTGAACGACAAAAAGCACATGCTGATCTCAACTGAAGCAGAAAAGGCACTTGACAAAATCCAATACCCATTTATGACAAAAACACTCAGAAAACTAGGAATAGAAGGGAACTTTCTCAACACGATAAAGGACATTTATGAAAAACCCACAGCAAATATCATACTCCATGATGAAAGACTGAAAACTTTCCCTCTAAGATCAGGAAGAAGACAAAGATGCCCACTGTTACCACTGTTAATCAACATTGTACTAGAAGTTCTAGCCAGAGCAATTATGCAAGAAAAAGAAATAAAAGGCATTCAAATTGGAAAGGAAGAAGTAAAACCATCCCTATTCACAGATGACAAGATCATTTATATAGAAAATCCGAAGGAATCAACATGAAAGCTACTAGAGCTAAAAAAAGAATTCAGCAAAATTGCAGGGTCAAAGATTAACGCCTCCAAATCAGTTGTGTCTCTGTATACCAGTAATTAATAATCTGAAAGGAAATTAAGAAAGCAATTCTATATATAAAGCATCTAAAATAATAAAAATATGTAGGAATAAATTTAACCATGAGGTGAAAGACTTACACACTGAAGACTACAAAACATTGCTGAAAGAAATTAAAGATGATCTAAAAAAAATGGGAAGACATCCCACGCTCATGGATTGAAAGACTTAATTTTGTTAAGATGTCAATACTACCTTAAGTAATTTACAAAATCAGTGCAATCCCTATCAAAATTCCAGCATCCTTTTTGGCATAAATGGAAAAGCTGATCCTCAAATTCTTAAGGAATTGCAAGGGGCCCTAAAAAGCAAACGATCTTGAAAAAGAACAAAGTTGGAGTACTCACACTTCCTGATTTCAAAACTTATTACAAAGCTACAGTAATTAAAACAGTGGGGTACTGGCATAAAGATAGACATATGGACCAATGGAATAGTATTAAGAGTCTAGAAACAAACCCTCACACCTATGGCCAGTTGATTTTCAACAAGGGCACAAAATCCATTCAATGGGGAAATTACACTCTCTTGAACAAGTGGTGCTGGGTTAACTGGAAACTCACATGCAAAAGAATGAATTTGACCCTTATCACTTACCATAAACAAAAATTAAATCAAAATGGATCAATGATCAAAACATAGAGCTAAAACTATAAAATCTTATAAGTAAACTCAGGGAAATATCTTTTGGATCTTGTATTATAGGCTATGGATTCTTACATTTTACACCAGAAACATGAACAAGTGAAAAAATAGATAAATTGGACTTGATCAAAATTAAAGATTTTTGTGCATCAAAGGATATTTATCAAGAAAGTGAACAACCTACAAAATGGGAGAAAATATTTGGAAATCATATATCTGGTAAGGATTTAACATCCAGAATATATAAAGTACTGCTAAAACTCAACAACAAAAAGACAACCCAATTTAGAATGGGAAAAGGATTTGAATAGACATTTCTCCAAAGAAGATATACAAATGGCCAATAAGCCCTTGAAAAGATGATCAACATTATTAGCCATTAGAGAAATGCAAATCAAAACTATAATGAGATACTACTTCACATCCACTAGAATCACTATTATGAAAAAAAAGAAAAACAAGTGTTGGCAAGAATGTGGAGAAACAGGAACCCTTAAACATTGTTGGTGGGAATGTAAAATGGTGCAGCCCCTATGGAAAACAGTTTGGCAGTTCCTCTGAAAGTTAAATATAGAATTTCCGTATTACCCGCAATCCCACTTCTAGGTATATACCCAAAAGATTTGAAAGCAGGGACTCAGATATTTGCACAATGATATTCAAAGTGGCATTATTCACAATTGCCAAAAGATGGAAGCAACCCAAGTGGCCATCAACAGATGAATGGATAAACAAAATGTAGAATATACACACAATGGAATATTACTCAGCTGTAAAAAAGGAATGAAGTTCTGACACATTCAACAACATTATGAATCTGGAAGACATCATGTTAAGTAAAATAAGCCAGAAACAGAAGGACAAATAGTGTATGTTTCCTCTTATATGAAACACCTAGAATAACCATATTCATAGAGACAGAAAGGAAAACAGTGGTTGTCAGGGGCTGGGGGCGAGGGGAATGAGGAATTACTGCTTAAAGGGTACAAGTTTCTGTTTGGGATAATGAAAATGTTCTGGAAATAGTGATGAAAATGGCAGTGTATTTAATGTCACAGAACTGTACACTTTAAAATGGTTAAAATGATGTTTATGTTATGTATATTTTACCACAATAAAAAAATGGGAAAAAAACAAAACAAAACAAAACAAAACCAAAAAAAAAAAAAAACCCCAAAAACGTAAAAAACCTAGAATGGAAGGCTCCTGAGTACTGGACCCAGATTTTTAATACCCAGCCCTTTCACTTTCATTTACCTTCTCTCTCCCACTATAGTCATTAATATCTCTTTCTCAGTATTCTCTCTGACATATACACATGCAATAGTATTTCTCATTAAAAAACAAAAAACCTACTCCCTTGAACCCAATTCTCACTTCGTAAGTCATTCAGCTACATTTCTGGCTTCTCTTATCAACAAATCCTCTCAAAGAATTTGTGTGTGTGTGTTGCACATATTGTCCCCACTATGTCACACCTCCCATTTACTCTTTTTTCTTTTTCTTCTTTTTTTTTTTTTTTCAATATAGAACGCTTCACGAACCTGCGTGTTATCCTTGAGCAGGGGCCATGCTAATCTTCTCTCCATCACTCCAATTCCAGTACATGCACTGTCGAAGCGAGCACCCATTTACTCTTAAACCCACTTCAGTTTGACATCTGTCCTCACTTCTCTGAAATTGTCCTTGCCAAAGTCACCAGCCACCTTCCTGCTGCCAAATCCAAAAGACACATTTTGTATTCATCTTACTTGGCACTTCAGCAGCATGTGACTTATCAACTAATCCTTCCTTCTTGAAATAGTTTCCTCTCAGTTTCTGTGACCTTTCACTCGCTTGGTTTTCTTCCTGCCTCCCTGGACACCCTATTACTGTTTCTTTTTTATCCAAACCGAGGACCTTCTTCTTTACTTGTATCTCTTTGTATGGGTACATGATTTTTAAATGCCACCTATGTGTTGATAACTCCCCTAAATTTCAGAGACCCGTACTCTGAGCTCCACATTTACCTGCAATATCTAATACGTTTATCTGGAGGTCTCACAGGCATTTCAATTTCCAAAACTAAATCCTGATTTTCCCCTCCACAAAACCATTGCTGGTCATCTTCCCCATTTCAGTAAACAGCACCACCACCCAGCACCTCACACTTTCCTGAAGGCATCCTTGATTTCCTCCTGTCCCTTACCTTCCACATCTGCCTATTAACAAGTCCTGTTATTTCAATTTCTGAAAACCACCTTGAATCTGTCTTGATCTCTCCATCTTCACTGCTACCATCCCTGTCCAAAACAGCATCAGCTTCCATTTGAACAAAAACAAAAGCCCCTCAACTGGTCTCCAAGCTTCTACTCTTCCCCTTCTGATGTCTACTCCCACAGAGCAGCCAGAATGGTTTTCTAAAACAGTCATCAGACTACATCATTCCCCTGCTTAAAAACCTTTTGGTGACTTCCCATTGCACCTGGAATGAAATGTAAACTTGGTACCACTCTCTGTCATCTCTGCCTTGCCGGACTTTTCAGCCTTATCTCATGCTTTCCCACAGTGGTCTTCTGCCATCTCCTTAACACACCCAGCTCTATCTCAGCTCAAGGCTTGAGCTGCTCCGGGGAATGCCCAGCCCCCCAGCCCTAGGCTGGCTGGGGCCTCAAGCCATGCTTCAGGTCTCCAATAAATGTTACCTCCTCCAAGAGGCCTTAAGAAGCCTACCAACAACAGGCACTCTTATCTCCTTATAGCACTTATCACTATAATTCACCACAATTCTTTTATTTTATCTGTTAATGGATTTGTCTTCTTCATGACTAGATGCTCCATTTGGCAGGAATGATGCCTTTTTCACTATTATATTCAGAACCTAGAGCTGGGTCTAGCACATGGTAATTATTCAACAAATTAATAATCGTGGTGAATAAATGACTGCCAAAACTTTTGTATGTATCTGAGTAAGCAGAAAGGTTGCCTCAGAGTCAGTTCCTGATAAGTTCTTTTTTTTTTTTTTTTTTTTTTTTGAGGTACCAGGGTCAGGGATTGAACCTGAGAACCTGTATGTGGGAAGCTGGTGCTCAACCACTGAGCTACACTGGCTATCCAGAGTTGGTTTTTCCATTTGTTTGTTTTGTTTTTAGGAGGTACTGGGAATTGAACCCAGTACCTCATACACGGGAAGCAGGTGCTTAACCACTTGAGCCACATCCGCTCCCCTGATAAGTTCTAATGTCCTGTCTGAACAGGACTAACCTACAGTTGGAATCATCTAAAAGACCCATTAAGCACAAAGGAAAATTTCCAAAGTATGCTGAGCTTTGCTCAACTAAATCTCGATACTTGGAAGATACTTTTTTTGAACTCCGGAAACCATGAATTGCACCTCACCTGCTCAAATAAACAAAACCATCTTTCAAAATTTAAAATTCTAATTTGGCACATGAATAAAAGCATGAATTTTAGTCTCTCCCAGAGAGGACCATACTTCATAAATGTCTGAGAGGAATCACTTAGTATCCTGCAGTGATGAAAGAGAGTTCGCTAGCCTGGATTCAAATATAGTATCAAACATTAACAAAAGAGATTCTATCCAGTGAAGACAAAATACCTTTTAAACAAATTAGGTAAAATTGCCTCAAGTGCACAAAAGCCTTACCAATCAGTTGACTTCCATGAATTCTGCAACACTGAGGGAGGCCTTCATCGACACATCACACAAATGTTAGCAAGTTCAATTTCTATCTTCTAGAAGTAGAGATTTGTAATGGCAAAACTTAAAAACTATACCACTGAGCACAGTGAGATGGTGCAGTTACATGTTTTTCTCTAAAATGCATTCACACATCTGAAATATAACATCAGGACAGAAAACTGTTTTGTAAACAGCAGGGGCCAGAGGATTCGGAGAGAAGGTCTGCTAAGTTATCTCATTCTGATCACTGAACACCCTCTAGAACTAAAATAACACAGTATGACAAAAAAAATAATGTGACCAAATTTCATTCAACATATCTCACAAAGCTTATTCATCCCAATGAGTGGCAATTCTGCAAAAGTCATACTGCTTACTACTGTTACTAAAGGCACCTAACATTTATGAGCACAGGCTACCTGCCAGGTGCTATACTAATTTGTATATACATTATCATATTCATTCCCTGCAGTATAGTTTTAATGGCAAAGCCATGTAGACATCCCTTAGGTATTGCAAACTTATATGCAAAGTGGAATTCTGGATTCCCTCCCACAAAGCTGTTCCTCTCCTAATCTTCCCCATCTCAGTATATCCCCAACCAGATGCCCCAACTCTCTTTGAAGTCATCCTTGATTTCTTCCTTTCCGTTTGCATACAAAATTATCAGGGGGTTCATTTTATTTTAAGTGTGGAAACTGAGGTTCAGAGAAACCCAAATAACTTGCCCAGGCTCCTGCGGCAGAAGTGGTAGGACAAGATTCCAACCCCAGCATGTACTTCAGAGCCCTCATCAACCATGCCATGCTGTACTGTCTCTCTAAGCCGTCTAACGGCAGTTGTGACACTGCTGTGGCTGCCACTAGGAAGCAGTACCACACAGTGCTGAAAGAAAGGGCTTCTGGAGTCAGACATGGCTGGACTCAAAACCCAGCTCAGCCACTTCTTGTGAGCCTGGGGAATAACCTGTACAAGAGTCACAATAATACCTATCTTGCAGAAGTGTCATAAAGTTTAAATGAGATGACAGAGTAATTAAAAAAAAAAAAAAAATGCTTAGTGAACTGACTAGCCACCTGATAAATGTCCAAACTGGTAGATATTGTTGTCCAAAATATTTAGTATATCTACTTCTGTACACATTCAACTCAATAAACTGCTTTCAGGAGCTCCTCCACGGTGGCAAAACATGGTCCCTGAGAAGGAAACAACTTTGGGAACCAGGCCTGAGCTGGTCCAATCTCACTAGCGAAACTTATCAGGAACTTGTTGGATCACAGGACAGAACAACTGATGCTTCATTCCAAAAGCTCCCTGGGGATCCTCAGTGCCACCTCTCTAGCAGGCCCTCGGTTCTCAGGCTGCAGCCTCCAATGTGGACACAGTGGTCAGAGAGGGGTGGGGTAGAAGAATGAGCAAAGGGGTGAGGCTGATAAAATACTAACAGCCCCAAGAAGCTGGACCCCTGCGGACTCTCCAGGCAGACCTTAACTCCCCATGGCCCCTTAGAGCAATCACAGCTGCTGGCTGCTGTGCTGTGAGCAAAGCTGTTGGATTTGTGTTTAAAAGAAACAAAAAGTGTCACAACAAGTAAGATTTAATGAACCTTCTCAGCTGTCACTGAGTGATGAGTTCTTGCCAGTATAGTTTATCTCTTGGCAAGTACCCAGATGAGACTATTCCTCAGCTAACAGGTGGCCTGTTTATTATTCCATAGGTTTAGCAGGACTCACAGTTATTTTGAGGAAGAATGGAAAAATAAAAACCTTGTAAAGCAATAGAAAATCAACACTTAGCACATAAACGGCTAACCATCCAACCAGACCATATTTCATTTATGTTCTATGGGTAAAAAACAGCATGAATGATAAATATAAAAAAGAAAATGCTCTTCCTCTAAAACAGCCTCATTTATATAAAGCAAACCTGTGGGCAGCTAACCTTTATGCCACTGAAACTCATGTGGCTACGTTTTTCCAGTCTTCAGCTTAGAGAAGATAGGAAAGAGGCAAGTTCTGTCTTCAGATTCAAGTTAAACCAGGGCTTTCATGTTACAACTTGTTGCTTGTAAGTTGTTCTAGGTGATAAATGTGGCCTCATGAGCTCAGAAGTCCCTTTGTAACATGCAGATATATTATGTGACATGATAATGTTGGTGAATAGGATTCTGACCCATCAGGGAGAGGAATCCTCACCATCAGTGGGATTTACTGGGCACCCACCATGACCACTGTACTGTGCTATGGAAGAACGCAATTGTACACTCAGAACCTGCACCCTTTCCTTTCTTCCTTGTCAGGGTGCGCTGGTGGGGCAGGGGCCAGAAGTTTTTAAAAAGTACAAACCACAGGAAAGACTAGTTTTGGGGATGTAGAGGTGGGCAAAGCAGCACTAGACAGGGGCTAGGAGAGCAGAGCCATGGAAAAACCAACTTTGAACAAAATGTGTAATCTATATCCAATATGAAAACACTTAAAACTTGCAACTTGCTTGGCCCCAAGGGTATGAGTGTTTCTTTTGTTCATTTGGTTTAACTTTCTACTTCATTATCTACTGAACTTCAATATCTCAAAGTCAAAGTTTTGAGAAATCATAATCCTAGCTTAGAGTCATTATAATTTGGCTTCAGCTGTGCATGGATGAAAATGCTACAAAAGAAAGAAAAGAACAAGGTCCAGAGAGAAAGCAGCAACTAGCAAATAAATGCAACCTATACAGAATTTACAAACGAAGAATTGTTCTTGATAAACACAGTGTCTTCCTTCTTCTGAGAAGTTCAAACATGTTATTTTATTAAACCTCACAACACTGTGATGTGAAAAGCCAGGAAAAAAGTATTTAGTGCTTTAACTCCTAATCTCACACTCTTGGGCTTAGTGTCTCTCTACTGTTGTTGTTTGTGGATTTGTTTTGGTTTTGGTTAGCAGCTCAGAAAAGAATCCAAGGAAAATTCTAACGTGGGTCGGTGGGGGAAACAGGGCGCAAGGCTGAAAAAAAGAATGTAAACAATCCCAATGTAGCTGATATCAGGCAGGAGACAAAACTCAAGTTAGAAGAGATCTAGAAGCAGAAAGGGGGGAGGTAAATAAGGAAGGCAAGGTTTCTGGGGCTTCTACCTGCCATGTTTGCCTGGCTGGTCCCCAGAGCTTGAAGTATCAGCTGCAGCTCCCTGACGGCTGTGGCTGCCTCTTCGCCACAGGACATGTCAGGCTCCAGGACCAGTTCCAGAAGGCCAACTCCTGCCAAAGAGAGACGGTCAGCCTGACTAGAGCTTTCCAAGCTGAAAAGATCAATGAGGCTTAAAGCCTTAGGAAAAAACCCTGAACTACTTAAATATTCTCAAAGTGGTTCTCTTTCCTTCCACTTTTTGATATTTAACTTTGGTTCCATTTTTATTTTAATGTCTGCTTAAGATATCAAGCTGTTGGGTCTGTAACTAGATGGAAAAGTTTGTCTAGGGGTAAATTACTGGTAAGCCCGACAGGAATCACAGTCCTAGCCACACTCTTTAATCAGCTATACCAATACTAATGCCGAGAGGTGAACCTCCATCTGCAGGCCCCTGTGCCTGTTTCCTCAATTGGTTTGGGAAAACTCTAGAGGGAAGAGATGCCTAAAACCCAACAACCAAGAGAGCTGGAAGGAAAAGTAATAAAATCCCAAGCCTACCTGCCCTGTTCAAGTCAATGAGCGTCTGGGACCTCTGGTCATCGTGGAGGCTTTTGCCACTGTCTTGCTCCAACTGGATCTGTTTGATCCTTGTGGTCTTGGTGATCATCTGACCCCGCTTTTTCCCCACACAGACACTGTATGTCAAGCTCCCATTCACAGCCACGGGAAGCCTCTGCTGAGTAATTTGGTAGCCTGCCTGCACACAAACATGGGTTACACAGTCACTAAACCAGGCTGCTGACTTGAAAATAAAAGCTGGGACCCAGTTTACTATTCCTTTTAGTATCACAAAGCTGTAGGCTTAATTAGGGGGAAAAAAAAGGAAAAGAAAACTGAGTTTATGCACTATACCATAACTTGGCCCGGCCTCTTCCACATCCTCCCTTCACCTTCCGTATAGGACCCCTCCACTCCCAAGTAATGACTGGCCATAAACAACACAGAGACCATCTTCCTTCCCAAAGTGCATTCTCAGGAATAACAATAATCTCATTGTCAGGGGCCCCTAAGAAAAGAATTTATTGTTTCCATTTAGCTCATTAGCCTAAACTCTGCTTCTGCTTCCTGGGCTCCTGACAGACCCTCCTTCTTAGGAGACGCTGGCCAAGCATCTCGCCAACAGACAGCAGTTGCTAGTGCATTTGAGCTTGTTTTGTTTCTGTTCTTTAAGGGAACCAATCGTGCCAGCTGCCTCGCTGACCCAACTTCCCTTGCTCCTCCAGCCAAAAACTGCTGTGACACTCAATTCATCTAATTGAACTCACATAGCACTAAAATACTGGGGGATGTTGCAAGGACTCCCTCACCTCCTTCTAACAGGAAAGGAAGAATCTTCTTCAAAATGCACTCATGCATTGGCATACAATAGAGAGATGGCAGGAGAACCGGAGAAGAAAAGAGAACAGCTAACACATCTACAGCACTCGCTAGTTCCTGAGTACTGTTCTCAGTTACTTTCCCCTCATTCAATCCTCAGGACAACTCTATGAAGTGGGAATGGGGCCCAAAGAGGTTACAGAGCTACTAAGCATCAAGGTAAGGGTTTGAACTCAGGTGGCCTGGCTCTAGCACCTGTGCTCTTAACCACTAGGCCAGTGGTTTTCAAACTTCAGCTGCACCTGTATCCTCCAACTGGCTTGTTAAAACACAAATTACTGGGCCCCGCCCCAAAGGGTTCTGATTCACTAGGTCTGGGGTGGGGCCTGAGAATCTATATTTCTAATAAATTCCCAGGAGATGTTGGTGCTAGTAGACTGGGCACCACACTTTTGAGAACCGCTGCACTAAGCTCATTCGTTCTCTATGTTGAGACAGAAGTCTCAATTTGTAAAAATTAAACTCTACGGTTACCAGAGATAAAATGCAGGGCACCCAGTTAAATGTGAATTTTGGAGAAACATATAAGTGTGTTTCATTTAATATTTGGCAACCTTAACTCTGGATTATCTGAGCTATCTGGACCATAATCAGAACATCTCATTTTAGCCACATACTGCTAACTGAACTGGTTCTCTTAAAAAATAGAAAAATGCAGTTTAGTACTCTTCAAGCAGTAAAATTTGCTAAAAAGCTGGTAGCCAGAGAGAAAAGAGAAGCAGCATTTGGAGAATTCAGGCCTTAGTTATATTTTTTATTTAATTCTACTCCTGCCCTCACCCACTAAAAAAAAACAGCTCAGTACAAGGAGAATGAGATGAAACAACATTATCACTATCGTTTTTCTAAAGCTAAGGGTAGCCATGTTTACTATCAGAGACTCAGATCAAATGAAGCACTATTTTGGGACTATTTTGGGAAACCCATTCAACGTTTCAGTTTTGTTTCAGTTCAATATTATGAAAAATTGGCCCTAGTCACTTCAGGAAAAAAAAAATAATTTTCAGGAAAAAGCTGGTTAAGATTGGGTTTGTTGCTCAGCCACTGTTATTAGTTGAGGTTTCTGGATCATGTCTCTTGCTTACTATTGTCCACTTACATGTTCCTCCTGAGATGACAGAAAGGTCTCCAGAGGAGACAATCCTGTTGTTGGGAACTTCAACTACAAAGAGAGAGAGGCTCTCGCTACGTCTACAGAGCCACAGTGTGCATCTGCCATTGCATCAGCCACAGAGTTTACTTTTGTCCTAACTGGCAATTAAGCACCAAACACCAGGGCTGGGCTAAGCCTGAGAACACTGGCTGCTTCTACTCCCCGTGCAATTAGGAGAGAGCCACCAGAAGCATGAGGCTGAGCAAGGAGTCAGCAATCAGGACAACCGCATCCAATCTAGTAAACATCAGGGGGCACCTGCCTTCATCAGGGCCTGGCGGAACTTCCTGCTGCGCTGGACGGGGCTCTAACAGGAAACATGAGAGGCACAGGCCCCCGTCCTCACTTCAGCCCCCCTCCCACCCCCATCACGCAGCAGGACTGGCCCAGCTCAGCTGAGGGAGGGGTAGATCACAAGGCATACTTACAGGGAGATCAGCATAGAAGTAGTGCTTCCTGTCAAACAAGGACTTCTTGTTTATGCGGCAGTTCAGTGCCAAGCCTGTCATCACTGCTGCTTCCACACATCTCCTGTTGAGAACCTATAGAAATATGACACACAGCTCCTCTCAGATTCGCAGTCTGAACAAATGCTTCCCCCACACACTGACAGCCTCAGTGAATATGCAATTTGGCCCTTCAACGGGCATTATCTCTGGTTTTCTGTGTGGGCGGCTCAACTTCACAAGTCTCTGTTTGTGAATTGAGAAAACTTTATTTAGAAAAAAGAAAATGCAGGCAGCCATGGGGCCTGCTGGGCACTTAATGAACAGCCACATCAAGGCACCTCTCCCCCAACACATGTCATCAAACTTAATAGGAAGAGTCCCAGGAAAGCATAGCGGAGTGGCTACTTCGTGGAATAAACTTTATCTCAGTTCTGCTTTAGGCAGAATAAGGAGTGGGCTGAAAAACACGAAGAGGCACTGGTTCCCTACTGAGAGAAGAGGATCCAAGAGGAAACTCCCCAAACGACCCAGTGAGGCAGGAATGATGAGACACAGGCAGGACCCAAGAGACTGAACTTGACTGAACTTCTGGGAACTACGGGGCTGCAGGCATTTCCTGAGGGGCTGGGAAATGTGTACACCCGCCTCCTGCCCTGAAAGTGAGCTCCACGTGAGAGCCACCCATCCCTGACCACCCCTGAGCTACAGATCTCACCAACGGTGCCTGGATCCCACCCTGATCCCTTGAAGGAGCTAATGACTAAGGAATGGCTAACAAATGTCCCAGCTTCAAAGGAAGTGAACAGGTTTTAAGAACTTTGGGGGTTGGGGAACAAAATAGACAAATAGAAATAACACGGTGTGGGAGACAGAACCTAAATTCTGGAGTCAGTAGGTCCAAGTCCCACTTCTGCTCAGTGTAGCTGTGGGCCTGGGAACCTCAGTTTCCTCATCTCTGAAACAGGGATTCGTAAAGCAGATAAAGTAACATTCAGAACACCTAACCTAGAGTAGAGACTCAAACAGTGCATCATTTCCTCCACTCTACCTTGGGGGCATTTGGGGGGATGTCATGCTTGCTGGTGAAACGTATCTCTATTTTTTATTAGAATTTCTATGATACTCTTTAGTATTAAACATACTATAAAAATAATATATTATATAAATAAATAGTTTTATATTATATTTATATATTATATAAATATATTATACAAATAGTGTACTATTATTATTTATATAGGGCTCTCCAACTAAGCATGTTCACAGCTACTATTTTATTTCAGCCTCACAGCAACCTCATAAAAAAAAAGAACAATCTGTATTATTCCAATATTTAAGATAAAGAAAAAACAAGGACCCAGAGACTCTAAAAAAATCCCCAGAGTTGGCAAGGGGTAAAGCTAGCCCTAACGCCCACATGTGCTCTGCCTGGAGGGTAGCAAAGCGGGAACCCCTATGGCTCTGGGACAGGCTCTCCAGGCTGGGGCCGTGAGCAACACCCCGGCATGGGAATAACTTGTTGATCAAACTAACAGGTTCAAACGAACTTGTACAATGAAATGTAATAGGCATCTCCACTTAACTGCAATATACAGTGTGCCCCAAAGGAAACCCAAACAGCAAATCGCCCTCTTAGTGATGACATCACATCCCTTTTTATGGAACTCAGGTTACAAAATGGAGTCATCTCACAGCATCTATTCTGAGCTCTTCATTCTGGGCCTAATAGTATTGTCAGCTCTGCAGTCATAATGGTTTTCATGAAAAGGATGCTCTAATTATTGATGTTTTCGCTTGCTAATGTTTGGCATTTTACCAGCCGCTGGAGGATCCTGCCAAACCAAGCCTGGTGATTTGGGTCAAGGCACACAGGAACGGGAGGCAGGCAGCCCAGCCCGAGCACTGCTCCTCCTGTCCGCAAGCTGCGTGACGGCCTCATCTGCATCAGCTCTGGCTTCATCACTCCCACTGTTTTTCCAACCAGCATTTCTGTCCAGTCTGCCCCTTTGGGATCAACCTGCTTCTCTCTTCTGTGCACAGAGACAACTCAGGTTTGTTTTGTTTGTTTATTCTTGAGCGTGCGTCACTAATAGGCTCCTCTGTGAGCCAGCATGGACTATGGCTGATCACAGACCCTCCCCGCACCCCTGCACACGTACACAGGGGCACTTGGTAAACCACCAATTTCTGAAGAATAAGAATGCAATGAAACACACAAACATTAAAGTGATATTGAATACACTTTAATCTTTTTTTTTTTTTTGATGATTTAGAAGGCTTGAAGTTGCTCAGGGTCAGAATTATAAGCATCAATCACCACTACCTGCAGTTGCATAGGGGGGGCCAGTAAATAGAGAGCACCAGTTAAAAGAATGCCAAGAAAAAAAAAATTATTATGATCTTAGTCAAGCTGCTCATGACAGATGGAGGTCCAGGTCAGCTTGTTCTAAGGATAGGAGGCAGAACTGGGAAATTCAACTTGGGTTGTTTTCATTCCAAAAATTTTCTCAAGTGTCTATAATGGACTAGGCATTTGGGATAAAAAGATAAATAGGACTCTGCCCCTGTCCTCAAGGAATCTGCAGTCGTGACATGAAGCTGCCAGCACCTCCAACTTCCTTCTCAAATTCATCTTCCATATGCCTGCTGCGGTGATCCTACTAAAATGCAAATCTCATGGCATTCTGTTGCCTAAAACCAATCAACAATCCCCACTGACCACATGAACAGAGGCCAAGCTCTTCCATGATCAAGCTCCTGCCAACATCTCCATTTGCATCTCATAACACAGCCCCACTCACACTCTATAGTCCGGTTTCCCTGTACAAACCATGCTGCTATTTTTGACTCTCCCTATTCTGAGTCCCTTCAAAATTGTTTTGTGATGTCAACACCTCTGTGAGGGAAGCGGCTGTGGCTCAATCAGTGGGGCTCCCGTTTACCATATGGGAGGCCCCGGGTTCGGTTCCCGGGGCCTCCTGGTGAAGGCAGGCCTGCCCGCGCGGCGTGGTTGGCTGACCCGGCGAGCGCGAGCAGCAAGGGGGGGATAAATGAATAAATAAATAAAATCTTTAAAAAAAAAAAAAAAAAAACACCTCTGTGAAGTCTCTCTTACTATACTTCTTAGGAGTATCTTCTGACATTCTAGTCACTTCCATTTGTGCCTGTATCACAGTGGGTTGACTTTGTTTACATATATTTCCATTAGATGAACATTCCATGAGGATGGGAATTGTCTTTTCACCCTTGTATCTCTGGAGCCTAATATGGACCCTGAAAAGCAGTGGTGCTTAATTAATGTGCATTGAACTCAAATGAGGAGGGAGGTGAAGGATATCAGGGGAAGGCTTCAGAGGGGCAGCGATGCACGGGGCTCCTCTCAGGAGTTCTCTGGCACCTGCTGGCCTTCAAACTTGTTTCTGGAAGTGCCCTGAAGTGACTTGAAAACTTGAGACATGAGGACTCAAAAAGCCTACCCTGTCCTGAAGAAATTAATATAAAGTGATTACAAAGTGTCTCCAAGTGAGCCCTTCCAGCATTCCTGTGGAAGGAAAGCAGTGATCCCTGGTATTCACATACTTTTCTCACCTGGGCCTTTAACTCCACTTGGCTTCAGGAATGGCTAACACCAAGTATTTATTAGGAACTTGCAATGGATCAGGTAGTGTGCTATGCATATCATGTATGTTTGCCACTTCATCCTCTCAACACTCCTGGGTTAGATTCTATGATTATCCTCATTTTACAGAAAATGAATGTAAGCGAGAGATTCAATAATTTGGCCAAGATCACATGTATGATAAGCAGCAGAGGTAGGAAATCAGAACCCAGGCTTTCAGCCACTATGCTCGATCTTAAATCTCCAAAGAATCCACAATGTCACTGTCAATTATCAGGACTACTAACACCTGCTCAAAACTCCAGAGCAGTAGGTTAAAGGCAGATCTTGTTTCTTTATGTTTCCTCTTGCCGATTTCTGTCTCTTTAGGTTTGTTTTCTGTGCTGAGCTCCGAAGGGGCAAGCATCGTGTCCTTCTAAAGCTGTACAACACTCAATATAGAGCCGGCGGGGGTTATGGTAAAGGGAGCAGACAGCCCCTAGGTTTTCTTGATTAGTAGAAGATGTTTTCTTGCTAGATTTCTGAAATAAAAGGATTTCTCAAATAAGTGAATAGCCTAATCCTTTCATTTAATCAGAAGATAAGATTGTGATCAGTAGAGGTAGGAGATGAGATAGATGCACAGTGATGGTCAATAAATTTTATGACCAATAAAGTGACTGAGCAGATCATGACTAGGAAAATGATATGGGTCGGAGGTAGTAAATGGTCTTTAAAAAGGACTACATGTTTGGTCTCTCTCTAAAATATGAGTAGTGTGGCAACCATAACCTGTTTGGAATCTAAAATATATCCAGAGCATAAAGCTATACAACTACCCAGAAACGTGCATAAGAATGTGGAGAAAGCATTGTGACCCCAACCTGAGAAATAGACTTCCAGTTTTAAGATTTAGTTAGCCTAACCAAACAAGCATTTCCTAATCTCTGAGTATGCCTGACCATCATTTAGTAACAATTCCCAACACACACACAAAAACCACCAAGTTCTGCACATTCTACTTTCATAATATGTCTTGATTTTCCCCCTCCTCCACATAGCCTCTGGCTTGATTCAGGCCCCATTCAACCACCACCCCCTCCAGCCCGAACTTCTGTACCTGCCACCCTGGCCAGGTTTCTCTGCCTCCACTCTCCCGCCTCTGATCTCTTCTCCACACACCTTTCTAGAGTATAAATCTCTCCATGGAATTCCTCTCCTGAAAATCTTTCACTGCCCCCATTGCTGACAAGATGAAGTCCAAGTGCTTGGTGGAGCCTCAGATGGCATTCAGCAGCAGCACCTGAATATGTGTCTAGCGTCCCTTCCTCCACTACCCTAAGCCCGCACGCTGTGGCCAGGCTGGAGACAAGCTTTCACATAAACCGCTCCTTCTGCCGAGGACGTCTTTCTTCCTTATCCTCTCGAGTAAGGTCTTTTTAGTACCCAACAAGGCTTTCAGACACCACCACCTCTTTTGTGAGGTCTCTCCCACTACTGTCCCAGGCTAGGTGTTTTTCTCTTCTTAGCTCCCATGGCACCCTGGAAAAGCGCTGACCGCATGGCCTCCCAATGTCTCCCCAGGCAGATGGAGCTGCTTGAGGGCAGTCAAGTCATAGTGTCTTCTTTACCCCATCACCCAGGGACAAGACTCTTTTAGTTTCCTAGGCTGCTCAAAACACACACCAAGAAATGGGTGCTGTTAAACAGTGGGGATTATTAGCTTACAGTTTTGAGGCCAGAAAAATGTCCAGACCAAGGTGTTAGCAAGGCAATGCTTTCTCCCCAAGACACTGCTGCTCTGGGGCTGGTTGCTGGCAATCCTCACCTTGTCACATGGCAAGGCACATGGTGGCGTCTCCTGGCCTCATCCTTCTCTTCCTGGTTGTTTCAGCTTCTTGCTTCTTGTGGCTTTCTCTCTCTGTGTGTCCGAATTTCATTCTCTTATAAAGGATTCCAGTAAGAGGATGAAGACCCATCCTGATGGAGGTGGGCCACACCTTAACTGAAGCCACCTCATTGAAAGGCCCTACTTACAATGAGTTCATGCCCACAGGAATGGATTAAATTTAAGAACACATTTTTCTGGGGTACACACAGCTGCAAACCACCACAAATACCAAGCTGATTAAACACTGAGTGCAGTAATCAATAATTTAGCATTCCCTTCATGAACACCCATAAGACCATACGCTATGCAATAAAAGCACAGTTGTTCTATAAAATGCATCAGTCAAGAAAAGGAAACCACTCTTGGTATGTAAAATAGAACAAATTTAATGCAGAGACTTCAATTATGCAGATGATAAAAGAGCTGAGAAGTGAGAGGGCAGAGTGAGGCAACGTGGATTCTTGACAGCAGGAAGCGCATCTATCCCAGGGCTGGAGGGACACAGAGGTGGATGGGAAGCGGCATTACAAAGCCAGGCCCTCGGGACACCCAGAGGGAGCTGGAAACAAGGCAGACCTGTCTTGCAGAAGCTGGAGTCATGGACAAGAAAGACCCAGCCCCGAGCAGAGACGCTGCCAGAGGCAGAGAGGGAGGGAGATACTCTGTTGCTCCTTCCCTCCCATTTCCAGTCTTCACGGGAGCCTCCTGTGGCCTGACCAGAAGCCAGCTGCCCTGGGCACTAGGAAGTACAGCCTAACACGGGGCAGAGCAGGGGACACGCAAGGACACGCAGGCCACAACTGGCACGGCAAACACATATGTTTGCATTCATTTCTGTGCCTTTTCTTTGGATAAGGAAATAGCTAATCAATAAAATGATGCATTCTCAAGACTGTCCAACCAACATAAAGCTGAAAATTTTGTGGACTCCTTTTTCACATACTGGGAAACAAGGATTAGGAAATGTTACTAATTTAGAAGGGACATTTGTGGTAATTCAACCTGGGTTGAACTAAACTCAAATATTACATCAACTGTTAGAAAGGAATTCATTAAGCAAATTAACACAACAAGACTGCATAAACTACTAAAATTGACAAAATAGTCTCTAGGATTTTAGCACATTTATGTGAAATTCTATTAATTATAAATAAATCTATTCACTAAAGTCAGTCTCTGGGACTTTGGTAGTTTGAGACTGTATGTACCCCAGAAAAATCACGGTCTTAAAACTGGTCCATTTAGGTGGGTATGAACCTTTTGTAGATGGGATCATGTGATTAGATTACCTCAGTAAAGCATAACCCAGGATGGGTCTTATTTCTCTTACTGGAAGTCCATTATAAATGATAAACATGAAGAAAGGGGGCCACAGAGACACACAGGAGGTCAGAGAGAAACTCCCAGAGACTGAGAGAAAGGGTCCCAGAGGCCAGAGGCTGGAACTGACAGAGCACAGAGGCATGGAGAGAGGCCCCAGAAGGTGAGAGAGGAAGCCGCAGAAACCAGGAAGATGAAAGCAATGAGACCCAGAGGAGCTTGATGCCTTGATTTGGACATTCCCATGGCCTCAGAATCATAAACTTATATGTTAATACACTTCCACTGTAAAAACTGACTCATTTCTGGTATACTGCCTTATCAGCCTTTAGCCAACTAAAACGGACCTATAACTGGGAAATATTTTGTGACATATTTCAAAGGGATAAAATTGTCTTTCAAAAAAGTCTCTAATTCATACCATTTTTCCCCTTCTACTTTACTCTCAACAAGGAGTCCATCATGCTATAAGATCCAAAGTTATTCCAATGGGAATGTGACAGTTTGAAGTTCTTTTATGAATCTCCAAAAGAAAAAGATTATGTTTTTGAACTAATGCATTCCTGTGGGTGTGGGCCCTTTTGATTAGACTATGTGAGCCATGACACAGGTGGGGTTTTTCTGCCCTCTTGATGAGCTTTATATTAACAGAGACACAGAAAGAGAGACAGAGAGGAAGGAAGCTGCCATTTTTGATCCTGCCATGTGAGAGAGGACCTAAGGATCGCTAGCAGCCAAAGTTTAAGCGTGAAGTCCCCGTGAGGCTGGGCTCATGGAGCAGCTCAAGGCTGAAGCCATATGCCTGGTAGCCCACAGCTGAATTCAGGAAGAAAGTAAAGCAGCCGAGACTGAGAGAGGAGGCCCAGAAAGAGACAAGCCCTATGCCTGGCTGCCCACTGATGAGCTCTGGGAGACGGGAGATTCTGGAGGCGAAGGTAGGGACCTCAGCTGAGATCGGCCACCACCTTCGCCAAGTAGCAGGGCACCAGGATCACTAGTAGCTGACTTTGGTGAGAAAGCATCTCTGATGGTGCCTTGATTTGGACATTTCATGGCCTCAGAACTGTAAGCTTTTACCTCAAATAAAATTCCCATGTAAAAGCCAACCCATTTCTGGTACTTTGCATTGGCAAACTAAGACAGGGTTTCAGTACTGCCTTTAAAAATTAAGGCAACACGACAAGACTAGTGCACTCACTGAAAATAGTTACCAATTCTTCTGGAGCATTGAAACAAAGACTATAAAAGGTGATGTTTCCCAAAAAGCTCAAATGGCAATTGCTCTGTGAAACTAGTGCTATATATGACAATTCTGATAACTAGGCTATAGAATGGTGAATGTCTTAATTTATGGTAAGATAGTAATGAAGATTTATTAAGCAAAAATAAGGCAGTAAAATGGACCTTTATCTTACTGCTATCCATAAATTTGTCTCAAAGCATGAAATCCCTCTGATTTGTATTCAAAGCAAGTTACCACATCTATATTTTCATTATGGTGGAGTAAATTGTTCCCCCATTTCCTCACCCCCACATCCCTTCTCAACATTGAACCCTTTTATGATTACTCAAAACAAACACAAAAACTAATCTCTCCTTTGTTTAAATCCATCTTTCACAAGGGGTAAGGGGATCAAACAGGGATCTCATAAGAAATAATGCCTGCTCCAAAGAAGAGGGGTGTGCTTTGGCAGTCAGAAGTGACCTTCAATCCAGTGTTCCTCTCTATTGCCAGCCCTCTCCCCCAATACCACCCCAGAACTGGTCAGAATCAAGGGCAAGGATATTTCCTTGGCCCAAAGCATCAGCAGCCTTGTTCTCCTAATCTGGGTTTCCCTTCTCCCCACTGCCTCTGCCTTCTGGCACAGTCAGGAGGTCAAGGGCCTGGGCCCACTGCCACCACCAGAGAGGGCTGGAGTTGGGCAGCCTAGACCAGCAGGGCCTATGACACTGGAGGAAACTCTCTTGCTTTTCCATGGACCTCTGGAATGCTAAGATCTGAGATTCACATCTGGGCTTATAGGGAGAGGCAGGAAAAGCCCTTGGTCTATGTCAGCTCTAGCGCCTCTTGTTTAGGCCAACAGTTTTCACATGACATAGCCTGGTCTGCTTGGATTTCACTTTGGGGTTGGAGGCCAATGGCCCAATGACTGTAGCATTCATTTGTGAAGGGTCGTCTATGGATAGAAGCCAAGTAAGTTAGAAACGTTACATGGCAGTTGGCAGCCAGTAAAAGACAGGTTTGGGAGTGCAGGTCAGCTGGTTTCTATTCCTTTTTCCCACAACATTTTCAACAGTTAGAAATCTGGCACTGCTCACAGGTAAAATTTAACCTAATCTCAGAAAAGACGTTTACTAATAGAGGAACTGGGACAAAACTGAGTCAGAAGGACCTGCATCTCAATCTCACCTCTACTACTAATTTGCTGTGTGACCTTGCACAAATTACCTAATTTTCTGAGTCTCAGTTCCCTTATCTGTTAGGGGAAGAAGAATTATTTTGCAGATTATTCTGTGAATTACCTAAAATAACTTGGCAGTGGTAGCATCCAATAAACAATTGTTCCAGAATGGAAGTGTTATTTAATTCAAAGGGCCCATCTCAACTGAAATTTTCATATGCAAACTTTTCTAGGAGGCAAGGGAATCTAATGAAAAAAGGTCTAAGCAGCTCCACAGATCCATTAGTCTGGATTTATAATTCAAAGTAAGGACAACAGATGCTAACATTATGTATTAGGTCAACATAATATTTCCCCTTCAAATGATAACCAATACCTTTTGTGATAATTAGTGTGTTATCTTCAGTGGAATGGAGACCATATTTCTTGATGCCACAGGAAGCATGTATTCCTTCATTTTCTGTGTTTTATAGTGAAGAAAAATTTCTAGAATAACTTTGTATGCTTGCCTTGTGGCTGGAAAATCTCCTATTCTCAAGTGAAAGAACCTTGCTTCTAACAAGCTGAACAGTTATATACCAATTAATTTTAAGAGCCAATTTTTACCCCCATCTCAATGTTCCCCACCACACATCTATGACTTCATGTCTTCTAGTAGCTACTTTTGAAATTCAATGAGAGCCTGTGAAGAAGAAATGCATGAAGGTATGGAGTGGACATGGGAATCAAGCAAAACAAGGATAATCATTGCTCTTTTTGAATAAAACTTTGGGATGGAGCCACTTACATTTATTCTGAATATTTGTCTTTCTCTTGTCTATAACTTAAAAAAATAAATAAATAAATCTCTGCACAGTGTAGGAATGAATTTTTTTTAAAGATTTATCTTATTTATTTACCCCCCCCTTGCTGTTTGTGCTTGCTGTGTCCATTTGCTGTGTGTTTTTCTGTGTCTGTTTGTCTCCCTTTGTTGCGTCATCTTGCTGTGCCAGCTCACTGCGCCACACAGGCCATCAGCTCGCCTTCACCAGGAGGTACCGGGGATCGAACCCAGGGCCTTCCATATGGTAAACAGGAGCCCAACCACTTGAGCCACATCTGCTTCCCTGTCTATAACTTTTAAGAAGAACATATTCATATTAAAAAGGCTAAAACGTACGAACTCATTAATTTTAGATTTGGCTCCATACTGAAACTGCCAAGTCTTTCCTGGCCTGTCCTAAATTTTACTCATGTGACTCCACACCTGGGTAGATTAGATGGAGTGACAAATGATTTCAGGTTTCTATTAATGATAAGAAACATTAATTTCATGAGTAGTGACTGAATGGTGCCTTCCCCGACCCCACTCCCCAAAAAACATATGTCCATGTCCAATCCCTGGAATCTGTGAATGTTAGCTTATTAGATGCAATTAAGTTAAGGATCTTGAGATGACACCATCCAGGATTATCTGGGCAGGCCCTAAATCCAACAAGTATCACTTTAAGGGAAAAGAGAAGAAGGCAATAGGAAGACAGAGAGATGTGGCCACAAGCCAAGGAAGCTGGCAACCACCAAAAGATGGAAGGAGCAAAGAAGAGATTCTCCCCTAGAGCCCAAGAGAGAGTGCAGCCCTTAAGAAACCTTGACTTTGGACTTCAGGCCTCTAGAACTGTGAAAAAACAAATTTTTATTGTTTTAAGTTATCTAGTTTGTGGCAATTTGTTATAGCAGCACAGGAAACTAAGACAATGCATAAAAAGCTTTAATCATCTTTATATGAGATTAGTATTAAGTTGAAAGATTTGACTATTGCTGAGAAGCTAAACAATTGGCTTGAACCAACCAAACTCTAAATAAGAAATGTTAGCTAGGTATTCACTATTGGTGACGGATATGGAATTTGGTGGAATGAGGTCTGTACATATCAAAAAGCAAATTTCTAGAAACCCCTCTCATTCTATCAAAAGTGCACCTGCGGGGAGCGGATGTGGCTCAGGCAGTTGGGTACCCACCTCCCACATGGGAAGTCTGGGGTTTGGTTCCTAGTGCCTCTGAAAGAAGACAAACAAACAATGAGCAGACAACAATCAAAAACAAGAGCAGACAATAAGAAAAAAGGAACAGATAATGACAAAAAAAAAAAAACACAAAACAATCAGATAAGCAAAACAACAAGCAAGACAAGGAGCAAACAATGAGTAGAGAGCAAGCAAAAACAAAAAAATGAGCAAGAAGCGGATGCGGCTCAAGCAGTTGGATGCCCACCTCCCACATGGGAGGTCCTGGGTTTGGTTCCAGGTGCCTCCTAACGAAGAAACAAACAGACAACGAGCAAAAACAATGAGCAAACAGATGAGGGAGCCACTGGGTCAGGGAAGAGCATATGGAGTTAAAAGTTTACAGCCAAAAACCTAAAAATTAAAAAAAAAAGTGCACCTGTTATGTCCTCAGTCCCAGGAATGTTGAGGAGTCCATCAGGACATCAATTTTTAGGAAAGTAAAAAAAAAAGTCTTTAATTTTACATATCTAATAAGAATATAGCATTAGAGGCTTCATGGCAAACCATAAAATCATGGAGATTAAAAGAAAAAATTCCAATTTTCCATTGGGTGAAACACCATAGTTCCTTAATTATATTTGCTTCAAGAGTAGATAATAAGATATCTACAAAAGAACTGGCCTGGAGATTTCAAAAATGTCAAGGAAGGAAGAAAGGGAAGGAGGGCAGGAGGAAGGGAGGGTAGTAGGGAGGGAGGGAGGAAGGAAGGGGGAGAGAGTATAGAAGAAGGGAAGAAAAAAATGAATAGAAAAAATTAGATGAAAGAGACATAACAACTAAATGCAATGTATAATCTTTGATTGGATCCTGGATTTGGGGAGTGGGGGGATAACAATAGAGTGTAATATTGAGATAATTGTGGAAATTTGAATATGAACTGTATTTCAGACAACAGTTTTAGATCAATGTCAGCTTTCCTGAATGTGGTAATTATGCAGTGGTCATATATGAAACTGTTTTGTTCTTAGGAGATAGACACTAAAGTATTTAGGGATAAAGGGCCATGATATCTACAATTTATTCTCACATGGCTCATGCAAAGGAAAAAAAAAATTCTAGGTATAGGAAGGCTATTCATTGTATTATTCTTTCTACTTTTCTTTAAGTTTGCCTTTTTTCCAAAATAAAAAGTGGAATTTTTTCAAAATAAAAATTCTCCTGAGAGGATGGTAAGATGTTATATGCCTCCCCTACAAAAACCTGAGGACTATCTTAACTATGAAGAGAAGGGGTGACAGAGCCAGAGGAGGCAGGAGCTGTGTAAACTGACTGCTAACTCGTAAACCCACTCATATGGCCCTGAAGCTTCCATTCTAAGTTGCTGAAAAAGTTACAAAAAACATTTTTTACATACTGCATTTATCTATCTAAAACGTTCCAATGATATAGATTCAATTACGTTATAAGATATATTAAGGCCTTCGTGCAGGAAATGAAGTATGGTGCAACACTCTTAGTAGCACATGGATTCTGCAATAGCTGTATAAGTATATAAATCCTGCATATAGATACCACACATACAAGAATAGTCCACCTGGTAGAAAAATAGTATTGCCTAATTATATCTTTTCTAGTTGAAATTCCTTTAGCTTCCCCCAAAGTTGTTTGTGCATCTTACTGTCTGTTAATGCTTCCATTCGGTTGCCTCACTGTGTGAAAGCACATGTAATGTCTCCGAAAGACATCTATGATTCAAAACTTCCTATTAGTTGTTATTCACACCATCTTAAGATGCACCATCTTAAGTTATTTCAGCAGAGCATTACTCAAGTGCTTATCACCCCTCACCCCCAACCCAATCCTACTGGCCACTATGAAAAGGAAGTACCTATATTTACAGTTTAATGATGCAAAGTTAAGAATATGAGTATCTTAATAATATTAAATCACATTATGTGCCACTTGGGAGTTTATGAAGTGCTTTCATATACATTAATTTCCCTACATACAAGTAAAAATGGAAGAGAATAAGAAATAAGGTAGATAAGATAGCTAGCTGGCTGGGAAAGTAAACAAAGGTTATGAGTGGCTACAGGCATTTAAATGTTTACAAGCCGCCATAATGGAAAAATTCTCTGTTATATTTTGTCAGAAATGAACAATTAGCAAATGATGCAGAAGGGAACACAGTCTGGTACTTTAAGTTAAGAATGGGAACCAGGCAGTTCTCCTATTTTTAACCGGGCTCCTGACCTCCCTGTGTCCTTGGGCAAACCAATGAGGTCCTTAGTTTCTAGTCCTATCACTTGTGGGGGGAGCCCCTGACCTTGCTCACTGGGGTGGCCTAAGAGTTGGCAAACATCACCGAAAATACAAAATGCTATTGACAATCACATATTACTGCCTGTCTGCCTCTAAGAAAGCTGCAGAGCATGACAAAGACCCTTGATTGATTATGTTTCCTCCTTTTATACTTGTGAAAGGAGACTGATGCATCAGGATTTGGAATAGAATACCTTTTTTTTTTTTTCAGGGGAGAGCGCGAACACAGTCCCCCACTACCACAAATTATGCAGTCGAGTTTCCCGCATTTGGGGAAATCACAGCACATCCGGAGTGCAATGGATAAGCTTCGCCCTGGGAAAACCACCTTCATGATCATGGTATCTCCCCTGCCAGGTAAGTATGGAATAGAATACTTTTAAGGCTTCTGGAAACGATAACGTTTTTCGATTCCTACATACTCCCCCTGCTTGGCTCCAGTCCTTGCATATATGCACTAGGCTGAGAAACACACAGGGTCACTGGGAAGAAGCTTTTGCCATGAAGAACAGAATGCTCTTCAGAGGAGCCCAGCCTGACTGCACAATCTCAAAAGCACCAAGCCCACGCTTGTCATTGTTTGGGATGCCAATGGCAAGATGACTTCCTAACTTTGCCAAGATTTTAGAAAGAGCTAAAGAAAACACATATCCCAAGATGCTGCTAAGCAGGAGATAGCCAACTCCCTCTACAATTCCCCCCCCCACCCACTCATATTAAATGTGAGGCTGAAAATACATATAAAAATAGCCAAATAAGAAACGCCCATCTCAGTGGCCTAAGAAAACAAGTGTACATACTTGTGGTGTGGAAAAAGAACTCCATAGAAACCACTAACCAAAAAGAGTGGCTCATATCTACTCCCAGATGTGATGTGGACACATTAAAACCAGCCTCATGCTTTTGAGCTTGAATGTAGGCAACCTCTATGGCCCTGGCCTCATGTTTCCATGGGGCAGGACTTAGTTCTCTACTCCATACCCTCCTGTTTCCAAAGGGGAAGTATGATCTTTCTGCCCAGTGATGTTGGAAAAGGAATTGAGCCTTCTGGTGAAGCACTTTGATCGCAGGCTTCTAGTAGAAACCACCAGCATATAGCTTGTATGAGAGCTCTTTCTCAGTGCATGCCCAGAGATGACATGGTCCAGCTCGCCTTCTGGCCACATGATATGCTTTCTGCAGAAGCAGGCTCCCTCCTTTAAGTAGAAGCCTGGAGTTTTGGGGAACTGAGGTCAACTCAGGCACAAAGAACTAGAAGCCTGTTGACTATATTTCAAGTTGCATTCTTCATGCAAGCTTTTATTGTGATAACGCTGATGTTTCCATCTCCATCTGAATGACTTACATCTCGGTTTTTTAATTTGGATCTGAACTCAGGAGGTAAAGGGGGTTTTATTTGTCTTGATCCCCTAGGACCTCACAGTATCTTCTTGGAAACTTTTCCAGTACTCATGGACCTAATTTGGAAATCCCCACAGCATCACCAACACCATAAAGCAGAAGAAACCCAAGACGGCAGCTGCCATTGGCAGGCATGCAATTCCTGAGAGGGAAGAGCTTTATAGGTCTGCTGCAATTTTTTAAATTCTGGAACTGTCCATGAAAGAAAAACGAATGGTACCCAGCTGCATGATTTCAGGCTGCATTTTTATTACAGGCTTCTAGTATAAATCACCAGAACAAAGCCCTGTATGAGCTGCCCGAATGTCAGAGATAAAAATAGTGTCACAGAACACTGTTAGGTTTTTTTTTTTTTAACTACTACACATTTATATCAACAAAAGACCCCTAAGCTTTCACACTCCCAGGCATTTTGGGTAATGTGATTATATTTTATTTTCTACACATTTCCTCTTCACTTTCTAGTATTAGAGATTTTTTGGTGCAGTAGTGCACAAAATTAATTTTAAACAGTTTAAACATTTATTATTTTTTTAGGAGGTGCCAGGGATTGATTCCAGGACCTCAAACATGCGAAGCAGGTGCTTAACCACTGAGCCATACCTGCTCCCCCAGTTTAAACATTTAAACAGTTAAAGAGTTCTAAGTGTAGTGCTACCTCTGACAAGGATTTCTTGTTATCATGCTCAATCTCTCATCCATGTGCATATTTTTAAGGGGGAAACAAACCACCTTAAGGAGACTTGGAAATGCAAGAACAGTCCTTCCCAAACATAATACTGAAGGTTTCTTGCTCAAAACGATCTCTGGGGAGATAAGCACACTGCCTGGGAGTTGCCGTTCTCTTCCCAGGAAAGGAGCACCTAGCTCCCAAGAAACACCCTTGGGTGAGAGAGAAGGTACAGGCCCAAAAGACTCACCTAGGAAGATGGCCAGATTGGGGTCCCTCATGTTCTCCAAGGCTGGAGTGGAGGGGGAAAAACAAACCCTCAATTTCCTGATTTATTCTTCCCATTAGAGCCACCTGCTCCTCACAGTCCTACTGTACTGCTTTTTGTTGCTCCTTGAGAGAAATGAGATAGCATCATCATTTCAATGCAAAGGTTAAGGGAATGATTCACTGAGGATGAACTTTTTGGGAAGGTGATCATCTTTAAAGGTGATGGGAGAGAGCGAAAAGGGGCATCCTTGCACATCTAGGAAGAATTTGGAAAGAGATCAGTTGATCCGTGTCTGTGACAAGAGAAAAGTTGAACTGAAATGTGTACAGATTTCAGCTTGAACTGGCATGAAGAACTGTAATAAATACCAAACAACATTAAAAAACTGCAATGAGAGGAGAGAAATCTCTTAATGGCAGAAGGAAAGAAAGCCAGAGTGCAGCATAAAGATGCCTTTCCTGCTCCAGTCTCAGTGGCCCACATCCCCGCCTTGTCCATAGCCCTGGCCGCACTACCCTGCCCTCTGTTCTCTCCTGTAAGATTCCACCCTAAGTGTGGTGGTTGGAGTCTTTTGTGGACCCCAGAATATTATGTTCTTAAGCAAATCCATTCCTGTGGGTGTTAATCTATTGTGGTTGGGACCTTCTGATTAGATTACTTCAGTAGGGGTCCTTTATAAATGGGATGAAAGAGACAGAAAAAGTCAGAGAGACACACAGGAGCTCAGTGAGAAATGCCCAGAAGCTGAGAGAGAAGGCTCTGGAAGCCAGAAGCTAAAACCCATGGAACACAGAAGTTGAGAAGAAGCCACTTTAGCCAGAAGCTGAAAGAAAGAGGCCAGGAGAGGGGAGAGAGGGAGCAGACACTGCCATGTACCTGATTAGCCACAGCTGCAGCATGGGAAGAAAGCATCTTCTGCTGATACCTTGATTTGGACACTTTCATGGCTTCAGAACTGTAAGCTTATAAGTTAATAAATTCCCATTGTAAAAGCCAACCCATGTGACAGTTTGATATTATTTATGAATTCCAAAAAAGATATTTGATGTTTGTAAACTGGTCTGTTCCTCTGGGCATGATCCCCTTTGATTGTATCAGAGTCAGCTGAGATGCCTTTGATTAAACTATGTTAAGACTAGGGCTTTGATTCAATCATGTTATTAGGGCGTGCAGGGTTGGGTCCCCACTCTCTTGGTGGGCTGATGAAACAGACTCTCACACAGAAGTAGACACACAGAGGACTAAAGAGCACTCCATAGACATGCCAGAGGCCCCTGGAAAAGAGATGCCTGATAGTTTGCAGTTGAAAAGAAGAGAGCAGACTGGAAGAAACAAGCCCTAGGAAGAGAGACGAGCTGTATGCCAGCCTACAGCTGACATCAGAAGAAGGTGGGACCACAGAGCCTTAAGAGGAAGAGGAAGGCTGAACCCTAGCAGAGACCAGCAACCATCTTGCTCCAACACGTGGCAACAGGCTTTGGTGAGGGAAGTAACTTACTCTTTATGGCCTTGTGACTATAAGCTTCTAACACAAATAAATACCCTTTATAAAAGCCAACAGATTTGGTACTTTTCATCAGCACCCCTTTCAGCTGACTAATACAACCCATTTCTATTATATTGCTTTGGTAGCCTTTCGCAAACTGAAAGACTTAGTAAGGGAGTAGACGAGGGGCAAAAATCTCTTTACAGACAAAGGGTGATGACAACAAAACTTGCTGTCTCAGCCCAGACATTAAGTTAAAAAAAAAAAAAAAAAAAAAAAAAAAAAGTCTGTCCTAAGAAATAAAAGTTACAAGTCTATACTCAGGCAGGTTTGTTTGAATTTACTAACTCTGCAGTCCTGAAACCCATAAGCTAAGAGAAAACCATGATAAATGAACCTGGTTTAGACGTGGTATCTGGAAAAAGCAAATGAAAAGGATATTTGGAGGCACTCTTAACCCAGCCACAAGATTCTCACTAATCCT
This sequence comes from Tolypeutes matacus, assembly GCA_026826555.1. Classification (NCBI taxonomy): domain Eukaryota; kingdom Metazoa; phylum Chordata; class Mammalia; order Cingulata; family Chlamyphoridae; genus Tolypeutes; species Tolypeutes matacus. The sequence continues at coordinate 26,564,345 of JAKSZT010054458.1, forward strand.
TGTCAAACATGACCTCATAATCCAAAATTACAACATACACAAGAAAATCATCCACCATTAGAATCAGCAGACAAAACAAAAAGCAGAATAAGATCTCCCAAGAACTACAGGTGATAGAATTACTGAATAGACTATAAAATAAGTGAAAATCATTAAAGAAACAGAAAACCAAATTTATGAAAAAGGAACAAGATACTTCCCAAAACATAAGAGATTTTAAAAAGAGAATAGAATTTCTATAAATGAAAAGTATTCTCTATGAAATAAAACACTCAACAGATATGTTGAAGAACAGAATGGATACAACAAGGGGAGAATCAGTGAACTGGAATAAAGTGTAGAGAAAATTACCCAGAATGCAGCACAAACAGAGGCATTGGCTGTCACTCGGGTGACCTGGGTTTAGTACCAACTCCTTTCCCTGCTAGTTCTGTAATGCTGAGCAACTCAGTTAGATTTTCTAGGCCTCAGTTTCTTCACCTGAAAATGGGGATAAGAACAGTACCTACCTCATGTGCCTGTTGTGAGGACTGATGGAAATACCATAGGATTTCAAGACAACAGGCTCTGCAGCCAGACTGCCTGGGTCCAAATGCCAGTTCTGTCACTTACCAGTTGTGTGACCAGGACAAGTCACTTAACTTCTCTGTCCTCAGTTTCCTCTTTCATTAGTTGAGGATAATAACATTACCTACTTCACAGGGCTTTTGTGAGGATTAAATAAATTGAGACATGTAAAGTACTGAAAGCAGTGCCTGGCACATAATAGAAGTTCAAATATAAATGTTATCTATTATTACTAATATATTATATATACGTCACTTAATACAGTACCTTGAAATATAAGTTAACAGCTATTATTATTATTGTTGTTGTTGTTATTACTATTCTATAAAGAAAGAAGCTTCGTGGCTGAAGGCTTTGGCAACAGGTTGCCATAGAAGTAAAGGGTCTAGAACCCAGATTTATGGATGGTACCAAAGAGCTCTGATTAACAAAAAGGTTTAGAAATCTGAAAGGACCCAAGGGGATTGGATCTACTATTCACATGGTGATATATACTGTTGAGAGCTTCCCAGAGTGAGGGCTGCTCTTTAATGGTGGGTCTGGAAAAACCCAGTACATGGGGCAGTTGAATTGGTGATTAATTAGGTTGAATTTTTACCCATTTCATCTTCTTAATCAGCTCTCTTTTTCTCTTTTCTTTCTCCCCAGGTTTAGATCTCAGAGGATTTGCGAAAGCCCAGCACAATAAGCGTCGATATTGTACAGTCAATGCCTGTGTGTATGTAGAAGGATGTGGGCGTACATCTATTAACAGATCACATCTGCGTCTGTTCATGGTATTAATGTTAAATCCACTCCAAGCATAGTGACCCACAGATTGGAAGCTGAGCGTTACAACAGGAGTAAGGAACATAGATTCTAATCTGCCCTGGACATTAAGTAATTGTCTGGCAGTGGACAAGTCACAACAGTTCTTTCTTCTACAAATTAAAAGGACTGACTGTAATGACTTCCAGGATCTCTCCAGCTCTACTCTCACATGGTCCATAATTTTGAGAAGCCAATTAGCTTTCATTCCATCCATGAGCTTTATTGTGTAGGACAGGGCTCTACCCAGAACCTTGCTCTTATTTACATGAACAAATGTGCTAGTATGGTTTTCCAGTCCAGAGCAGATCGGAAATAATAAAGTATAAAATGGGCAAGAAGGGGTTCTTAGACTCAATATACTGACGTAGTTTAAAAAAGGGAGTGAAGGGTAGAAGACTGTAATAGCAACGAAAGAGAACATAACATGAAACCCAAATAAAAACGCTGTCTTCAGTCATTTACTATAAGATCAGATAGCTTTACCTACCTCAGAAGGCCTGAAGGCACCATTTTATTACAACACTGAGCAATAACTGATGCTGATAACGATAACCTTGTGTAATCAAGAAAAGGTTACCTTATGTTCAATACATCCAATTTAAATGCACGAAAGTATGTAATGTGTTTTAGAAAGATTCCCATAAAGAAGTTCAAAAATATCAAAGGGGTTTTAGATACCTGGAAAATTCTTTCATATGGACTCCTCATGTATGTGCATGTAAGCATATGTAAGTACATAGAGAAATATTTATGCTCCTAATCAAACACAGAAATCCCTATAAGCAGGTATAAAAGGACAAATATAAAATAGAAGCATTATATACCAAAACAGATTTCATGCAAGGAATATTGCCTGTAAGGCTGGCAAGGAGGTAGGGGAAATGAAAACAATTGTGAAGAGGGAGGCTTTTGAGAATCCACTGAAAGCTTGGAAAAGACATGTGGTAGGTCAAGGGTCAGATGCTTCCCACACAAAGGGAGGTGAGATCATGCTGCCTACTGCACGTGAGAGCCCACAGTCATCCTGAGTGCCCTGAATTCATGGGAGACAGCCAGCTAATGACAGGACAGCAGATCTGGACGATCAGAAGAGTTCAAGGGCTTAAAAAAGAACCTTTCCACGTGTGCAGGTGTGAGCTCACAGATGCACACCTCCTTTACAGGGGAAAGATCACAGGGCAAAACACCTGCTACCTGGAGAACACTCTATACAAAGGAGTGAAGGAAAACTATCCAAGGGACCTCTAGCATGATTAGAGAAAAGTCTGCAGAATACAATATATTTAGAAAGTCTACAGACTACATTAAAGCAAATCATTGAAATAGAAAAAAATGTTAATAGAAAACTGTCACATTTTTTCTTAAATAACTAAACATCATCTAAGCATGAATGGAAAGTTTAATATAGATTTGATTATAAATGTATGTGTTTAAACATTTTTCCCTAATAATGTTTTCTTGAATTTCTAATTCATTTCTTAGTTTTGAGTTAAAGACAACTTTTATAATTACATTTAGAATTAAGGGTCAGGAAAGCTTTTCAGCCTTATGCTCTCTAGAACTAATCAAGTATTTCTAATCCCACTGGGTCCTTCAAAACAAAAGTTATTACCAATATCTGTCACGTTCATAAAGCTAGAATATTGAAGACTTACCTAGCTTTAAATAAATCTGTCATAAGAAATTTAAGAAATGAATTAATCCAAAAAGACTTTACAAAAGCATTCACATTATCATTTCTTTCAAGGAGCAAGAGCCCTCGTGGTGCAATCTGCTTCCACATGCTCAAGGATAAATCTCCAGCACAAAGCACAGTATTTGCATTGTTTGTTAGTTCCCAGAGGCAGGGATCACATCATATTTATCCTTGTGCCCTCCCTTCTTCATCCTCCCTCTCCTTACTAATAATAGTATTCGCTCTTCTAAAGAAAAGGAAGATTTACAAAATGTGGTAAACAACTAAGAAACGTTCCAGTTTCCATTCCAGAGCTGCCAGGGCTGATTCCAAACACTTCGAATACAGAAAACACCAAGTGCTTTCTCAGACAGGCTGATCCTAAGAAGCGAGGAGACTGTTCTTGCATACATGTTGTGAAAAACAGCTCTTATAGTCTTTCTCCCAATTCTGGAAATGAAAGGCATTCATAGTTGCAAAGGGTTCTGTGTTATGTACAGATAAGAGCTTTCAGACACGTAAACAAGAGCAGAGTCACCAGTTTCTAATTAATCTAATTGTGGTGCAGCCTGATTATCAGAAGAAGTTAGTAGACAGAGCCACAGCTGAGCATTTCTACCAGCCAGCAACAGCAGAAGCCACAACGTTCTGTCCCCTTTCACTTGCACAGGGACTGACCCACAAGGAGGGGGCAAGCATTTCGAATAACAGAGAGAGAGTGTGTGTGCATGTGCATGAGCATGAACAAAACGCAGGCCTGCACATGGGTAAATCTCAAACAAACGCGATGGTTTGCTGAAATCTCACCATTACTAGAAACATTATTTAGCAAATTATGAAACAGAGACTTGTATCCCCTCTCATTTAATCAAATATATTTTCCTCTCTTTCCTATTTTCTACCCATTTCATATCCAAATGCACAATAGGACAAGTAGAGAAGCTGGGATAGCATTGACAAATAGGAAAAGAATTGACTCAAAGTAAATAACCTAGGATCCTATCTAGTTCTATAGATGATAATTATATAATAAATTAAGGAATACCCTGGACCAGAGAAAGAGGTTTCACTACGTGAAAATAATGAGTGAGGCTGAATCCCTGCTAATAAAAACAAAGATTGCTATCCTTAGTTTTTCTGTAATCCTGCCTCTAAGCAGGAAAATGGACTGAATGACCTTTTCAGCCTGAAGATTTATGATGGAATTCCATATATTTCTAAAACTAAAGGTGAAATAAGAGGGTAAAATGCCTGTGGTTGTAAGAAACATTTAAAAGCAGGGTTGCTGATCAGAACAGGGGAGGTGTAGCCACTGGTCGAGAGAGCCAACTGAGTGGTGAGGTATGCTGGTGGAGGCATGCTGGTGGAGGCAAAGGGGAGATGGGGGCTCAAAAAATGGTTATATCTGTACACACATACACATACAATATGCAAATGCACACACACAAAGCGTGAAGCTCAAAGCAAGAAAGGCACTCTGCTGGGTGCCAACAATGATGGGAGTTACCCAGGGGTAACCAAGAAGCAGGGCAGCAAAGAGGTTAAGACCATGAGCTCTTAAGTCAGACTACTGGATTTGAACCATGACTTCTCCATTTACTTTCTAATTGTGATGAGAAGAGTAACTGCCTCGTGGGGTTGTTCTGAAGTTAAAATAAGTTAAAACACAGAAAGCACTTAGAATAGTATCTGCCACATAGTAAGCGCTCAATAAATGTTAGCTGATGTTACTATCATTATTATTAACCAGGCTGAAAAGACACCAGATGCTTGGTGATTTAAAGCATCTCAGGACAGAAGTCGAGGCTGAAAGCCTCCACCTGGAGGACTTGCTATGGAGTGGGTATGTTGATTCTAGTCCTTTGTGGACCCCAGAAAATTATGTTCTTAAATTGAACCTATTGCAAACCTTTGATTAGATTAGATCATTTAGGGGTCATTTGATTAGATTACTCCAGTAGAGTGTGACCCAGGGTGGGTCTTAATCCTCTTACTGGTGTCCTTTATAAATGGAAGAATAAAAGCTGCAGACACAGGAAAGAAGCTGCAATGACAGAGAGAAGCCTCTAGAAGTTGAAATCTACAAACCTGGGAGAGGGAAAAGCCACAGCTCTAGCAAGGAGGCCCCAAGGAGAAAGATCAGTTGATGCCACCATTTGCCCTGCCATGTGCCTGATTCCCCACATCTGAGCTCAGGGAGAAAGTGAGCCTGGAGAAGGCAGAGACCAGCAGAGCCACCATTGTGCCATGCCACATGGCAGGAGTCCAAGATCACCAACAGCTGACCTTCGGGGAGAGAGCTTCACATGATGCCTTGATTTGGGCATTTTCCCCAGCTTCGGAACTATAAGCTTTAAATAAATTCCCATTATAAAAGCCAACCCATTTCTGGTATATTACTTCCAGCAGCTTTCAGCAAAACGAAAACAGTAGGCCACCCACCTGAAGCCATTGATGAAAAGAGCTGAGAAATCAGAGATCCAAGCCCTGTCCCTGGCTTGGGCATGGGGCTGAATGCTGGCACTACGCAAGCTGTGTGACAGTCAAGGGCAGAGAAATTAGCATAGAAACCAGTTCATTCGATGAAATGCATGGGCCCTGGCAGAGGCCACCAGGAATTCATCCAATAGAGATACCTCCACAGTCCAGGTCAGAGTCCTTAAGCTGAAAACTCACACTGAGTATTGAGCAGAATAAATAAAAACAAATCTACACATGGACACATCCTGGCTAAAGTTATCAGAGAGAAATAAAACAGCTCTACAAAGGATGCAGACTTCTCATCAGCAGTAATAGATGCCTGAAGACAACGGAATAATGTCTTCAAGTGCTGAGGGGAAATAACTGTCAACTTAGAATTCTATACTATCATTCAAGAATGAGAGAGAAACAGAAAGGCAGGCACACAAAGACTAAGCGTGTTCACCACCCACAGACCCAGAATACAAAAGATACTAAAACAGAGAGGAAATTGCACCAAAAAGGGAGAGTGAAACAAGGTTTAGTAGTAAAGGGGAAAAAAAAAATCACATGGGAGCTTCCTCAACCTTCCATGATCAAACCTAAAAAGGTGACCTTCATGGACAGACACACCTTTCCCTCAGGTTAAAGAGGAAGAGCTGCCTTTTTCCCTGTACTCTGGTGACATCTCTTCCTGTTTTTTCAGGGACTTGAGTCTATCAACAATCCCCTTTCCTCTATATTTCTTTATTTTTAAAACCTAATTTTAAATGAAAAAATAGTACATGCATGTAGTTTAAAATAATTTATAACAATAAAAAGCATCAGTCCCCCGCCCCCACCCACCCTACCCTTTGCACATCTAGTTGTTCCCTGGCAGCAACCACTTTCAGATCTCATCTGGTATTTAGCTTCCTATTTTTATATAATATGCTGTGCCAGGGGACCTTTGGAAAATCCATCACCTGCCAGCCAAGGCATCTTGGCCGTTTGCCATGTGACAATCGTTCCTTAATCTGGGAAAAAAGAGAGACTTGATAAACTGTCACAATAGCATAGTGTACTTGTTTCTAGAACATGGAACCACAAGACTTGGCCCGTTCTATTCCCAAGAGATAATTTATATGTTACAAGGTGAGAGAATTAAAATATGAGATCATTTTCTGTACTTTTACATCTTACTTTCTGACCTAAGAATTCACACATGCTTGCTGCTTTATTGTATTTCAGGAATAAAAACATGCCTACCCTAAAGTGCCCCAAGTGATAAGTTGGGTATCATAGAGTTCATCTCAGGGAGAAAAAAGTAAGGTATGCCTCTTCAACCTCAGGGGAGGCAGGGGCCCCAACACATGCATAAGCTTAAGTGTGGATTAATCTGCTAATCTGTTCCTCCTACGTTCAGGGGAAGGGTGGGTTTTTGGGGGGAGTGGTGTTTTCACTGTTTCAACTTTGGAAACAAAAAAGGAAGAAATTTTACCAGCAGAAGGCTCAGAAACTACTACAGGTAACATGGTTATCACCTAATATTTTCTTATGTATAAAAAAAAGAAACCTTGCTAGAAACCTTTTTGACAAATAATCTGTCTCTGGGAAGTTGTAAATTGTTCACTCATTGTCTTACTTTAAAAATAAAAGACAGAGAGTGTAAACTACAATATAAACTATAATCCATGCTTACTGGCAATGCTCCAATATGTGTTTATCAATTGCAATGAATGTACCAACTGATGAAAGATGCTGCTAATGTGGAAAAATGTAGGAGGTGTGGGGAGCGGGGCATATGGGAATCCCCAAATATTCTCTGTAACATTTATGTAATCAAAGTATCTTTAAAAAAAAAAAAAAACAGAGTTTGGGGGACTTTGCCTTGATCAAGATGGCAGAGTAAGATGCTACAGGGCTCCGTCTATCCACAGAGGTTTCCATCTCTCCACAGAAGTTTTGAACAATAAGCAGAATGGGCAAAAACATCTTTCTCAAAGCTCTAGGAAACAGTTAAAGCACTGCAGTAACAGGGAAAGCACCAAATCAAGAAAAAGGCAACTTAAAAATGGTAGGATCTCCTGGCACCCTGGCTGGATCCTGCCCCTTGCCCTCACCAGCTCAGCAAAGAGCTGGCATGGGCTTCCAGTGTGGGTCCCTGGTACTGACTTAGAGGGAGCTAAATAATCTTTGTGTACATACTAGGGTATGTGTATATCTGTGCCATCTGTCTGGAGGCAACTGAAGCTCAGAAATAGGACACTTTTTGCAGGCTCACAGGCTCACTGTCCCAGAACTTGCCCTGCGTGTAAAAAGTAATTCATAGAGCTCTCCTACAGAGCACTGTAGAACAGTCAAATCCCAGCTGTGGGGCAATGTGGCAATTCGATATTATTTATGAATCCCCCAAAATGAGAAAGATTATGTTTTTAAACTGGTCTGTTCCTCTGGGTGTGATACCCTTTGATTGTATTAAATTCAAAGGTTTTAAGTGACTTGCTAAAATCAATTTAGAGCTTTTGATTTGACGTCAGTAAGGCATGACTCAGGTTAAATCCCCGCCCCCTTGGTGGGCCTATATAAAAGGACACACAGAAGAGGAGAGAACTTGGTTATTTCAGTCCTACCATGTGACAGAAAGGAGATGGCTCAAGCAGCTAAAGCCCCGGGAAGATAAGCCATTTGCCCGATAGTTTGCAGCCGAAGAGAATAATGCAGCTGAACAGCTGAGAAGGAACAAGAGACCAGGCAGAAATCACTGTCATCTTGCTTCAACACATGGCAACTGACTTTGGTGAGAAAGCACCCTTGAATTGGGCTCTTTGAACTCGAAAACTGCACTTTAGGGCCTTGTAACTGTAACCCCAAATAAATACCCTTTATAAAAGCCAACAGATTTCTGGTACTTTGCATCAGCTGACTAATACAGGCACATAATGTAGCACCCGGGACTGTGGGGAAACACTGTTTCCAAGGGAATAAAAGCATTCATTTCCCTGTAAATGGGGAAATTCCTAGGTCATGCACGCATGCCCAGGACAAGATAAATGCATAGAGGAAACCAGGGAGTCCCTACACTTTTACCATGGACTGTTTTCTAAGCTTACTGTATGGCTAAGCTGTGAAGGAGAGCACTCCCACAGACCACTCTGCAACAGCTGGGAAAGATGTTTTATTTTTTTCCTTTTTTGTTAGCTGCTGGTATTCAAGGAAGTCTCTGTCATAACACTACCTGGACACAAGCTTAAGCAGCAGACACTTCAGAATATAAATTCCAGCAACAATAGCATTAAAATAGCAAAATGACCACGTGGGAACAAAAGATTACAAACATACAAAGAAACAGGAAATGACGGCCCATACAAAGGAGAAGATTAAAGCATTAGAAACTAACTATGTCCAGAACTTGGACATACCGGACAGACAAAGACTTATTATCTTTTTTAAATGGTCCTATATATACTAAAAGAGTAAAGGAAAAAATAGACAAAGAACTAAAAGAACTAACAAACATTAAGATGAACAAAGAGACAATATCAATAAAGAGAAATTAAGAAATGGTACTAAAAGAACAGAAAAACACAGTAACAGAAATTTAAAAATTCCCTAGAAGGGTTCAACAGCAGATTGGAGCTGGCAGAAGAAAGAACCAGAGAACTTGAAGATAAGACTATTGAAATCATTCAGTCTGAGGAAGAGAAAGAAGCATGAAGAAAAGTGCACAGAGCCTGAGGAACCTGTGGGACACCATCAAATATGCCAAAATATACACTGTGGAAGCCCCAGAAGAAGAGAGTTTGGGGCAGAGGGAATAAATGAGGAAATAATGGCTGAAAACATCCCCAATTTAAGGAAAAACATGAATATATCCATCCAAGATATTCAACAAAGTCCAAATAGGATAAGCTCAAATAGACACACATCACAACGTATTATAATCAAACTGTTAAATTGCAAAGATAAAGAGAGCATTCTGAAAGCTACAAGAGAGAAGCAATGTGTCATGTACAAGGGCGCCTCAATAAGATTAACTGCTGATTTCTCAATGGAAACCATGAATGCAAGGCAGTGAGATGACATATTTAAAGTACAGAAAGCAAAAAAATGCCAACCAAGAATTCTAGATTCAACAAAACTGTCTTTTAAAAATGAGGGGGAGATTAAGACATTCCCAGATAAACAAAAGCCAAGGAATTCTGTCACAAAAATAAGGATCTCCGGTGAGGTAACAACATGGAAAATATAACCAGTGCTGTTGTATTTTTGGTTCACAACTCCAGTTTTTACTTCCTACAGAATCTAAAAGGCAAATGCATAAAAAGTAGTGATAAATCAGTGGTTATGGACTCAATGTATAAACATGTAATTTGTGAGAAAAACTTACTCAAAGACGGGGGGATGGAGGGGTGTGGGAACATAACATGTGTATACTACTCAATTTAAGTTGGTATCAAAGCAAAGGATTGTTATAGATTTAGGATGCTAAATTTAAGCCCCATGGTAACCACAGAGAAAATATCAGAGAATATGCAAACTCAAAGAAACAGAAAGTAGAGTACAGGTTGCCAGGAACAAGTGGTAGAGGGAGAGGGAGAATGGGGAGTTAATGTATAATTGATGCAGGGTTTATGTTTGGGGTGATGCGAAAGTTTTTGTAATGAGTGGTGGTAAAGGTAGCACAACATTGTGAATGTGATTAATTCCACTCACTGATAAGCTAGGGAATGGCTAAGCTGTGAAAGTTTATGTTGTACATATGTCTCCACAATTAAAAAAAAAAAAAAAAGCAACTAAGAGACAATGCCAATTAAATGCAATATATGATCTTGGATGGGCTCTAATAATGGAGGAGAAAAGGCTTAAAAGGACATTATTGGGACATAAGAACAAACTGGAATACAGACTGTAAGCTTTTTATCAATGCTAAATTTCTTGAACTCGAAAACTGCACTTAAGGTGGTTAAACAGTGAATACCCTTATTTTAAGAAATGCATGCATGATGTATACAACCTATTCTCAAATGTTCAGAAAGTAGACAGGATAGATAGAAGGATAGACAGAACAATTTGGCATATGTGGCAAAATGTAAACATTGGTAGGTCTGAATATCTGGGGTTGTGGGTATATTGGAGCTCTCTGTATGGAAGTTGTATTATTTCATAACTATCCTGTAAGTTTGAATAAAAATATAAAAAGTTTAAATAAAATAAATAACCAAAAATAAAATAAAATAACTTAGGGCCTGAGAAGGAGAAAGAGACCTCCCCTAATTAGTGCCCAAAATGTTCCTAAAAGATAGACTTATACTGCTTTTACTTGCTTTATGAATATGAAACATGACTTCCAATTATGGTAGCTTAGGATTTAGTTCTATTCTCCAATGTAGATATTACAGTTTTTGTTAAATCAATATCTGATGCTTCCTTATTATTTAAATATGTTTCTCTGCTGAGCCACTAAGTATACTTTTACTACATTTCCTTTCTTCAGTGTTTTGTTTTCCCTAGAGTTAATAAGTTTCATATTTTCATTTGCTTCTTTTTTGTAATGTACTTACTGTCCATTGTTCTCAGAGCCTCCAACTTACATGCAAAATCCCTTTTTCAATACAAACATCAGCTATCTGCTATTCCCACTTTCACCTTTTTTTTCTAGAAACCTCTCCTCTCTTCTGGAGCCATCCATCCTCCCCTCCCATCAGGCCCTCTTAGTCCGCTGCAGAGCTGGCATCCTGGGACTTCTCCACTACTCCAGGAGGTTCCTTTGATAATGGAAGACAAAAATTTTGAGTCCCTGCTTGGTCTTAAAATAACATTTTACTTTCACAATTAATTGATATTGTTGGGTACAGAATTCCAGGTTAGAATGATTTTTTTTTCCCTAAGAATTTTAAAGGAAATGCTCCATTTTCTTCTAGCTTTAAGTGCTGCCATTGAGAAGTCTAATGCCTTTCTGATTTCTAAGCCTTTGTGAGTGACCTAACTTTTCTTTTCTTCTCTGTAAACTTTAGTATCTTATCTTTACCTTGGTGTTCATAAATGTCATGATGGTATGCCTGGATGCGAGACTATTTTTATTCCTTGTGCTGGGTGGTTGGTAGGCCCTTTTGATTTGGAGTCTCATGTCCTTCACTCTGGGAAATTAATCTGTGTTATTTGTATGATAGTTTCCTTTTGTCTATTTTTTCTTTTCTTTCTAGAACTCCTATTAATCAGATGTTGGACTTCCTGGATTGATTCTCTAATGTTCTTATTTTTTTCCCTTCTGTTGTCTAAGTCAATGTATGTTTGTTTTACTTTCTGGAAGATTTTCTTGACCTTCTCTTCTAACCCTTCTGAATTGAATCTCCCCGCATGAGTACCACCATAAGTTTAATTTCCAAGCATTCATTTTTGTCCTGATTGTTCATTCTTTCAAAATAGTATTATTTCAAGGATGCAGTTACCTTCTCATCTCTCTGAGCATATTTATAAAAGCTTTTAATTGTTTAAGTCTTCCTTTATCCCATGCATTATCTGTTGCCTATTTCCTTTATAATCTGTTTCAGTCTCTGTCCACCAGGTTGGAGATTTCTTCAAATGTCCGGTGATTTTTAATGTTCTATGTAAATGTCCAGGGCTTGCTGATTGGTGGGCTTCACTCTAGGACAACTAGGTAGCCAGGCAGCTTTTTATTGCACCTCAAATGTCAACATCTAAAGTTCTTCCCTATAGCAAAATTTATATTTTCTCCAAAGTTCCCACATATTTCTGCTTGGTCAAGCAGGGAAGAGAAGGGATGGACATACAAGGTCATTCAAGTGCTTGAAACAGGGCAAGGGAAAGGACTGGGCAGGTTCTAGAGTTCAGCATGCAGACACAGACACCTCATCAGTGCCTTTTGCTCTACTTGGTGTACCCAATGGGAAGTGTGTCATTAGTTGAATTTCTCCAGCAACTATAGCCCCAGGCTCCTGTGGCGGTGGTGCAACTGCAGGCAGAGAGAAGACCCCAAGTCTACCTGCTCTGTATTCAGACTTTCAATTCATCACTTTGCTTTCATCTCATTCTGGCCTTCCACAATGCTTGCTACTCCCATGCCCTGACCCATTCTGATGTGTAGACACATCATCGCATTTCACACTGGTATCTCTTTCTGCAGGCACACAGGTTATAGCTCACCCTGCTCCAGTAAGTCAGGCCCTCCTTCCTGCACCATCTATCATCTCATACACCCCCCGTCTCCCCTCCCATTCTCTTGTGGATTTTAACTTTTAAAGTCTTCCATTATCATTTCAGTGGGGCTTCTTTGAGAGGACAGGGGTAGTAAAATTAAAATGTATATGTTTAATTTGCTATATTTATTAAAAGCTTCTCCTGTCTTTCACCTCCCCTTCTTCATTGGCTCCTTCTTATCAGCATTTAAACATTCTCAGGTCTCTCCAATGTTTAAAAAAACACAACAACATGACAATAAAAATTTCTCTTTTGATCTCATGGTTCCTTTCACCTACTCTTTTCCTTCACAGTTAAACTACTTGAAACAGTTGCCCACACTCTCTCACCTCTTCCTCATGGCCTGTTTCTCAATTTACTGTTACCTTCATTCGACCCCCTTCACGCCAGTGTTCAGTGAAATCATCCTTGGAAATGACACCCCTTGCTGATAAATCTAATGGACACTTCCTAGTCCTCACCTCTCAGTACTTGACCTCTTAGGACCTCCTGACTTTGCTGTACTCCCTCCTTCTTAAAATACTCCCTTCCTTGGATGCCCTGACCCTGCACTCTCCTTATTTCTTCTCACGTCTTTGCACATGGAATCCTCTCACTCTCTTGCTTGAAGGCCAGTTACTAACATCCAAACTTCTCTCACAGCTCCAGCCTCATCCCTAGACATGCCTGTACTCAAGTTTCATGCTTTAACATATGGAACTTTTTTTGAGTTCCTAGAGCAAGCCATGTTGTGTTTTTCTTCTGGTCTTTTTACATCCTATTCAGTTTTCACTTGGCCCATTTCCCCAATTTCCTATGTCTTTGTTATATGCGCCCCCTATGTGCTTCCACTGTATTTCCAATACCAGCACGTTTATTAAAAGATAGCATTGAGGGAGGCGGCTGTGGCTCAATCGGTGGGGCTCCCGTTTGCCATATGGGAGGCCCCGGGTTCGGTTCCCGGGGCCTCCTGGTGGGGGCGGGCCCGCCTGCGCGGCGTGGTTGGCTGACCCGGCGAGCGCGGGCAGCGGGGGGGTGATAAATGAATAAATAAATAAAATCTTTAAAAAAAAAAAAAAAAAAAAAAAAGGTAGCATTGAGGACTTCACATGACATATTCTCTTGGGACTCAATTTCTTCATCTTGTTAACATGTTTACAGTTTTGTCCAATCTTATGAGTCTGTTGTGGATGTGGCACAATGGGATGCATAAAGCCTTTGGACTAGTACCTGGCCAAAAGGGCATATTAGAAGACACTACGTTATATGCTATTTAGATCCTGTCAGGAGAGTGGAAGCCTTCCCTGGATCTTAGAAGTTCTCTTACTTTTTGTCCCTGATTTCCAGTTTAATTAATTATGCTCATTTAACTGTCAGTGATTCAAACCTGCTAACATATGCTGAATTTTCACATAGAAAATTATCTACTTTGGTGCATTGTACTGCATACTTGAAAATAATGTTTATTCTGGATCCTTAAGCATGGTAGTGTATATGTGAGAATTAAGACAACTTACTCTATTGCACTGTTCAAGTCTATACATTTCTGATTTTTTGCTCATGTTTTATATACTGACTGTATTCTCTATACATCTCCAACTATAACTTTGGATGTTAAAAAAAAAAAAAAAAAAAAAAAAAAGATACTGCAACTGCCTGCTTACTAATCCATGCTCCATAAGGGCAAGTCATATATCTGCCTTCTGCCTTGTTCAAAGCTGTATCACTAGAGCTAGTACAATGGCTAGGACATGGTAGGCATGCAATAAATAGCAGCTGAGTGAATAAATGAAGACACAACCAAGAGAGACAGAGGGAGAATAAAATGCCTTCTGAAAGACACATTATCATAATTTCTTGAAGCAACAATCCCATTTTTTGCTAAATCAAGAGACAGTACCATGTGTGTTGAAGACATTCAATACATATTTACTGCTGAATAATCTTGAAATATTTTAAAGCACTACCATTCTTGAAAGCATCTGGTGCTTCAACAATCGTGGACATCTCTTTAACCATGTCAGTAGGGCAAATACAATTACATAAAGGCCAAATTTGGTCTATGGAAGGACACTTTACATTATAAGCTAAATTCTTTTGACTGCATTTTTCTGTCCTCTTACCAGTGTACCTGACAAACAATTGGCCACCATTTTCTGTACCAAAACAACCTCCACATATTGATCGACTTTTAAAAAACATCTCTAGTAAGTTTTTTCTTTTAAGAACTTCACATTTAATTCTAAATCAGAAATAATTTTATCCATTATACTATTTTTTATTTTTTATTGCTCTTCTAATTTGCCACATACCTCTGAGGTGATGGGAGCACCCGGTTATTTTTGTGGGGTAGGTTTCTTTAATGAAATCAAGGTTACTTGACTAACTGTTGTGCACGGCATTTACTTTTGCTGTCCCTAGCAACATAACTTTCTCAATAACTCAGGAGAGCCTTTGTAACGATGAAAATCGTAGGTCACAACAAATTATACTAAGAGATAAAATTTACTGATCACTTATTATATGTAATAACTATTTTAAGTGTTTTAAAGGTATTAATTCATTTAATTCTCACAAAAAACAATGAATCAAATTATCCTCATATTACAAATAAGAAACTGAGACAAAAGGTTAAGTAATCTACATGAAACTTTTATTCATATACTGAGATTTATATCCTTTATAAGTATTATTAGTGGCTTCATAATATACTACTGTACACATGTATCATAATTTACTTGACCATTCCCCCATCACTGGGCAATCCTGGTTGCTTTCAATTTTATACTATTATAAATAGTCCTGCTATATACATCTCAGTATATCTCTTTGCCCACATTTCTGATATTCTTAGAATAATTAGTGGGTCAATAAATCTTTTCTGGTCTAATAAAGTAGCCAAACCTCCGTTATTTTGCCTTATTAATTTTCCCTGTTGCTTTTATGCTCATTAAGTTTCTCCCCCATCCTGAGGACAGATGAAAATTCTAGTGTGTTTTTTTCAGGTTTAATTTTACATTTAACTAGTTATATACATTTGCATTTTGTTTTGATATATAAGGTGAACTCTAAATGTAATTCTTCTCCAAATAGGCAACCAATTTTTCAACACCATGAAGTGGATAATCCTTTCCAACTGATTTTTGTTCTTTCTTTGATATATGTGTATGTGTGTGTGTGAAATACATTTCCCCCTCTAACATTCATTCCTGAGCAGACTATTTTTTTCCATTGATCTGTTGGTTTATTCTTTTGTCAGAAGAGAAAAGAAAATAGAAAAAAGAAAATAGGTTTGATATTATAACTGCTGTGTTTGAGATACTGATGAATCATGTAATGGAAGTGTCCAGTAGAAAATTAGAAATACAGATTTATTATCTATGAGAGAGGAAGGAGCTTTATGTGAGGGTGAACAAGATTACCCAGGAGAACATAGAGGAGAAGAAGCGGTGAGAGTCAAGGAATGAACCAGGAGAAAACACACTTAAGGGCTGGATAGAGTAAAACAACCACATGAGAAGGAGCAGTAGCAAATTAGAGGTAGGAGAAGCAAAAAAAAAGAGAATAACATAAGCCTTTGGCAGAGACAATTTCAAGCATCAGCATGAATAATACATACTTCTTGGCTTAAGTGATAGCAAAACAATAGCATAATGTTCTACTCTAAATCCTCAGAAACAGAAACATACCATTTTAGTTTGCCAAAGGGCTGCTAATGCAAAGTACCAGAAATGGGTTGGCTTTTATAATGGGAAGTTTATTTGGGGGAAAAGCGTATAGTTCCAAGGCTGTGAAATGTCCAAACCAAGGCACCATCAGAGATACTTTCTCACCAAAGTCAACTTCTGCTAATTCTAGCATCCTGCCACATGGTGAAGATGACCAGGATCTCTGCCTTCCCCTCCAGAATTTACTGTAGGGGTTCTTAGCCTTTTTTGTTCCACAGATCCCTTTGCCAGTCAGGTGAAAACCACAGACCCCTTACTAAGTCCACACTATAATGTGTATTATTTAATAAATATATCACACCCACACCTACATGTCACCACAAGAATAATGTTTGTTTTTTTTTTAATTTCAATTCAAGCTCACAGACCCCTTGTTAAGAAATCCTGATCTACCATCTCCTGGAGCTCAGCTGTGGGCAACCAGGCAAAGGGCTTGTCTCTTTCCGGGCCTCCTCTATTAGTCTCTATCAGTCTCTGCTTTCTTGGAGTTCAGCTGCAAGTTATCAGGCTCATCTCTCCCTGGACCTCAGCTCTTGAGCCTCTAGGGGACTCAGCTGCAGTGAAACTGGAGTCCTTTCTTTCACATCTCAGGACCAAATACGGTGGCTTCCTTAATCTGTGTGTCTGTCTCTCACTCTGTCTCCATTTGTATCAACTCCAGTAGGAGGGCAGAGACCCAACCTGAGTTTCACCTCACTGATGCAGTCAAATCAAAAGGATCTCACACCCACTGGAATGGATGAGTTAAAAAACATAATCTTTCTCTTTTGGGGATTCATAAAAGAACTCCAAACTGTCATACACACTCAAACCATTAATTCTGTTATAAGTAGTTAACCACATGGAGAGTCAGGAGACCAGAGATTATCATACCCTCCCCGTAGGGCTGAAGGATGGACAACTGTCTAAATGTTTCAGTACATTTTAAATCCGTATATATGTAAATCATAGGGTTTTGAAATGCTTTGGGAGTGACAATGTTTTATTCTAATGGTTTGGGTATAATTTAGCTCACATACTAAGATGGGTTGTTTAAAGACAAACGTTTCTGTAAAAGAGAACTCTGTCTAGAGAATAAACCATTTAGGCTACTCAAACTATGAGTAGTGTAGGCTCTGAAGAGGAAAAACAAATCCTAGCTCAAGCAAAAACTGGATCTGTAGCCTTTGTCTGTCAATTAATGTAAGCGAAGTTCTCAAAGCCCAAATGTCCCAAACATCTTCCATGTTTTACTGAAGTATTTACTGATGGGCAGGAAAGTCCATCATTGGTGTGTGACAAGAAGTCTTTCAAAGTATGACATTTCAGTTATTATGAATTGTCTCTAATATGTGACCATTTAAGCAAAGCTGAAGAGAAAATTTACAAAAAACACACCTATCTGCAGATGGCTCTCTTTCTAAGTGTGAACTACAATAAATACCCTGCTGGATATTATATTCCCAACTAGAAGAACCCAGAAAGAGATCAGATCTTTTGCCTAGTCCCTTGATAATGAACATCCAAATAGAGGGGAGGAGGGAGGATTTGAACTGAGAAGGAAAAAGAGAGAGGTGTGTGATAAATTGCCTTCCATTTCACTTGTCTGAATACATATTATTTCTACTATATCTGAGTCTCTGCCCAAAAAAAGAACTCATTGATTTGTAACTTCTCAAAAAACAATTTTTTCATAGATATTGAGTCAGAAAGAGAGAGAGAGAGAGAGAGAAGACTTCACTTGTCTTTCCCTGGGAAGACTCAACAGCAAATCAAAGGTGACTCCAGATAAGGCTTGTAGGGGTGGAAGTCCTCCATGAAAAAAAGTGCAAGCAAGGAAGGACAGAGATGCTGCCCCAATAGACCAAAGCCCCACCTTGAAGACACTGCCTATAACCTTCCATTCTGGGCACTGACTCTGGGGAGAGTACACCTCTGTCCCTCCAAGCCTGCCAGTGCTAAATTCAACCTGCTTTCATTAGTATTTAAATGTTAGAGAACACAGAATTCAGTCATGATAACCTTGTTCTCCTTATCACCACCATGCACACACATTCCCTCCAAGGATGGCCCAGGAAATTTCACACCCAATAGACCATGGGTCCTGAATCCAGCCTTGTGCTTTTTGTATCTGTGAGGTCCTGTCAAAGGAAGCAGCATATATCACAAGTGATATTCCAGTGTAAGGTCAATGATGATTATGGTTATTTAAAATTAAGAAGTGGTCAATAATGGAGAAAAAAAAGTCAAACACAATATGCACTGAGTTTAAATCACTACTCACTTTCACTTAAACACAGGGAATGACTAGGTCCAATGTACCCATTAGCAAAATTTTTAGCATAAATTTTCATATATTTGGCTAAATTATGAAGAAAAGGATGGAAGAAACAATGCAAATGTTTGGGCTAATAAACATCCAACTATATGTGATTTTTAACTCAATGCTTCTTTTGACTAGACTTCCCTTGCTTCATTTACTGCCTAACTCCAACTTGGCTTCTCAGAAAACTTAGGCATCACCTCCTCCAGCATCCCTTCCTTAACCCTTTCCCAATTTCCCACAACAGTCTTTGCCTTTACTGGAGTCCCTCCCCTGGGATCCAAAACTATCCTATTCATATTACCTTCACAAAAGTAATCACACTGTGCTCTATTTCTTTATAAGACTAGTCTGTGAATTCTCCCCTACTAGTCTGTGAATTCCTCAAAGGCAAGGTTCTTCACTCAGTTTTACATTTCATTTCATAGTACAGTGTCCAGTTGATATTTAGTAAGCACTCTAAAATGTCTGTGAAGAAAGTGATTATAAATATGAATGAAAGGATGACTTTTAGACTCAGAAACAGAATTTTAGGGATGAGTCTTTGGAAATCATTTAGTCCATCCCACTTTATCCAAAATTCCCTAAAGACGTATTTCTTAAGAGCTGTGTCAGGATATTAAAACAAAGAAATCATTATCTATATTCAATAAAATAGAAATTTTACTAATGAAAATAGAATTAAATATTTTAAAACCTTACCGGTAGAGTTCCAGGCAGAGATGCATCAAAAAAAGAAACCAAAGAGTTTGGAGGTGCTGCAAATTGGACTTGAGATCCAGAGAAGAGTTTAGAGTTGGAAGAAATCTGGGCATGAACCTCCAAACCTACCACAGCTGCCCATTCATGTTCACTAAAGAGAAAGGCACAATGGTTAAGAAGCAGCTCTATCACCATGCATTAATTTCTATGAGCCTAAACCCCAAATATTAATTTCCTACTTGCATTTTTAACTTATTAAAATTTCATATCCTTACATTTATAAATGTGTCCTATTTTATTGGTGACTAAATAAAAAATACAACATAATGAATGCCACACAAAAACACTGGCAAAATAAAATTCATTACAACTTGGCATTAGGAGAGTTCACTGTACAAAACAGAAAGGTGATAGAGAATGGGACAATTTAGCATCTTAAACCAATTTAGAAATGGTTATCAGGTGACAACTACTTGGCTGACTTCAACGAAGGCAGCATTTTCTAAATTAACTGTACCTCATCAACTAATCATTTAGTAAATGAAGAAAGCTGATCTTTGTGAACATTATTTAGAATTAACATAAACATCAGGATTCTATTACTAGAGGAATAATGGTAAATAAATAGCTCCAGATCTCAATATCTAAAAAAGGAAATTCTCAATCATGCTGTGACTACATACATGTTTTTTAACACTGGCTTGCATATAGAATTACCAGAGTGACAGACAGATACAATAAATCACCACTAAATGATACTTCTCCTTGGAATTCTGTGCATAGGGAAACAAACCATCAGATATGGCATATTTTTTTGGTTCTCCAAATCATTTTCAATTCCTAAGAATTAATGTCAGATTCCTTTGCTTGTTTGTTCATATTACTATCAAATCAAAGGAGCTATTGTAATTTCTCTTATCTGGCCACTCCTTCTCTGTTGGATCTAAACACAGGTGTCTCCAGGTTATTATAAGGGTACTTATTCCCTCTGAAACCCATATATGCTGGGCAATCTCCAGATGGCTGGTTTAAACATACTCCATATTTTGTCTGTACCTACCCTGCTCTTCTCCCAAGCAACTCTGTGCATATCTAGATTTTTTTTTTTTGCATACATGTATTGAGATTTGTTTCAATCATTTCAACACATGAAGTTCTATATCTACAGTATTGCAAGATTAATTCCTTCTTTTTAAGGTGTGGAAGCACAACCTGTAACTGAGAGGAATTAAACTAAAAGCTCATCAGAAATTCTGTATTCATTGAAGTATTACTCAAAGTATTTTTGCACAGTTTCATTACATGAGAGAAAACTATACTTTCCATTCACAGTGAGATGATCTAATTTGGAAAAGACTAGAAATATAATGCTTCTGGACATTTCCCCTTTGTTCTTCCAATTGAAAAGAAAAAATAATGTCAACCTATCTTAAAAGGATAAACAAAATATCAGAAACAGGTCATTAGTTTCTGGGTTTAAAAAGAAAACTATGTAAGTCTTATGTAGTGAAGCATAAACAGCTGTTCAGAGAAAAACTGACAAAATAAGCAAAACTTCCCACATAATCAGAGGAAAAATCTCTTCCATTAGCTGCAACTGCCCAGGTCTAAATACAAGTGTTCCACATAAATTGCCTCCAAAAATAGCAGATGTTTTCTGACTAACGACAGTAAACCACCACCATCCAGAAGCTTTGGGTAAAGGATCCCTCCTTTCTACCTTTCGTAGGCCTATACTGCCGCTAAATAAATGCCAGCTAAACATGACCCCTCTTCAAGTGTCACCGAACGCGCCGCTGGTACAATTAATTAGTAAGATGACTGAATCCACTCTTCTGTCTTTGCAACTTTCGATTTAAGAAAACACTTGGGATTTTACACTCGCGGGTTCCATAAGTATGCCCGTCTAGGTGTAGACAGTGATCTATGTGTGGGGCAGGGCAGGCAGCCCGTTTTTTGGTTTTATTTTTTTCCCCTCAAGTTTCAAGGCTCCAAGATAGAGCCCAACACCGTCCCGCTCACCAAAACGTCAACACTAAAGGATCGGCTATAATCCACCATCTCCCCAGTCCCACAGTTACACCTCACGCTTAGATGGGCTGTAATGGCATGAAATAGTATATACCCTTTCCTCGGCTTCTGGGCCATGACAAGGGGCTGCTGAGCCACACAGCTCTTTCCCCTCATCCCGCTGGGCGTGAACCCAGTCGGAGTCCCTTTTCCAAGGCAGGAACCGCTGACAATGCAGGCTAAAGCCCAACGTCTCCCAGCACAACCCCAGAGCACAGTGGGCGCCGCCATTGCTCTTCCAGAGTCCTGGTCAGGTGACACAGGCTCACTCGACCTCGAGACTCTCTGGGAAGTGTAGTTTTGGAAACGTATAAACACTATATAGCCTTGGACCGGAAGACTACTATTCCCGGCGAGCAGTGCGACCTGACTACTGCCGGAACCCTGGAGGGGAGGGGAGGAAAAGAGAAATAGAAATAGAGATTCAGGGGAGCGTTTCTGAATCCGGAGGTGTGACTCCTCCTAGCGGGGAGTTGGAGCGGTTTCTATCTGTGAAGCGGTGTGTCGGTTTGAGTGGGTGCGTTTGGTGCCTGAGTCCGACTGGGATTTTTATACCCAATTAACCTTGAGAATTGAAGTAAATGACCTTGACATCTCCTTTAAGACTTCTTGGATGCTCAAACCCACTCAGTTATTTCTGGCTACTCTCCCACTTGAAACACACATGCATATTAGTTTTACTTATTTGCATGCTTAATATATGCCAGGCACAGTTTTTAGGCATTGGGGATACAGCAGTGAGGAAGACATGCTTGGCGCCTTTGCTCATGGAGCTTAAAATCTAGGGAGAGAAGAAATACAGAGGAGAAGTTAACACAAATAGGATACTTTCATATAGTTATTAAGTGCTCTAATTAAGCAGAGGTGATTGGAGACAAACCTAGACAGAACTTTCAGGTGCATTTTTACTTATTCTCCTTTTTGTTCTTGGCCAGTATCTAATCCACTCTCCTTACTTACGTGCAATAAAATCTTCTTTGATGGCAGCATCCCAGGGGACTTTGTTTTTGGTGTGTTTTTGTTTTTTGTTTTTCTTTGCTTCAAAACTCATACCCCTTGTTGAAATTCCCACTAATTACTTTGTTTTTGAACACTAATCTAAAAAAATAGCCATTCAGTCATTCTATATTAGGTCACCCTATTTTAATTCTCCACACAATACTTTGGATTATCTAATGTTTATATTCTGTCTCCTCAAGCTCCATAAGGATAGTGACCCTGTGTATCTTATGCACCAAGTATTCCCCTTAAAAAAAAATGGTTGATTTTTGAAAGGTGCTAAGTCCACTCAATGGGGAAAGAATAGTCTCTTCAACAAATGAAACTGGGGAAACTGGATAGCCATATGCAAGAGAGTCAAGGTGGACCCCTGCCTCACACCGTAAAATTAATTCAAAATGTATTAAAAACCTAAATATACGAACCAAAACCCTAAAACTCCTATAAGAAAACATGGGAAAGCATCTTTAGGGCCTTGTGTTAGGCAATGGTTTCTTAGATTTTATGCCAAAAGCATGAGCAGCAAAAGAA
This sequence comes from Tolypeutes matacus, assembly GCA_026826555.1. Classification (NCBI taxonomy): domain Eukaryota; kingdom Metazoa; phylum Chordata; class Mammalia; order Cingulata; family Chlamyphoridae; genus Tolypeutes; species Tolypeutes matacus. Next base: position 26,587,368 of record JAKSZT010054458.1, read on the forward strand.
AACATGGGTAAATGGGACTTCATCAAAATTAAAAAAGTTTTGTGCATCAAAGGACTTCATCATGAAAGTGAAAAAAGAATAGGAACTTCAGAATGGGAGAAAATATTTGGAAACCACATATCTGGATAATATCTAGAATATATAAAGAAACCCTACAACTCAACAACAACAAAAACAATCAAATTAAAATAGGCCAAAGACTTGAATAGACCTTTCTCCAAATAAGATATATAAATGGCCAAAAAACTCATGCAAAGATGTTCAACACCATTACCATTAGGGAAATGCAAATCAAAACCACAAAGAGATAAACCATTTCACACCCACCAGAATGGCAACTATTTAAAATAATAGAAAATAACAAGTGTTGGAGAGACTGTGGAGAAATAAGAACACTCATTCAATGTTAGTAGGAACGTAAAATGGTGCAGCTGCTATGGAAAACAGTTTGGCAGTTCCTCAGGGAGTTAAATAAAGATTTACCAAATGATTTGACAATTCTACTTCTCCAAAATAATTGAAAGCAGTGACTCAAAAAGGTATTTGCATACCAATGTTCATAGCAGCATTATTCACAATAGTGAATAGTGTCCATCAACGGATGAATAGATGAAACAAAATGTGTATAAACATACAATGGAATATTATTCAGCCATAAAAAAGGAATGAAGTTCTAACACATTCAACAACATGGATGAACCTGGAAGACATCATTTTGAGTGAATAAGCCAGACACACAAGGACAAACTAGCCAATTGTTTGTATGATCTAGCCAATATGAAATAATTAGAACAAGCAAATTCATAGACTCAGAAACTAGAATACATTTTACCAGGGAGTATAAGGAGTATAGGGAATGGGGAGTTAATGCTTAATCAATACAGAGTTTCTGTCTGGGGCAATGAGAAAGTTTGGGTTAAGGATGGTGGTGATGGCAGCAAAACATTGTGAATGTAATTAACAGCACTGAATTATATATTTGAATGTGTTTACAGGAGAAATCTTAGGTTGTATATATGTTACTAGAATAAAAATTTTAAAAATATTATAGGACTGTACAACACACTGAACCCTAATGTAAACTATGGATTATAGTTGAGTATAATTATAATAATATTGTTTCATCAATTGTAACAAATGTACCCCACGAACACAAAGTTTTAATAATAAGGAAAATAGTGTGTATGTGGTGTATGGAAACTGTATTTTCTGCACGATTTTTCTGTAAATCTACAATTTCTCTAATTAAAAAAAAATGTTGAAAAGTGCAGTGTGGAGAATGAATTTGACTAAGGATGGAGTGGATACACTTAGGAGTAGTCGTCATTCAGGACATGATGGGTGTTGGGAGTACAGGGGGTTGGTATTTGGAAACAAAGAGAAACTGACCAATTTGAGATAGATTTAGGGGGTAAGATAGACTCAGTCAAGGACTCCTAGTGATGGAAGACTAGGAGAATTAAGTAATCCCTGGATTTCTGGCTTGCGCAACTGGAATGGCTGATGGAGTTATTCACTGAGATAATGAAACTAAAAAAGGACCCAGCTTGCAGGCAAAACATGAGTTTGGTTGCCTTGGAGACACCCAAGAGGAAAGTGAAGTAGGCATCATTGATGCCTAACTCTGAGTATGAAGCAGGGAGAAAAGCTGCATATTCTGCATACTTCACACTGGTAGGTTTTCAGTTGTTGATCAATAACCTATTGATTAAACAGCTATAACCTATGGTTTATTTCCACTAATACTCTTGAACTGTTAGGACATTATGTAATTTAATCCCTCCAAAGGAATGGAGGCAATTTTTAGTTACTCTCATTAAATTGTCATTATTTACTTTTCTATCCTTTCTAATTTTTCATCCACTATCACTGATCCGAATTGCTATACCAGAAGAATTTCCACATGACCAAGAATGAAAATGAGAGAAATAACAGAGTATGAAAGGTATAGATGGAGACTTGTTCCACAATTTATCTCTAATTATTCCTCTTTACCTCTGGTTCAGATCCGTCTTTAGACCCTTTATTAGTTTCTCTCCTCTGAATTTCCATATTTCCCACCTTCACTCAAGTAAGCTTCCATTGCCTTTCTCATTTAGCTCCTCTGGTGGTTCTGGCCCAGAATGGGAGTCAGGAGAGTTGTCTCTGAACACAGCATGGTTCCATCTTTGATAGTACTATCGTGAAGAGAGGAATCCTGTGTATTAGAAATGAGCATGGGCACCCTCTAACCTAAAGGAGACAGAGAGCCTTGTAAATTCCACTGGTAATCAGCTACTTAGGAGGCAACTTGCTCCTTAATATGTAGGGTTGGGGGTGTCTTGAGAACCACCATAAGAGAGAGCAGCATAACTAATGAATATCCTAATTTTATAGGTAAAATGCACTATACTAGAAATTCATCTTTTCAGGTGAAGCAATATTATGCAGCGATTGGATGTCACCTCAAAGGTCCACACCCCACCACTAGAGGGAGAAAAAAATCCTATGCATGCAAGGTGTAATTGATTCCTTTCATAAATGGAAACCTTCCCATTCAAGGCATCTTAACATCTAATCATGGTCCTTTTAATATCCCACAAGAGCTAATGGTGGAAATAAGAACTTGTCATTCATCTCCCTGGTTCTGCCCTACCCAAGATTATTTGTAGTTTCCAGAAACGCCTGTTAGTTTCTTTCTGCTTGGTCTGGTGTTTATGAGTGCACTGTTTTGCAGCACTCCTTCCTTGCTCCTTAGCTAATCAAGAGCTCCCACCAAACCTCCTTCCATGGGACCATTTCTCGCCTTCCTCCTGCGTGCCAAATCTGGTATCTGTCAGGATTCTTCCTGACAGACAGCTCTCTAGCTGAGAGAGCTATTTTGGTTCCACTGAAAGGTGGCTGTCATCTGGAAGACACATAGATTTTCATCTGCAAGGAGCTCAGAAGGTAGCAGGACAGAGATCCTAGCAAAAGCAACATTTTCTTAGGGAGGGTTTCTCAGCTCTTATTTTGTCCATTGCATTCACACAGTACAAAGAGATTTAGAGCCAGCCTTTAAAAAGATACACAAGCCAGAGAAGAATATTGAGTTGCTACTTAGAAATAGTAAGGATTGGAAAGTATATCTAAAATAACATGCTTGGTTTTGTTTAGTATTCTTTACAGACTTTTCCAGTGTCAGAATTGGAACTGGCTGGCTCACTTCTGGGTTTGACTCAAAATCACCACCTACCTATATAAATTTATGAACACAAATCATTTTTTCCCAAAATCTAAGTTGTATGTTTTACTGCAACCACTTCCTTTCTCAGCCTTTCACTGCTTGGAATGGGAAAATCATATGAAAACATAGTGTTGTAGGAATTATAACTTCTTCAGTGTTATAGGTACAATTTGAGGGGGTAATGCAAGTAGTTCTAAGTTTCCATTTTTTAATGAAGTAAACAATTTTAATGGAAATATTAAAAATTCAAGTAAAATTAAAGGGAGATAGTTTTGACTATTCCGTATCTCAAAATCTATTGGTATACATTTTTTTAAATCTTAAAATTGGGTTAAGTAACCTATCCTTTGACCATGTTTGTCCTGTGGAAAAAAAGATAATGCTTTAATAAAATTGAGCAGACTAATAAATAAAAATGCTCCTTGCAGTCTAACAGAGCTGGATGTAGATAATTATGTCAGTATTTCTTAACATATTTTTGATGAGATCATAGTTAGGGGTTTAATCCCTCTGTAGGACTATTAGCTTCTTTCTGTTCTATGACTATAAACCCAGCCAGCTGTCTTGAAATTGCATGCCATGTGTATAGGGAGAGATGGCAGCCCGGTTAGTATAAGTTATCTTTTAAATAAAAACAAAACTTAAAATGATGTTCATATGACAAAAATCGACACCTTCATTCTCATAGAGGAAGAACATTAGAACTAGAAGAGCCCTCGTTTTCAGCCTTCTGAAAACATAAAGTTCCTTCTTAGGAAAACCATATTTTTAGATCCAGTTAAGTGTCATTAGGGGGAAAAGAAAGTCTGGGAATATATGCATGCTGGGCAATTGGGAGAACAAGATTCATTTCCTTTTATTTTACCATTAAAGTCTGGATTCTGATAAAATACTGATGTGGAAGGAACAATTGCTCTCTCTAGAAGAGTGCTTTGGGGCCAAGAAATCTATAACTTTTTCTTCCTTTCCAATGCAAGAAAATGGAACACCCTGTCCAATGTCTTTGTGGAGATGAAGTGGCACCTGGGGAAGACGAGGCTAGGGCATTGCTGCTAATAGGCTTGCCTGGCCCATTAAATATAATCTCTCTCTGGTCTTCCCTCTTCTAACTTGTCTCAAGGGGCCACTTTCTGTTTTCCCAGGCGTCTTATCTAGAAATGTGACTAATTCCAGAAAGCAAACAGGAATTATGCGTAAGAAAGAAACCCATCCTCAGTCCTATATATCCCCTCCACTTACCACTTTTTGAAAGAAGTTACCCCTGAGCTACAAGTAATGAGTAGTAGAACATGCTACTCCATGTTCCTGTAAGCTATGTTAAGCGTATGGTCAGATTCCTGTTACACACTAGAAGCTCTCTCTTGTCTTTTGGAATTGAGTGCTTTGGCCTTAGACGTATGTATGCATACGTCTAAGCATTATCTTCTGTCAGGATCAGTCACAATCAGGAGCTTTTAGATTTCAAAATGGACAATATTTTTATATGACACATTGTTCTGCTGGCTTTAAGTTTAAGGTGTTTAGGAGTGAAAGTATGATGTTAAAGAGCAACACCAAGATACATGAACTTTGATGACAACTTTCTTGCAGTGAATGGGCTCCAACTTGAAAACTGAAGGGAAGATACATCAGAATCCACCGGAGTGGTACAGGAGAGAACAGAAAGACTTATCTTACACATCCTGCCAGGTAATCGGTGTCATTACCTGCAGGTATCTGACCTGGTATCTCTGTATCTAGGCTGCCCTTGAACCAAGAATGGATGGGCTGCACAGAGCAATAAATGCTGAAATCTTGTTGGTGGCAGAGCCTTCAAGGCTTACCACAGTTTAACATATAGCCATTGAGAAGAAATTTAGTGCTCATGAAGAGGTGCCAGGTTGAATTAAAATTGAGCAGCTCAATTCAAATCCATTAGCAATCAAATGATACAACTACTGAGATAAATGCAAAGAGAGAGACAGATAAATATTACCAGAGATTAATGAATACTAATTAGGAAGGAGAAGACTGGCACAGACATTATTCATGACTCCTTGGAGTCTGAATCTAGATTCTAATTCACCATTAAGATTTGATGATTTGACTCAACAGTGAATTCAAGTTGATGTTGATTCTACACTTAGATAAGCTTTGCTACTAAAAGCATTTTCACAGCCCTCACAAATAGTAAAAATTAAAAGAAATGGTATAAGAATGGGACTGGATACCACGTTATTCAAAAGGCAGAAGAAAGTAAGAATATATAAAATGTCACTCTAGCCAAGAACTAGGGCCCAAATGGCCCAATATTCTATCTTTGTTCATTCTCTAAAGCTGTTATCTTAAATTTTTTAAAACAAAGCTCCAAAACTGCACACAGTATTCCACTGGGCAATCACTCTAGAGTTTTGTAAAGAACGTGTGCTTTTTTTTTTCTTTTAAAAATTTGTCTCTCCTTCCTGGTAAGTACATTGCTGCCTCTTTTTGGCTGCCATAGTGCTTTGGCACAATATCTTCAGGAAACATTTTCCAGTGATCCAGAGCCCATGATTTTAAAAATTTATATAGATTCATTTAAATAAATGAATTACCTTTTACTTACCACACTCAAACTCACACAATCTCATGACAGGTTCTCACCATTTTTGAGGGTCAGTTGATACTTCACAATCTCTCAGAGAATAGTGTTCTTAGCAGAATCTTGAGTTTTGGAAAGAAAATATTTGTCTTGCTTAGTTCTCTAAACCAGTCACCATTTTTGGTGCCTGGGACTTTTCTCTTAGGATCTGTGACAAGAGGATATTACCTGATATGAAGAACGATCCTTACAATTCTTTTGCTTTCTAGAAAAGTAGCTCACTTCCCTAGCGAGGCCAAGAGTATTTTTCTGTTGGTCAGCATGGCTTATTATCTCTTTCTAGAAATTTCTACTGAGTTTATTCTTATGCCCTTGTATGCTCTTTACCCAAAAGAGATATAAGGCATCACTTATTTCAAAGTGATAATATACCTTTGTCATTGGTTCTGTTATGCAGTGGATCAAATAAACTGGGCTTCTTATTGTGTAAGTTATTAGAAGTTGTCTTCGGAGTTGAAAAATAAAACTGAATATGTATTTTGGTTGTATTTCTACAGCACATTGAATCAAATATTGTGTTTACTTTTTCTCCTTTCAGAAAAAATGCTGTTATTCATTTTCAATTGTCAAGAAATAGTAAGCTTGGAAATGGTAATTTTCACCCTGTCTAAAACATAATGTGCCAAGACAGGCCAAATTACAGGAAAATCAATTACATAGTTTCTGTTACAAGAGTCATATTTCCAAAGCCCTGTTCTGCCTCTAGTTCCTATAGCTCATGTCTGCTCTTCTCCAGAGGAATTCTTTGGAGTAAACCACCCATAGATTTTTTTCTAGAGCAAAAACTCAATACAACCTAGGCATTTAATCCTTGTCAATTTAGACAGAGGCAGAGATACATTCCTTCCTTGAATAGTTTCTTCTCTTCCAATACTTTTAAACCTCATACTCTTGAAAGGGCAAGTAGCATGTTACTTTCTGAGACCTAAAGTTTCAAAATACTATAACTTCTATATTATACTCTCTGTGACTTTTTGTGTCAGGTAAAAGCCATAATGTTTCCCACGTGGTTTCACTTAAGTCTGATCCACATCAAGAACTTTTCTGTTATCCCTTGCTATCAAGTCAACTAATAGGTTCAATTGGCCAAATATATCTCATTTCTTTTTTTCCCCCATTATTTCTTAATGTTACTGTTTCATAGATTTACAGTTGAACATGGCTCTGAAAAGATAAATGTTGCCCCCAAATTTCCCTTGCTTTTATCTTTTATATGTTTTCAAGGAGAGGATTTTGTTTCAAAGATTCATTTCAAAGTCAGATAACTTCTTATACTGTACCTAAGGAAACCAAAGAAACCTAAAATCAGGAGAAACAAATATATTTTTTAAGATGGAATTTATTACTTATTTCAGAATAAATAATTCTGAAATTTTCCTGATTCCATTTTCCCCATTATGGACAGGGCAGCCAGAATCAACAAAATCTTCAATTAACATTGACTTGCACTTAAAACAAGAATTGTTTGAAAGAGTTATTAAGCAACATAGAACGTGTAGTAAGCCAAGTTATAACTCCCATGTTATTTAGGGCCTATAATTAATTTTTTCAAAATCAAAACACCTTTAAAAATAGTCTTGAGAATTGAATTCCAGCATGGTACTGATTTTTGTAGAGGGATTTCTGTAAAATGCAAGTTTATTTATAGATTGCAAGTGATTCAAAGATGTTTCAGTATAAAAGAAAATGACACTCAAGAGCCTTTGTTCACGCTGTAGGGTTTCTCAGAATGTTCAACTCACTCAGATGATTGCTTTTAATCTTCAGAAGCAAAAGGAATTTCATAAATTAAAATTGTTGGCCAGATGGAATTTCCTGATTAATTTTTTAGAGTTTGGTGTTAAACATAATAATGAAAGGGGGAGTTCTGAGAGTAAACCCAATTAACAGTTTATAAAATATATTGCTCTAAACATGGCTTTCACCTTACTTTATGATTTCCACCCATCATCTTTCTGGGCAAGCTGACTACCTTGAAAAAAAATGAACATGCTCAACTTCCTTCCCTCCATTTCTTCCTTTTCTTCATCACTCTATTTATTTATTGAGTCCTTACTTGGTTACAGACACCATTCCAGGGCTTACTTCGTCCTATTCCTTATGGTTCTTGGCAGAAGAAACATTGTTAACAGTTTGTGCTAGTAAGTCACTGGTGTTAGAATGGTGTCCCTCTTGTTGTACAAGAGTTTCAATTTCATCTGTAATCATAGACAAGTTTGTAGTTTTATAGGAACTAGTTGCTTTAGTTTCCTAGGCTGCTGGAAGCAGATACCATGAAATGGTTCATCTTGAACAAGAGGAATGTATTAACTTACAGTTTTGAAGCTGAGAAAATGTCCGAATCAAGGCATCATGAAGGCGATGCTTTCTTCCCAAAAACTGGCTGCCTTGGCTTTTCTGCCACATGGCAAGGCACATGGCAGCATCTGTTGGTCTCTCTCTTCTCTTCCAGGTTTTGTTGATTTCAACTTCTTGCTTCTATGGCTTTCTTCTTCTCTCTGTGTGTTCATTACATTTATAAAGGACTCCAGTAATAGGATTAAGTCCCATCCTGACTGAGGTGGGTCACATCTTAACTGAAGTAGCTTCATAAAAAAGATCCTACTTACAATGGGTTTATACCCACAGGAATGGATTTGCTTTAATAACATGATTTTCTGGGGTATATATAGCTCCAAACCACCACTAGTCTCTGTGATTTTATAAATAAGATGGACATTCTCTATATTTTCTTTTCCTATTCATCACTTTCTCATGGCAATTGGACATTTCCATTTATATTCAAGATGAATATATTCATTTGGATATGTGGGTATTGGGTAAACAAAATCTTCAAAGGAAACTATGTCCTACTAGATGGTGAGAATTTTGAGGCCCAGAAACATACCTTTCATTTTTCAGGGTCTGCTCAGTTCTCAGAACTAAGCTAGTCATACTGGCCACCATCTAACCATTGTTCCAAGCTATTTCCCCTTCACCATCCATTCCCATCCACATGCCTATGTTAGGAATTGCCTAGCTGAGTTAGTACTCCATGCAAATCTGGTTACAGATTTGCAGGGTCCCTTTTCATAAATTGTTGAAATTTAGAGATGGCAACAGTAGAGCATTAAACCAAGCATGGGGCCTTCCAGAGAACAGGGCCCTGGGTGACTGCGCCAGTTGCATGCCCATGAATCTGGCCTTACTCCCTGCCTGTACACACACACACACACACACACACACAGTTTATTGGGTCCTGTGGGAAAGGAATATCTGACTCAAATAAGACCAACTAGTGCCCTTCCTTAGGTTATTTATTTGTTGATACCAGAACCAAGAAAAGCCCGTTTTTCGCCCTTGGGTAAAATTGGGGACCTAACAGCTATCTTCTCTCCAGGCATGTAGAGAAACACATTGACATGCACAACAGACATCCCTCCAGTCTATCTCAGACACCTGCAGGGGATTTTTGCACATGCCTCAACTGCCATGTAAGGTCCTGATGATATAGCCTGCTAGTGTTCCTACTGGCCTGTGACTTACTCTCCACCAGCCATGAAGCTCAGTAGGTTGGATCAGATGACCTCTTGAGCATTTTCCAGATCTGTAATGCTCTGAGTCTACAGATTCTATAAGACTGACATTATCTACAACCATATATGTGTGGGAATGCAGAAGGTGCTTGATTTTCATTTTTCTTAGCCAAGGTCCATATAACTGTCATTTGCTTAGACCTCAGTAGTATAGTGAGGACTGAAATTAGAAGTTTGTCTCTTTAAGGTTGGCCATCACCAAGGCAATTTTTAGTATTCCAACTGGAAGGTGATTCTGAAATTTCCTTAAGGGAAAACCTCTTGAAGTCTAGGCATAGAAGACCTCATACCCCTCAGGGAGCCTCTGTCAATGCAGTGTCAGTCTTTTTCTCCTTTCCCCAATAATACAATTTCCAAGATTTTTCTCATAGAGGATTCACAAAACACTGGTGGATAAACGAAGATTGGCTCCTGGCAGATCTCTTGACTGCCATTCTTCTGGAAGCTAGTTTTAAAGAGCAAGATAGGGGACATGGTCAATTTCCATGGAGTAGGATCTGGGCTTTAGAATTTTCTGAAATTTTCTATCATCTTATTCATCAGACTCTTTAAGGAAAGAAAGCAGCATCGGGATTAAATGAAATTTAAATTTATTAAGTGATTATTTCCCCCAACTTAGACGCGGATACATAGAAGAACCTTAGCTAATTTATGTGCTATCTCAAATACTTTAAAATAAAATGTATATTGATTGAAATCTGTTCCAATGAGAAATGAGTAACTCCTCAAAATATACCTGAAATTTAGGGTCATAAATATGGAGCAGTTTGTTGCACAATAATATTTAAGCAAGTTATTCTTAGGAAGATTTCTTTTTAGTGTTACCTCTTTGGAAATTTACAAATGAAGTTGCTGGCCCTCAGCATGGTGGAAACTCATATTTTCATGTTGTGTCTCTGGATCCACCCAGACCTCATTTTCCCTGACCTTGACTAGGTTAATATCTAGAGCCCTGCCTCTGCACATTGTCTCAGAGAGGTGAGAAATTGATATGTTCATAATGATGCCTTGCTCTTACATTAATATTTTTAGTTCTTTCAACTGAATACAATTTAGCTTTAAAAAAAAAAAAGATCTCCTAAGTAAAAACAGGATAAAGCTAAGGTGAGAGCTGTAAGAGCAGAAGTGAGAGCAAGCCTGCAAAGACAGACCCGAAGGGAAGGTTCTTTCCAAAATGTCCAGAAGGTTATGTCCATATGTCTTTCTGGAACTTTTGCCAACCTATTCACAGGACCAAAATGACTTCCTCATGGCCATTATGCAGTGTCACATCTTACAGGGCCAAAGGAATACATTCCAGACATGCAGAACATACATCCCTTCAGCCTCTCCCAGGCAGGCTGTCAAGTCCACAGCACTAATGCACAAAACAAATAGGGCAGCCAGAGCCTCGAGACTTCTCCTGCCAACCGACAGCTTCCTTCTGCTCTCCTAATGCAGTGGAGTGAAAAACCTACAGCCAGGCCCTTGCCCTGCACCTCTAGGCTAGAAAGCGGTAAGAGAGTTTGTGAGACAGAAGAGAAAGAAGTCATATAATTAAGTCATGTAATTAAGGACTCTATACTAAAGGGCCTGCCACAAAAATTTTGTACTTTTTCTCACTGGTCAGAAAAGCAGAAATGCCACGCCTCCTTTTCACTCAATGTTCTTTCTTTCTCCCTTATGATCTGTCCTCTACAGCTGAATGCTTCTGAGTGTTTCCACTCTCAGAAACAGTATGATTTCTGTCAAACCACAGCTTAAAACTTTTCAGAAAAGCTTTTGAGCTTTCATTTCTCTAACCAAGATCAGCGATCTGTCATGTACAGTGACATTTCCAACTGACTGCTGGAAACCTCCACCTGGGTGCCCTGTCAGCACCTGGAAATCAACACAACCACAATCTCAGCATCTTCTCTCCTGAATGTAATATTTCTGCCCTGTACTTTTTTCTGTTGATGATAACCCATTTTCTTAGCCGTTCTGGCTACAGACATTGAAATTATATCTGATTTCTTGCCTCTCCTTGTACAGTCACATGTGTTTGGGGACCATCAGAGTTTCTAGCATGGGTGACTGAGTGGAGATGATGCCTCTATAGAAAAATAAGCAGGTGTGTGGGAGAGGTTGCTAAGTGTGGTTTTGAACACATTGAATTTGAGACATCCAAGTCAACACATGTAAGGCTAGTTGGAAAATACTGGTCTGAAACCCAAGAAGTCTGGACTGGAAATATAGATTTGGGAGTCATCAGAAGACAAGTGGTGGTTAAAACCATGAGAATGGTAGAGCTACTCAGCATGCGGGATGTATAGTATGATTTAAAAGTTTTTACTACATACATTTATTTATTTGTTTGTTAAGTCCTGAAAGCAAACAAGAGGTTTCCGGATCAGAGTCAAAGTTATCGTAACCACATGGGTTCTCCACATCCCATCCCCCTCCTCCAGGGAGATGCGATGAGAGTCAAATGTCACCCCGTATGTGCAAAGGGGACTTTGCGCTATAGGAAAGGCACTCTGGAATTATAAATCTGGGAACCCGTCACACAGATTTTCTCATATGTTTGCCTTTAGAAGTGTTACAGCTTTAGACTTTACATTTCAATCTATGATATATTTTGGGTTTTTTCATGTGGTGTGAGGTATGGATCAAGGTTCATTTTTTTTCCCCCTGTGGATATTCAATTGTTCTGGCACCATTTTAAGAAACACTGTCATTTCTCCACTGAATTTTCTTTGTACCGTTGTAAAAACTAGTTGTCTGTATGTGTGGGGGTCTATTTCTGTAGTCTCTATTATGTTCCATTGATTTATTTGTCTGCCTTTACACCAATACCACACTGTGTTAATTATTATTGCTTTATAATAAACCTTGAAATTGGTTAGTCTTCATCCCTCAATTTTGTTGTTGTTGTTTTCCCAAAGTTGTTTTAGCTTCTCTAGGTCCTTCTTATTTTCATATACATTTTAGAATAAGCTTGTCTATTTCTACAAAAATAAAAGCCTCCTGGAATCTTGATTGGGAGTGGATTGAGTAGATAGATAGATTCATATTATGGGGAGAACTGACATCTTAACAATATTATGTCTGGTTTAATTTATTTAGTTCTTTTGTTTAGTTATTTAATTTCTCTCGGCAATATTTTTCAGTTATCAGTGCACATGTTTTTGCATAGTTTTGTAAGATTTATCCCTAACTATATCATATTTTGGTGCTATTATAAATGGTATTGTTTTTTAATTTTTAACTTGTGATTATTTGTTGCTAGTATATAGAAATACAATTGATTTTTGTATATTGATTTTGTATTCTGAAATCTTGCTAAACTCACTACTGTATTTCCATTTTATAGATTCCATCAGATTTTGTAAATGGACTATCATGTTGTCTGCAAATAAAATCAGTTTTGCTTCTTTCTTTTAAACCCAGATACATGTTTTTTCTTCACTTATTACACTGACTAGAACCTCCAGGACAAGTCTGAATGGAAGTGGTAAGAATGAATATTGTTTTGTTCTTAATCTTAGTTGGAAAGCATGATGCCAGCTGTAGGTTTTTCATAGATTCCCTTTACCAGGTTAAGTTCCCTCTATTCAAAGTTATCTGAGAGTTTTTAGCAGAAATATATGCTGAATTTTGTTCCTTTTTTTTTTTTTTTTCCCATCTTCTGAAATGAGCATATGGTTTTCACTTTTTTAGTTGTTAGCATGATGATTTACATTGATTAGTTTTCAAAGGTTAAACCAAAAGTATATTCCTGGGATAAACCCCACCTGGGCCAAATGTATTTTTCTTTGTGTATATTGTTGTCTTCAATTTGCTAAAATTTCGTTTAGAATTTTTGCATCTAAAAATTTAGGGATGCAAAAATTGAGGGATATTGATCTGTAGTTTTCTTTTTTTGGATTATCTTTATTTTGTTTTGGAGTTAGGGAAATGCTGACCTCAGATTTATATTGCCTCCACTTCAATTTTTCAGGAAAAGTTTGTGGTGAATTGGAATTATAGCTTCCTTAAATGTTTGGTAAAATTCACCAATGAAGCCATGTGGGCCTGGAATATTCTTTGTGGGAAGGTTTTTTATTACAAATTCAAATTCTTTAATAGATAAAGGGCTATTCAAGTTTCTATTTCTTCATGAGTGAGCTTTGGTAATTTGTGTCCTTCAGGGAATTTTTTCAATTCATCTAACTTGTCAAATGTATTGACATAAAGGTGTTCGTAATACTCCCTTATTAGCCTTTCAAGGTCTGTAGTGATAGTTCTTTCACTCCTGATATTGGTAATCTGTGTCTTCTCTCTTTTTTCCTCGTGATTCTGGCTAGAGGTTTATCAATGTTATTGTTTTTCTGTAAGAACTGATTTTGGTGTCATTGATTTTCTTGATGTATTTTTTTTTCTTGTTTTTTATTTTGTCTTTAGTTGTTTTTTTGTTGTTGTTGTTTTCTCAATGTATTTTTTTATTTTCCGTTTCATTGATCTCTGTTCTGATCTTTTCTATTTACTTTCTCCTGTGTACTTTGGGTTGAATTTTCTCCTCTTTTTCAAGTTTCTTAACGTGAAAGCCAAAGTCATTGATTTCATACCTTTCTTCCTTTCTAATACTGATATTTAGGGCCATAAATTTCTCCCCTAAGTACTGATTTTGTGGGATCCCACAACTTTTTATATATTTTCACTTTCATTTAGTTTAAAAAACTTTCTAATTTCTCCTTTGATTTCTTTTATGACATATGGATTATTTTAAAGTATGGTATTTAGTGTCCAAATAATTGGTGATTTTCCAGATATCTTTTTGTTATTAATTTCTATTTTAATTCAGTTGTGGTCAGAGAACAAACTTTGTATGACTTGAATTCTTTTCAAAATTATTGAGACTTGTTTTATGGCCCAGAATTTACCGTGGTCTATCATGGTAAATGTTCTAAGTGCACTTGAAAAGAATGTGTATTTTGCTGTTTTTCGGTGGTATGTTCTATGAATATTAAGTCCGGTTGGTCGATAGCATTGGTCAAATCTTCTATATCTCTACTCTGTTATGTCTACTTGTTCCAGTGATTATTAAGGATATATATTGATATCTCTGGCTATAATTGTAGGTATTTAAATTTTTCTCTTTATAATTCCATCAAATTTTGCTTCAGATTTTTTGAAGCTCTGTTATTAGATGCATAAACATTTAGGATTGTTGACTCCTCTTGATGAGTGGACCCTTTTATCATTATAAAATCATCCTCTCATCCCTGGTATTATTCCTTCCTCTGAAATCTATTTCCTCTGATAATAATTTGGCCACTCCAGGTTTTTTTCTTTTAAACTACTGTTAGCATGGTATATCTTTTTCAATCCTTTTAATTTTCACCCCTTTTTTGCCTTTATATTTAAAGTGTGTTTCTTGTACGTAACATGTAACTGGGTCTTGCTTTTTCATCCAATCTGACAGTCTCTTCTTTTTAACTGTTTTGTTCAGACTATTTACATTTAATGGAATTATATGGTTAGGTTTACATCTATCATGTTGCTATTTGTCCTATTTGTTTTTTGTTTCCTTTTTCTTCTTTTTCTTCCTTCTTTTGGTTTTGGTATTTCTTATGCTTCCATTTTATCTCCCTTATTGACTTATTAGGTATAACTTTTTGTTTTATTTTTAGCTGGTGCTTTAGAGTTATACATCTCACTTAACACGGTCAATCTTCAAGTCATATACCACATCATACATGGATCTGAACTTTATGGTATTATGCTATTTCTTTCTTCCTGGCTTTTATGCTGTTATCATACATTTTACTTATTCATATTAATAAACCCCACAATACATTTTGGATTTTTGCTTAAGCTGACAAGTATCTTAAAGAGATTTAGGTAATAAAAGTTCTAGTATATTTATCTATGAAGTTAACAATTTTAGTACTCTTCATTCTTTTGCATAGATCCAATTTTCCATCTGTTAGCATTTTCTTTCTGCCTGAAGGACTTCCTTTAACATTTCTCGTAGTACAGATTTACTGCTGCTGAATTATTTCAACATTTGTATGTTAAAAAGACTTTATTTTGCCTTCATTTAAAAAATTATTGTGGTAACATATATATGCAAAACAAAATTTCCTATTTTAACCACTTCATGTATATAATTCAATGGCATGAGTTACATTCACAATATTGTGCTATCAGCACCACCATCCATTGCCAAAACTTTTTCATAATTCCAAGCAGAAACACTGTAACCATTAAGAAATAACGCCTCATACCCATCCCCCTCCCTGGCTCCTGATCACCTTTAGTCTACTTTCTATCTCTATGAATTTGCCTACTCTAGGTATTTTACATAAGTATAATTGTACAATATTTGTCCTCTTGTGTCTGGCTTATTTCACTCAACATGATGTGTTCAAGGTTCACCTATCTGTAGAATGAATTAGAACTTCATTGCTTTTTATGGTTGAATCATATTTCATTGTTTATCCGTGTATCTGTTGATAGACATTTGGACAGTTACCACCTTTTGGTTATTGTGAATAATGCTGCTATGAACACTGGTGTACAAAAATATCTGTTCAAGTCCCTGTTTTCAATTTTTTAGGGTTGCCTTCATTTTTTAATATTTTTTTTATTAGAGAAGTTATGAGCTTACAAAACAATCATGCATAATGTGCAGAGTTCACATACATCATCCCTCCACCAACACCTTACATTGTTGGAACGTTTATTACAGATTATGGAAGAATATGATCAGACTATTACCACTAACTATGGTCCATAGCGTACCTTTGGTATATTTTTTTCGTATACCTCCTATTATTAACACTATGTATTAGTATTGTACATTTGTTACAGTTAATGAGAGAACAGACTCATATTTGTACTGTTAACCGTACTCCATCACTGTGGAGTGATGTTATACACAGTGTTCACTGTGTTATACAGTCCTATACCTTTTACATTCTATCCAAAGTGTACGCTCAAAAATATGGAATACTTTATGAACTTGCATGTCATCCTTGCACAGGGGCCATACTAATCTTCTCTGTATTGTTCCAATTTTAGTGTATGTGCTGCCAAAGCGAGCACTGGGCTTGCCTTCATTTAATATATATATATATATATATATTTGTATCTTGACTTGAACTATGTGTTTATTTGCTAGATATAGAATCTAGGATGGCTTTTATTTCACTACTATAAAAATGTTGCTCCACTGTATTCTTTTTTTTTTTTAAGGAGGTACCAGGTGTTGAACCCAGGACCTCATACATGGGAAGCAGGAGCTCAACCACTGAGCTACATCTGCCCCTTGCTCCACTGTATTCTCATTTGCATTGTTTCTGATGCAAAACCTGCTGTCATCCTTATCATTGTTCCTCTGTATGTCTTTTTTCTCTGGAGGCTTTTAAGATTTTCACTTTATCACTGGATTTGAGCAATTTATTTGTGATGTGCCTTGTGCTTGAGATTCATTTAGCTTCTTTGATCTGTGGATTTATAGGTTTTGGCAAATATGGAAAAATTTCAGCCATTATTTCTTCAAATACTTTTTTCTATCCTCCTCCTCCTTTCCCTGTCTTCCCCTTCAGGGATTACAACTATATATATTAGGGTTTTTAAGATTATCCCACAGATTACTGGGGCTCTTTTCATTTAAAAACATATTTTTTCCATGAGAGTTTTATTTTGGATATGTTTTCAACTTCACTAATCTTTTCTTCTGCAATGTCTAATTTTCCATTTGTCTTATCCAGTTTGTTTATTTATTTATTTATTTATTTATTTATTTATTTATTTATTTATTTTTTATCGGGAGGTACCGGGGATCGAACCCCGGTCTCTCCATATGGTAGACAGATGCCGAATCTCTTGAGCCACATCCGCTTCCCTATCCAGTGTATTTTTCATCTCAGACGTGCCTTAAGCAATGAGATCGGTGAAGTAAGAAACACCATTCATCAGGTGAAACTTCAGGGCCCAAAAGAAATTTTTCAGGTAGGTATTTGGAAATTCTTCTTGCTGTGCATCTGCTTACTATACCCAACAACAATTTTTCAATTTTATTTTTTATCCAAATTATACATACATGGTTTAATAAGCCTCAAGGTTTATATATTAGAATTAATTTCAGCTGCATTTAGCAGAACCCTGAGATAACAGTGACTTAAATATATAAGATTTATTCTTTCATAGTAAAAATTTTTAGTGGTAGTCAGTCCAGGGCTTGTTTGGTAGGTCCTGAAGCTATCAGAAATATAGGGTCCTGTTTTCTGCTTCTCTGCCCTTAGCATGTAACTTCCACAATCAAGATTACCTCATGGTCAAAGAGAAAAAGCACTTTTCTTATTGACTCCCAAAAGATGATTTCCATAAACATTTAAAGTATTTACTGTAAATATACTCATTCCATTCTGTTTCCAGCATCAAGCTGAAAAATTTCTAATCTTTTAAATGAATGATAGTTTCAATTTAATCAACTGTGCATTTTTTCCTGACATCTAATAAAAGGTTTACTGTGTATATACATATACACGATGGAATAGAAAAAGTCAGTATAGAAATAAATGTCACAGAGGTCCAGAAAGTTGCAATATAGGAATTTATGTGTGTATATATTAGTGTGAATAATATATGTATGGTGTAGACCAGTTGTTAAAAACAAACAAAAGCATCAATTTTTTGCTTTAAAAATAGTATGCCCTCAAAATTATTAGATTTGTAAGATATTTTGAAGCTTTAATTAATTTTTTATTTTATTCAGGTCGGAGCAATTTTTTTTATATCAATTCAACAAGCAAGAGAATACTCAAAATATTTGAAGTTGTATTTATACCAAGAGTAAATTTTAGATACTTTCTAATATTTGAGCAATCTTTGTCTGGTTGTCTTCCAAATATGCCAAAAATTAAGCATTCAATATTTTCAACATGTAGGCTTTTTTACTGGTTTATATTATGTAATGAGAATTCGTAAGTGTTCCCAAAGCAACTGATGTTTACAAGTCTTGTGCTTTCCCTCATTCTTTAGGATGGAATCCACAACAAACTTAGCATGCAAAACATGAACAATGGGTAGCTTCTTGGTGTAATAAATGAGTTGGGTACCACCTTGACATAAAAATTTGTAAAGAGAAATTTTCACCATTTTGAGTGTCAAATGTATTTTTAACTGTCTGGTTTGTACTTTAGGACTTTTGTACTACCAAAGCAGAGTTAAAAATAAAAATGTTAAGTACAAAAGGAAAAAAAAAGATTACCTTACAGGGTCAGTGCTCCAGCCAGTCACATCTGCATTCCAAGTAGCAGGAACAAGAAAAGGGAAAGGACATGACATGTTCTACTCAACAGTTGCTGTTTATACTTCACTGGCCAGATGAAGTTATATTGTGACATCTGGCTGCAGGAGTGACTGAGGAGCATGGCTTTTTATTTCAATGTACTCCTGTCCTGAATACAACTGAAATTCTATTTGTGAGGACAAAGAGAAGAATGGTAGGCAACAATGGGTTTCGGCATAGCTTCTATGAAGAACAGTTTCCCCTGCGCCATCTTCCTCCTCACCCTGCTTTCCACTCCCTAGAGGCTATTATCACCTCTTTTAGCTGTTTCCCCCTAGTATTTACCTTCATATTTAGATAATAACAACGTTGTGCTACTAATCCATTATTTCCTTATATTAAATGTTACCTATTTTTTTTTCACGGAAATAAGGATTTTACCTCTCATATATCCCCATGCCATACTACCCCGGCCATCCTTCCAATATAATCATGTTCTCATTTTACTCACTCAATACACAATATTTATATTATTATGACCATGTTGATATTATTCAAAGCAGAGTCGTGAAGTATATTGTAAGAAAAAGTAGTTTTCTTTTTAAAACTTTAAAAAAAATTTCCCTGGAGTTATGTTTGTCATTGTTTTCTTTTGCTCAGTTTTGTGTATCCCTAATTTATTCCTAAGCTTTTAATTTCAGTGTAAATTGCCTCTCAGTGCAGACGTATCTCTGTCTATCAATTTCATCTCTGTTTTGGAGGCATGCTTCTGGAACCCGCTGCTTCCGATTGCTCCAGTCTGGCTGTTTGCTCTCTGGTCCTGATAACAACCATCTTCCTGAGCAATCACGTCATTGCGGCACTGGGGATTTCCGCCACTCTCTCGTACGTTGAATTTCCAATTTCCTTGTTCTCATCCTATGTCTTCTTTCCTGGTTTATTTCCCCTTTTGGTAAAGCACGTTCTCTTGTAGATTCCTGAGAAAGGACACATTAGCAGTAAATATTTTTGAGATGCATATGAATGTCCTTATTCTAAACTCCAATTTGTTGATAATTTGGATGCGTTTAGCGTTCTGGGTTGGAGATCAGTTCTCCTAGCCTTTTTTTCCTTCTCCCTCCCCTGTCCCAGACTTTTTAAGTCATTGTTCCTTTCTAGTTTTCAATGTTACTATTGAGAAATGCTATGCCATTTTGCTTCCTAATCCTTTTTATGTCACCTGTTTTTCTCTTTTGGAAGCTTTTAGGATCTTCTTGTTATTCCCAGTGTTCTGACATTTCATAACACTTTCTCTTCACATGGGTCTGTTTTTTATCTAGGAGTTGGACATCATGTTGACCATCTCGATCTGAAAATTTATATTTTTCATTCTGGAAAAATATTTTTGAGTTATTTCTCTGGTGATTCCCTCTGATTTGTTCTCTCTTTCTGTAATTCCTACCACTCTGATGTTAGGTCTCCTAGACTGATCTTCTCCCTCAATATCTTTATGATTGTGGGTTTATGCTCTGTTTTATGCCTTGTTCTGTCATTTTGACATAGTTTCAAGAAGAGGTTATGGTAAGTACTTGTATCCAGTCCTTTGTATTTAACTGGAAACCCCTGGCTCTTGTCAGATATCTTTATTGCAGGTAGGGAAGCTATTATAGAAATCCATATGGTCTCTGTATGAGCTACCTTTTCTTCTGTTGGCTTGATTCTCCCACCTATCAAACTGTGCTTCAGGATGTCTACATAAAGTAGAAACAAAGGCAAGTAAATGAAAGTAGGGGAGGACCAGGTGTAAACCCTGTGGATATGTCATCTATCCTCTCTGTAGGAGGTTACCTCATTTGAGAACTGAGGGACAGCAACATACTCCGTTATAGCTCAATGTTGTGACAATCAAATGAAGGCATATAAATTAACATTATTGGAAAGACATGTAGTAATAGATGAAGGTGAAAGTTTGTAACTCTCAGAAAGGAACACAGAACCTCCTAATGAACACTCAGTTAGAACTTGGTGCTGTTTTGACCAAGGAACACTAAATAAAGCAAGAATAGAAAAGCAAGAATGAGGTAAGATAGTAGCAAGGTTAGTGGCACCCACTGGGTCACAGAAGAAGCTGTGGGCAGTGAATGGAGCAGAGGCCTTCGAGACAGATGGACCGGGTTCATGTGCTACTTTCAGAACTTATTGGATCACCCATAAGTGCCCTTGTCAGCAAAATGAGGAAAATACTACCTGCCTTGCAGCATTGCTGCAAGAAACAGACTTGCAGAGATACAAATAAATGTAATGCACCTGTCACACAAGGAGGTACTTGAAGAATCAGTGTGCGGGTCTGAGTGTATGTATCATAGTGAGAATTCTAGCTGACATTCAATAGATGGTCGTGATTATCAGTAGTTAGGTTTGCAGGCAGTCTGGGTTCAGTCTCATCCCACCACTTAGAAGTTGTGTGATTTGGGGCAAATTGCTTAACCTCTCTGGGCCTGTTTCCTCATCTCTAAGATAGGATAGTAAGAGTATCCAATTTATAAGGTGGCTGTGAATATTAAATAGATTAATCAATGGAAAATGTCTAGAACAGAGGCCTGGCACATAAGCTCTCAATAAATATTAGCTATTATTATTGTTATTAGTAACTTAACAACAAAGCAACTATTTCAACTGTGCATTGAGTCATCATTCCGTGTCCATATAAGTTTGCAGAAGGAATTTTATTTGTATGCTAAAATAAATTTGCACATAAAAAAAGAATAAAATAAATTTGCATATAATAAATGTTAATTAAATAGAGATAACCTGTCTTGGTACTAGGTTTGCTCTTTATCTAAAAGGCCTCCATTCCTGTGTTCCTGGAACCATAGGTCCTGAAGCCAGCGGAGGCTGGAGTGGGCACATTTGAAGACTTCTGAAGTCAGGGCTCCGGGTCAAGTCCTGATTTCGATCTTGAGAAGTGGACACCCCAAATTGGGAAACGCCACAGGGAAGAAGGATTAATTATCTCCTATTCAGCCTTGCAGACTTCATGGGCATCTCTGAATAGCCTTGGACATCATGGCCTTACCATTTGATATAAAAACTGATAACTTACTGATCTTTGTCCTCCTGGTTTCAAATATTCCTATTCCAGCTGCCTACCCCCAACCGATGCCTAGGTTGACCATGGAGACCTCCTAGGTCACTCGCCAGCCCTGACTTTACCCCAATTTGTCTTCGACTGTAAGTTGACTTTGCCTTGGGACTGCCTGACTTGAGTCTTGACATGGTCCCAAATTATTTTTATAGGAATACTTATTGAATGAATAACTAATAAGTGAGTAGGTAAAATAGTGAGTATGTCTGTGTTCATATTTGCCTGAGATAGACATATAAAGGTATTATCTAACATGTGTGTGTGTATGTGTATATATATATATATATATGTTTTTTTTTTTTTTAAGGCTATTGTCTTCAGTTTCTTCCTCTCCCCTAGGCTCATGGCACTTGGAACTTAGTGGTTTAGTGTCTGTGTCCCCTCTAAAAGATTGTGAGCCTCTCAAAGGCAGGGACTGATTTTTCTCCTCTGTAATGCTTAAGGAATGGATGAATGGATGAATGAATAAATTTATTCATTCAACAAATATTTGGTGAGCTCCAAGCTCTGATCTGGATATATAGCAGGGCATAAGACAGATGAGGTCTGTGAGCTCACGGTGCTTACATTTTAGAGAAAGAGACAACCAATAAATGAGCAAATGAACAAGATAATTTCTGATAGTGAATTCAATAAACTCCTCATAAATCCCATCAGTGCAAATTTCTTTGGCATTTTTTCATAAAGAAAGTGCAGTGTATAATTTGGCCTTACGTGCCTTATCTATGCATCAGATCTCTACAGAGGGAAGAAGTATAGACAGCAAGGATTTATCTAAATGCCTAAACTGTAATGATCTAGTCCTCCAAAATGAGACAAGCAGTGGCATCGCTTAAAGGTTTTAGCTTGGCCTGCAATTTGCTAATCAGAAGTTATAGGTGACATGCCAGAAACCCACACAAGCTTTTAACCCATACGTTTACAGAAGGTCCAGCAGCAATCTGCCCCCTGTAATTGCAAGTTGAAAGACAAAAATCTCAGGTCATTTAAATAAAAAGCTAGAACTCCTTCCACCTTCTTCTTCTTCTAAAAATTGAAGGAAAACATCTCTGCAAGAAATGATCTGATATAGGTCTATAACCCCTGTGAAGAACTGACAACTAAGTACGTACTTTAGGGACCCATAGCACCTTTAATTTAAAAGTGTATGCAAGAAAAATTCTTAAAAACATGATGAACGTATTTTGGAAATACCACTCGACTGTCTAAATGAAAAAAAGGAAAACAAGCTTAATTAGCCTAGACCAAATTTCACCCTTTGATTCACATAGATAACCCCTGCTGAGATAATTCTACAAAACCCAGGGCTGTGTTTGGATATCAGAATGATGTGTGTTTTTCTGAGGGCAGAAGTTGATTGTTCTTACCCATACGCATGGGTTCTCTATCCATATAGAGACTGTGTGTATGTGTAGTTTCTGTGTCTCTACCCACTGCCTCTGGAGAGAGAAGTAATAAGAACAGAATGACTGGGTATAAATCAGGACTAAAAGGCTGAATTCTATCCTTCCTTCTGGTTAATTAACACCACCCCCCCAACCCCCCGCCGTGGCCTTCAGCAAAGCTTATATTTTAGGGATTCCTGTGGGGGGTGGGGAATGGGGGAGGTTTCTAACTCTTGGATTCTCCGTAGATGGCCAGCAAATGGGACAAATAGAAAACGGACAATGAAATAGAAAAGCCATCGACAGGGAAGCGGCTGTGGCTCCCGTTTACCAGCGGTTAGCTGACCCAGCGAGCCCAAGCAGCAAGGGGGGGATAAATGAATAAATAAATAAAATCTTTAAAAAAAAAAAAAAAAAAAAAGCCATCGACCCTCCACCAGTGCTTCCCTCCACCCACATCACTTGGTTTTCTTTCTGATCTCTGCTCTATAGTCAGCAGAGCCAAGAGGGAGCAGAAGGGAAATAAGAAGGCGATTACTTTTCTTCCATAGCCATATTCCTCATGTTTAAAATTAAGCCTCAGGATCTTGGAATGAAAAGTCTTGCAGTTTGGAGGGGGGTTGGGGTGAACTTTAAGTTTGCATTGTCTATAAAGTGATAAAAATAAATGACATATTTCATTCTAGGCATCCATAAAAATAGTGAGAATAAATTATTCCAAAGAGATTACTCCTCAGAAAAGAGCTATTATACAATTTCTAGTCTTGCCTCTAATGGCTCACTTTGATTTATATTCAGAATGTTATCAGCACACATTAATCCAGGCAAGATATTGCCCGAGAATTTCAGTTATTATTTACTCTTATTATATATTTACACATGCATTTACAGAAGCTGAAAGATTCACACGCATACAGACAGACAGACAGGCAGATAGGTACACGAACACATGATGCTCTTCTTCTACAGTGCTTTCACTTTTGACAGGCTAATTTCTAGTAGGCGCCAGGTCAATGCATTAGCTTAGCTATTCACTGTCAGACAGGGTGTCTGTGTTGCCCCATGCACTACCAGTTTGTAAAATAGTGCCAGACTGGCATCTTTTCTTGTGTCTTGATAACAGATTCCATTAAGAGTGCATCCAGTGGGACTAACATCCAGGCCCTCTTGGCTGGGGGGAAACTGGCAATTAGTGCCAGTCTGAAGAGCTGCAGGGTTGCGGTGTCCGTGTGCCAGCTCATGCATAAGAGGCTGAGTGTGAATTCACGCCCTCTGTGTGCAGGGAATTGCAAAATGGGAGTTTTGAACAAAAAAGATGAGGGAGGATAATGGGTAAGGACTTTCCTGAGTTCTGCTGTCTGCACACTGCTAAATCTGTGGTGAAACAAAATCATCATTGTTTCACTAGGTTGGGGCCGTGACTAGCTCTGTGCTCTATTTATCCCTCAGCACATTGCTTGTTCTCAGTGATTATCATTATCATTATTAATGGTGGTAATAATTGACAACATGGTAAATAACTCAAAAAGAGCTAGTTTCCTAAAGGAAAAAAAATATGCAACTATAATAATGGCTCTTTTACATAGTAACAAATAGCATATTTGTGTCTTGATATTTTAAATGATGTCTTTCTTTGCCGAGGCTGGAGGGCATTGGATGCAGTTTTAAAATCCAATAAATGAACAAATGAATTAGCATTAGGAAAAGGATACATGTTAATCATAACCAGCTATTTGGACTTCTGGTTCTTAATTGCATACACATTTTCTATTTTGCTTCTTTCCTTCTAATATCACTGGGTTTGCAGAGCAGACCTTACCCATAAGAGGAGAAGAATGTTGCTTACTGGGTGCCGAGATTTCAGACCTTAGCACATAAACCAGCTCCTTCTGAAGGAAATACTCTGTAATAGAGGTAAAGCTCAAAATGCAAATATACCAAGAAGCAAGAGCTGTGAAGGACCCAGCTTCTCTCCTTGACTTTGTTCAGTCAACAGGAGGAGGAAGAAGACAATCTGGGATAATCGGTCTCTGAAAAAATTGAGAGTTAGTATGTTTTTGTTACTTGCCAAAGATGCTGATCAATAGTTTTAAGAAAATTGTGTGTGTCTCCTCCTACATGTATCTTGAAACATTTTCCTGCGTGTTACCTTGGTAAATAATTTCAATTAAACTGGAATTAGGAAAATAAATCCTGCATTGTGAAACAAGTGTTCAATCTTTTTTCATCCCTACTCTTTCTGTGATTTATAATATGGGACTAAAAGCTCGAATATGATCTATGGAGCTTGAAGTATACTTTTAGAAATGGTTTGCCCTGAATGTATTTGTGCAACCAAGCCTATTTGTTTTAAAAGATGGAAAAGTAGATTTTTACCTAGAAAAAGCCCTTGGTACTCTAAATATACATTCTCTGGACTATGCATTTATTTTCAGAATCTAGTAGCAGAGGATAGGAGACCATTTCAACTAGAAAAGCCTTTCTTGAAATACCAGCATGGTAGATAAAGTGTCAGTTTGGTTGAAGAAATAATAATAAAGATGATAATACCTCGTTGAGAAACAGATTGAGCAACATTTCATTCCCTTTTCTCCACAGAGCACTAGTGGCCAGCTGTACTGTGCCTACAGATCATGAATTTACATTGCTCCCTGATGCCTCATTTTCTTGGGCTCCTTTACTGAAGGTCCTAGAGGCAACTCACAGGCACTTGGAGAACCCCAGTTCTATCTCCTGTTTTCAGGCTTTGCCACTGATTTTCTCGTGTCCTTTTTCTGTAAAATTTGAAAACTTCTTGCTCTGCCTCTTAAGGTTGAGTTCTGTCTTGGTCCACCATATGCCTGGTTCCCTCCTGAACAGCTAAACACATCCACATTCTGAGGATGGAGAAGTATGTTCTGGCTGAACTAGCAACTTCCATCAGCTACTGCCTCCAACCTCTTCTTCACCACTCAGAAAGGAGATAGAAAGCATCCCATTGTGTCTGGGGGTCTTTGCTCCCTACTCAGTGCTTCCCTGTACTGGTGAACTCCCCGTCGAAGCCCTCCTTCCTCCCATACTGCTATAATCTTGGTTTACATTGTCACCTTTTGCTGCTCCACTGTAAGCTCCTGGAGGGTAGTCACTGTATCTGCTTTATGTATCCCAAGGTTTGGTACATCATAGTGCTCAATAAATAGTGGCTGATTAATGAATAAGCAAACTATGTGTAGACATAATTACTGGTTGGGGTAGAGGTCGGGGAAATGCTGGCACTTGTCAGCAAAGGGCTGCCTATTCTTGCTTGGGTGCCTGGAATTCATTATCCTGAGGAATGACAGCCGGTGTATGTACATACAGTACAGTTTTACTTTGTAAAACTAGGTTCAATATTTCAATAGACCTGACAGAAATGGTACGTGTATCCAGAGAAAGGCTGCATGGGCTAACCAAAATGTCAGGTTTCTTTGCTCTTAACTCAGAATTCATATTAGATGGGAACTGAGAGTGGCTCAGAAAAGCTAAACGCTCAGAGACTCTCTGCCCAGAGATATCGCACAGTCAATATGAAGGTGCCAAGCCCTAGGTTGTATTGTCTTTTTCAAGATCTAAGGAAACTATGTGTAGACATAATTACTGGTTGGGATCTAGATGTAGATCTTGGGATCTACATTTGCCCTTGGTGTTACCCTCACTATACTCATTTATCATCACCTACCCCTCTGATCCAAAGCTGGTCTACCAATTCTGACCTTTTCTTTTCTTTCCTACCCACTCTGTCATGCTTCCCCAGGCTTTTTTTTTTTTTTTAACTTGTGGTGACATATATATGTTAAAAGAAAAACTTTTCATGCAACTTAGGATCTCACAGCTGTGTTGAGTGATTCATGAATCGGGCAGCATCCCATTCAAAGAATAGAAGGAGCTCAACTAAGGGAGTAGAAAGGGGAAGCTTACCTAGGGGTAACGTGAAGCCAGTAAGGCAATATTCTGATTGGTTGACATTAAGCTTCCACTTTCCATAAGGGGCTCTTACAGAGTGGGGAGCAGATAGACATTGGTTAATAAGGTTTGTCCAATCTTTAAGCTATCTCCCCTGGACTGAAACTGGTTTATGACTAGGTGTTGCTCTGCAGTTCTGTCGGGTATGTTCCATTGTTTCATTTTCTTGGAATTCTCCTGCAGGTCAATGGTTTTTGTCTTCTGGAAAATCCTTTCTTGGGGAGGGATTCCTCATGCAACAGCCAATGCAGGTGACCATTTTATTTTACATAACACATACAACATAGCATTTTCCATTTTAACTGCTTTTAAGTATACAATTCAGTGGTATTAATTACATTCATAATGTTGTGCTACCATTACCCTCATCCATTACTCAAACTTTTTCATCTTCCCAAGGAGAAATGCTGCACCCATTATTAACCATCCATTCCTCACCTGCTATCTACTTCCTATCTCCATGAATTTGCATATTCTAGATATTTCATATAAGTGAAATCATATAATATTTGTCCTTTTGTGTCTAGCTTATCACTCAGCATGTCTTCAAGGTTCATCCATATTATAGCATGTTTCAGAACGTCATTCCTTTTTATAGCTGAATAATATTCCACTGTATGTATATACCACATTTTGCTTATCCATTCATCTGTTGATAGACACTGGGCTTGCTTCCACCTTTTGGCTCTTGTGAATAATGTCACATGAACACTGGTGGCATTGTCCGAGTCCCAGTTTTCACTTCTTTTGGATATATACCCATAAATCTTCACTAGGCTTTTTGCTTTTGCTGTTTTATGTTTTAACTTCCCCTGCATTACACATCCTCCCACTGAGCAAAATGGCTTTGCTGCCTTAGGGGAGAAAGGGATATTTTTTCACAACAAAAAAACAACTCCATTGCTTGCCCTTAATAACGTGGACATTAGAGGAATTTGGAAAATCCTTTCAATACAAACCCCTAGTTTGTAAAGCTATTTTTGTTGCATAATCCTATTTTGCATGTCAGAAATGAGTATCATTCTCATCCTTTTTCTTTGTTACTTCTACAAAAAATTTTAATCTCCCATCAGGCAGATGGTCACTCTGGTGTAATATAAAAGCAAACAGGAAAAGCTGTGTAATTAATTTTCAAAGTATCTCCTCTAATACACTAATTACAAGTTTCTTTGTGACAAGTGCCAAAGTGGAAATAAACAGGGTGATGACACGGAGAGAGCAACTTGGTGGGGAGTTCACAGAGGGCTTTCCAGTCTCTCAAACAGTCTTGAAGAGGGAAAAAAGCTTAGGAGAAGAGCCCCAAAGAGACCCTATTGTTCTCTTCACTAAGACTTGGACCACATTTCACCACTCTGACAACCACTTAATTTTACTCTGTGATTTCCCACATTCATTTCTCGCATGTTCCTAGGATATTTAGTCTTGGGCAAAGCTCATGACACCCTTAGAGACTCTTAACTAGTCACTTTTCTTTGTGTTAAAAACCAGTCATTTTCATGCTGGAGCTTGGCGGCAACTGAGAGAGGAAGAACTAGAATCTTGCAACAGTCATGTAGTGGTTCTCATCCTTGGCTGCACATCAGAATCATCTGGGGAGCTTTAAAAATATATACCTGTCAGTATGGAGGAGCTTATTATTCCTTTAGCCCTGGTTTCTAAGGCACTCTGGATCAGACACTGCATTCTGGAGGAATTCATTTTGAATTTCTGTAGTCATGTTGAGTGATGTTCTTCAGCCAGAGGTCCTCCCCATCCCATCCTCTCAGGCCCTGGCATCACGTGTTTGACTTTAACCTGAGCCTGTGCTGCACGATGAGAGAGCTGGGGACAGCTGTGCTACGGCAAATCCTGCAATGTCCTCCCGCCCAGTCTCATGGATGCGTGAGTGAGTGCTCATGTGGTAGCCTCATGTGGTGTCAGATGTAGTGGCCAGATATGGTGTCAAGGATGAGGACTCAAGATGGGGGAACTTCTCTGTATGAGAGGTAAGAATGAGCCAAGGAAGTTACCTGCTACCTCTGTAGTATTCAGCAACCTAATGCTTATGTTTTCATTTTTCACAAGAGGGATAGTATTAAGAATATGATCATTAACCTTATTTCTTAGAATTCTACAGTCTGCCTTTATTTGGATTTCTCAAAAGTCATAGACTAGGTTCATTTGGGTTCCCTTGGTTTGTGTGGCCTGTGAAAGTCTGATGTCTTGACAACTGGAATTTAAGACTCATTATTAATGAGAGTCCAAGAAGAGCTGAGGAAAAGGACATTCCTAGCAGAGGCCTGTGGGCACTAAAGAAGAAAATGTGGACTTTCTGAGGCCTTGGCTTGTTCATTCATTATTTTCTTCTTTTATTTACTGGTTTAATAAGTATTTATTCTTCACCTATGAGTTGGATAGGCTCTACGAGTGTCTGGCTCATAGTAGGTGCTGAGGAGGTCACTGAAATGCCTAGTGGTCATCTCCCAGTCCTACCCTACCCCCACCTCATTTTCTGTTGTGTGCAGCTGTTTCAGTCTACAGGCCCGAATCTGATGAAAAGGCCTGGCCATACTTCAAACTCAGAAACGGGGAACAAGCAGTCCCAGCTGCTTATAGGGTGAGAACTCTGAGTGGCAGGACCCTGTACTCCTGGGGTTGTAGAAATACTCGCCCTCAGCCAATACAGGTGTCTCTGCCCTCCAGCGTGAAGTGGGGTGTGCAAAGCTGCCATCCACCAACCCTGACCCAAGCTTCCCCAGGAGACCGGCGATGATGGGATCTTCCCCTGCTCTTTTGGACCCTTTGTGCTATGTAAGTAATAAAGTGGTCATTTGCTCAAAGTTTCTGTTGTGCCTGAGCCTGTATTCCCATGATGCATCATGTAGCAGCTCGCTCCACAGTAGGTGTCCCTCAAATATTTGCAGAATGATATTTGTAGGAGTTCATCATTAATTGCCCTGACCTTCTCCTTGTTTCCTAGACTTTCTTGTCTGCTCCCTCCAGTAAAGAGTTTAGATCAAATTCTCCTGCTTCATGGTTTCTCTGGCTGCCTTTACTTTCTGGCTATTTGTTTGAATGGACATTATTTCTGTCTCATTCATATATCTTGACCACATTATACATTAGTAGTTTGTTAGTCGTAGCATTCACATGTCTAAATCCATTTTTATAGCTTTTCATTTACTAGGAAAAATTGGGGTTAATTTCAATATTTTTCATAAATGCATTATATTCTTTGATCTACTTTTGTCTTAATTTCCTATGTATTTTGCTTTTGGACTAGTTTCTGTTCTTTCTCCAATTTCTCCTGGTCGCTATTTCTTCTTCATACATAGTTTAGGATTAAGAATGATTGCTGGTGAAACACTATTTTAGAGAAGAAGTGAAATAAGGATGCCCTTATTTCAACTAAGAGCATTTTTTCTTTTCATTAATTTTAGTCTATATTATGAATTCTGCTATGGTGATAAAAGGAAACTGAAACCAACTCGTGGCTTTGGTCTCTTTTTCCTCCATGCCCTGTTGAGGGTCTGACACATAGTAGGCCCTTGATCAACGTTTATTTAATAACTAGAAAGGAAATGAATATGTTTTTAAAATCCAAATTAGTTCAATAAAAAGATTGAAATGTAAATGGAGTAAAAGATTGAAATGGAAATGAGGTTTCATAGTTCTCTGCAGATCTTGTTTCTCATGTCTGTCTTTTCTCCATTAGCACTGATAATTGAAAGTTCACTGCATTTAATCGCAAATTTATTAATTGATATGTAATTTATTTTTCATGAAAAATCAGTGTTGTTTGACTGTTTGACTATTTATCAAATAGACTTAGTCAATTAATGCTCAAGCTTTTGATTCATTTTCATCTTGCAAGCTTGTTCCAGGCTTCTGAATGGTTAAAATAAATTGCCCTGCTAAAACTGCTAGAAAGTTAGCAGTAAAGCTTAATGTAACAAAACTCTCAATTTATGGAACCCAATTTTCCAGAGTTTTTATGAAATGAAAATGTACCAATGCATAGTTTAAAGTCTGCCTTACGCTCAAGGTAACGACAAAGGCACCAGCATTAGTTTCTCGGGTAACTCCCTTCCGTGAATTGTCCTTTAAATACCCTCCAATAGATGCATTAGTTGAGACTTCTGTTTTCACGTGCTTGTCTGATCCAAACAGTTTTCCTTGCTTCTTTTCTTCTCACACCATCAGATGGATGTGTTCAGTCTGGGATTTCTCTTTTCAGTTACATTTCCCAATCACCTCCCCCTTTCTCGGTTTCCAAGAACAGCTCAGAGAGACTTTTCTGTAATAGGTTTCCCTCTTCTTCTCCTCTGGTTAGGGATTTGTTCAATAATTCCTTTGGTGGCCAGAATTTGTTATACAGTGAAAATGTCAACACCTGCAAGTTTCTTCTTAGCTCTTGCAACATTTTCTGAGAACTACTGGTTGATTTCCATGTTTATAGAGTATTATTTTTTAATGAAAGCGCCCTTGGCCCTGACCTGTAAACATGAAATCTTGTTTCATTTTATCTCATTTTGTGCTGGGACTGAAAGCCAATATTTTTATATTTGGAAGCTACGTGTTCTAGCTTTTTTCTCCCTGACTCATATTGACATTTTTGCTCGACTCTTCAGTTAATTTTAGCATGAAAACTAGCATAATACAGTATAATCAATTAGCCAAGAGATTGCCACTAGTGCTTGTTTATTTTTAATCATACAATCAATGAGTTTACTTCAGGTTGTGGGTTTTTTGTGTTTTTTTCGTTTTTTGTCTTGTTTTTTTTGTTTTTGTTTTTTGAAGGTACTGGGGCCAGGGATTGAACCCGGGTCCTCACATGTGAAATGCTGGCGCTCAACCACTTGAGCTACACCTGCTCCCAGGTTGTGTGTTCTCATGTAATGTATTAGTCCTATTGTTTAGAAGCCTGGCATTAGCCTATTAGATGGCAGTAGTTACCTAGATATAGCTTTAAATGATTAAAGAAACAGGGGGAAATAACTGTAGGGAGAGGTGAGAAAATCATTGCAGGTTCCTGCTTGCCCATAAATAAGAAAACTACTATAGATTTTATTTAACACATTGTAGTTACTTCTATTAGCAATAATTGAGATATAACTGGCCACGTCTTAATAGTTTTTTTTTTTTTTCCTAAATGTCCCAATGAAGTTTGATTGCTCCTCCCTTCTCCCACTGTCCACAAGCCAGGAAAAGGAAAGAAGGCAATTTAGTACAGCAGGGTTTCTTCATCTCCTGCTGATGTGGATGGGATTTCAGGTCTACTTTGTAGTATACTGTAATTTCTGGCTCTCAAAAAAGAAGAAAAAGACCACTATGATTATGTCTTTATTTCCTCTTCCTCCTGCCTCAAAATGTTAAAAAAAAAAAAAATTGTACACAGTTGAAAATGGATGTCTAAGTTGACTGGGGAGAAAGAAAAAAAGCAAGCATCTCTCTGCCTAAAATTTCAACAGGAACATTGGCTTCTAGCACCTGTAGCTTATGCAGCCCCTGGCTAGTCCTAAGCACTGCGCCTCCCAGATGGAAATCTCTGCCAAGGGCTCCAGCTGGCCTGAATTTGATGCAAGATGAGTTCAGCGGACAAAAGACAAGTAGGTCACTGCCCACCATTTTCTGGTTCCAAGAGTGAAATTTCTTTCAAGGAGGCCACTGTCCTCCTCAAACCACAGCAGTGTCCCCGAGGGGTTCCTCAGTAGGAACCTGCCATAGTCAGCAACAGTAACAGCCCAGTGAGGCTCACACACTGGAGCTGAACGACCAGCTGCCAGGCAAGGTGGACCCCGATTAGTGATTTTCTGTGTTCCTCTTCGCAGATTTAGCCAGCCCGCTTCTCTTAGTTTGACAGAGCTGCTATGGAAACTACAGCAGAGTGGTTGGTTTAAGCAACTGGAATTTATTGTTGCA
The DNA here is from genome assembly GCA_026826555.1 of Tolypeutes matacus. NCBI lineage: Eukaryota > Metazoa > Chordata > Mammalia > Cingulata > Chlamyphoridae > Tolypeutes > Tolypeutes matacus. Next base: position 26,620,400 of record JAKSZT010054458.1, read on the forward strand.
CAGTTTGAGAGACTGAAAGTCCAAAATCATGGTGACAGCAGGACATGCTTTCCCCAAAGTCTGTGGAGCTCTGGTGGTGGCTTGTTCGTAACCCCACTGTGATCTGTCTGCCTCCTCCTCAATCCTTCTTCTGTGCCCAGAACGTTCTATCCTTATAAGGACTTTCGTGCTATTGGATTAAGGCCCACCATGATTCAATTTGGCCTCATCCACATAGGATCTTCAGAAATCCTATTTATAAGTAAGTGCACACCCACAGGACGGGGCTTAGGGCTGGAACATGTCTTTGTGGGACACATGCTTCAATCCATCATACCACCTTTCCCCTTCTTGGCTCCACAAGCCTTACTGGACTTTCAATTTGTAACCTAATGTCTCCAAGTGAGAATATACAAATATATTCAGCTGAAAGTTGAATTCTTATAGGGAAATAGTCCCTTGGGATTTAGTTGTAAGAATTGCAGAAAGCCAAAAGTACCCTTAGGGGGATGGGGTAGTTAATAGGACATCTGTGGAGGAGGGGAGCTTTACAAGCTAGGATGGCCCCAACGACCAGGCCAACCCAAGGTTCTGGGGGGCTTAGTGAAGTTGATCAAACAAGGATACAGTGCTTTCTCGAGAAGGGCAAGGAAGTTTGAATAATTTAGGTAAGAGTCTGAGTTTGTGACATCGTATTTTTGTAGAGAAAGAGACACCTTTTACAGCGTTTCCTTTGATGACAGTTCTAAGGTGACTTATGACAATTTGGAGAGGCACTCATTTGGAATAGTGTTCTCCTTTGCAGATTGATGATGATGGCAAAAAGTAGTGTGCCCACATCTGTTGAGAATGAAAGGTTGTTGGGAAAAGGTTTGCCATAAATTGCTAATGAGGACTTTACAAGATTGTTCATTCAGACCCCTTCTTTTAGAACAAAAACAAACCAACGAAGCATATACACACACACAGAAAAAAGATGGGAAGGAAAAGCATTGAGATGTTGACAGCGCTTATCTGAAAGGGTGAGATCTTATTTTCTTTTTTTGTATTACTAGGTCCATTCCAAAGATTCTACAAAATGCTGCAATAAAATTATTAAACGTTAAGCATCATGGTTTGTCTTTTAACACTGCAACTGGTTTTGAGGTCATTATAAGAAACAACATTTTTAAAACAACCTTCCCAGAACTCCGGGAAATTAAATGGAAAGCATGGAGATCTCTTGCAGAGGCACGGAATCAGGTGGGCAGCTGTAGCAGACCAGGCAAATGCCGCGCCCGCTCCCCAAGTGCCCCAGTATATAGAACAGCCATGACAGCTAACTGCAGTTCAGATAACAAACCAAAGAGAGAGAGGATTTTATTTGAGTTGTCAGCCTTAGCCTTGAGATACAGTACAAGTGGTTTTAACAGCCAACTCACATCTTTGCGAACAATGTCAAAAAGATAGAAAAGGAGCATTATGTTTTTTTTATCTCACAGATGTCCTGAATAAAGTACACTTGGTTCCAATTTCATCTTGATAGCGCATCACAGATCATGGTGACAGCCTTGCTGGAAGGATCACTGATGGGGATTGTGGTTTTTTCCACTCTGAGTGGAAAAACTCTGCATTTTCATTAGCATACGCCCAGACCAGAACCATTACTACTACTTAGTGCTTTAAACGTCTTCTTGACTTGGATGGGTTTCTTAGTACAGGTACCAGAGTGTCCTGCCCTCTAGAGAATGCAGATGGGACAGACGAGCTTTAGCAAGGCTCCCATCTAACTAAATACACCATGGTAGCACCCACCATCTGCTGCAGCATATGTTTAAAAGACACGGTTTACAAACCAAGTAGACAGTAAAACTCTGCTTTCTTAGGCCCACATGAGATCCAGTACAAAACCTTAGCTATTTTTTCAAAGGCAGCAGGAAGCAAAACAATGACAACTTTTTGCAGGGCCCTGGCCCTGGAAGAGCTCATTTACTACAAGGTCCAAGTAACCTGGAAGATTGAACACAGCAGTTCAAGAAGGAATAGTTTACTCCCCCTCCTTCCTGGTAGGAGCAGCTAAGTTAAAGGCCTCCTGGAAGATCACGCTGTCAATAATGTAAGGTGGATCCTGGAGTTTATAAGGCCCACTTGGGTTGGGGCTTTGCCTTAACTAGGGGCCAATAGAAGACAGAGAAGAAAATCGGCTCCAGGGCTGTGCCACTCTGGAGATAGAAGCTGTGCTTAAGCAGGCATCCGACAGCAGGCAGAAGCCTGGGGGAAATGGGCCATCTCGCTGGAGTTCACCGTCATCCTGAGATGAGTCAGCATCCCTTCGGTTCTTGGAGGCTGGAGGGCACCAGAGAGACCAGGTGCGGGCAGAGGGAGAGAGAAAACCAGAGAGGAGGAAGGGCCTCAGAAGGAAGGATGTGGTAGCTTCATGTGCTTCTCCAACCAAACTGGGAATGGTTGAGGGTGGAAATAAATAGTACTATACGCTTCCATTGCTCGCAGCAACTAGCACAGTGATGAGTCAGCAAAAAGCGGGGGGGGGGGGGGGGACGGGGAGAGACAGCGTAATCACCCCATACATACCCATAATTTTGGGCAGCAGAGACATGAACCTTCTGTTGACTCAGGAGCACTTTAATTCTAAAGTAAGTTCTTAATCATACCCCCAAAATTCACATTTCTGAATCTTCAAGAGTCTCATTGAGTTCAAAGAGGTTTGGTGAGGGAGTGATGGAGACAACACTGCCCTGGACCTAGCTGGGAGAGGATCGTGTACACAGAAGGGGTCACAGGAACCTTTGTGAATGGCCCGATTCTGCTGTCCCTGTCCTGTTTCACATGTCTTCAAAATATATCCAGACTCTGACCACATGGTACCACACACGCTGCCACCACCTTGAGCCACACCACCTCTGCACTTGCTTGTGTGAATGCCAGAGCCTTGGAACTGATCTCCCTACTTCTCCTTATGTCCTCCTTCCCTGCCTCCCACCAAGCTATTCTCAACCAAGCAGCCAGCCTAACGCTCTGAAAGCCTTGGCCATATCCACTCTCACTCCCCTGCTGGGTGCCTCTCCTCAATCAGGGGAAAAGCCTTTATGGGATTTGGGCCCACCATTTTGCTGACCCCACCTATTGCCTTCCTCGCTCATTCGGCTCCAGTCACACACCTGACACGCTTCCGCCCAGGGACCATGCACTTGCAGTTTTTTTGCTTGGAAGGCCCTTCTCTTAAATATTTGTATCCGTCAAATCTTTGTAAAACATCACTTTCCTCATCAGGCCTAGCCCAATTCCATTTAGAATTGCAGCCCACCCCCACCTTCCCTGGTCCTTCCCATCCCCCTTCCCTACTTTACTTTTCTCTATAGTTCACAGCAGGTATCATCTTTAAAATATATATTTTATTTTGTTCACTGTCTGTTCTCCCATACACTAGAATAGAAGCCTCAGAAGGCAGAGATTTTTAGTTTCTTTTGTTCACAACTGTGTCCTCAGGGTTTAAGTTGGTCCTTTGCACATAGTAGGTGCTCCAAAAATATTTGGGAAGTAAATTTGCTCAATTTTTTCTAGAAGTCTTGTGGGCAGTTTTCTTGTGTATGTTTTTATATATTTGAAAGGTCAGGTCTGATTTGAACAAGAGAAACATTTGTAACACCGTACACACACCGTGTGGAAGCTGCTCAGCAGCCTGTATATGAAATGAGTCGTCAGTGACAGCCAAATGTCCTGTGGAAAGAAGGCCATAGAAAGAGAACCTTTTAGGTGCTTGGCATTCCTTCTCAAATGAGGTTGCAGCTCCTTTGCTGAGGAAAGAGTATATGTCTTTTCCTTATCTAGGCTGTATCGGGTACATGGAAAATTTCATTTGTTTTCAGTGTTTCTGACAGACTACTTTGGGATACACTAAATGGTTTTAAAATGAAATAGTAAAGAAATAAAAAAGGTAAATTTGATGCCAGATCTCTCTAAGCCCATCTGTATTCTTTATTTTTCATGAGGTTTGTTTCATTAGAAACTTGGACATAAATGATGAAAGCTTATTGGATTGTTTTTGGTCATGTAGTTGAAATAGCTGTGGTGGGACAATGACTTCAGGGGCATTTGTGAAGGATATTGCCCAATACTTTCACTGATCTTGTTTACATGTATCAGTCACATTGGCTAAAAAGGCATAATTATTCTCTTGACTTTTCTTTGTGCCTTGGTATTGCTATTGAAAATAACATCCCTGAAGACAGAGCAAGTAATATTCATTCGTTTTAAAAGTTATCTTATTATGTTTACCTTGCTAAATGTATTTCTTATTTAGCTTAGAAGTGCTGAAGTGTGGCAAAAAACTATATCTTACATAATGATTGTAATTTAAAAATGAAAAACACTAAGTATCTTTTTTTCTTTGGTTTTGTTTTGTTGACTGATTTTTTTTTGGCTCTCTCTTTAAACATATATAAGATGAATAACAATAAATGAATCATGGAGGTATAATTCCATTGGGGATTCTGGAAACAGCTTTTAGTCTCAAGAGCCAAGCCCTCATAGTCTGTATTGGATCAGAATTGCAAGACAGAATTATAGCTCCATTACTCAAAGTTTGCTTGTTGTTAATTTTATGGAGGACATAAAAAGTAATGTAAAGCATCTGTCCCATCCTTGACCCCTTTAAGAAACCTGAATCCACAGCAGCTGTTATTAGGTAGGAGGAAGCCCTGAATCCTCACAGGGTGTTTCAAGAGAAAGAAATGCCATGTCCTTTGACTATCTCCTTTACATCTAATAGTTAGATCCATGCAGTGGTAGGGTTGGGGTAAATTTCTGTCTCTTCAATCAAAACATGATTATTGAGCTCATACTATTTGGCAGGTCCTGTTCTAGGTGCAGGGGTTACAGCAGTGAATAAATCAGATGAGAATCCCTGCCCTCTTGGAGCTTACTTATATTAAAGTAAGCAAGTAGAATATAAAATATATTAGGTATTACACCTCATTTCACATTAAACTGGTTAAGGAAAGGTAGTTCAAAGGGCATAGGGTCTTCAGGATGAGGGGTGTGGTTTGTTCTTTTAAATAGGATGGATAGGAAAGGCCTCACCGATGAAGTGATATTTGAGCAGAGACCCAAAGGAGGCGTGGGAACAAGTCTTGGTGCAGATGTCCTGGGGCGAGAACCAGCCAATGTGAAGGCTGAGATGAGGATCTTGGCAGAGGGAGCAGCAAGGCTGGTGTGACTGAAGCTGAGGGGGTGAGGAGGGGAGTATGGGGGATGAGGTCCAAAAGATTCGAGTGGACCAGATCCTACAGTGCTTTCTAGGTCAAGGGGAGGCTTTGGGTTTCTCAGATGGATGAGAAGTCATTGGAAAGTTTTGAGCAGATAAATTATTACATTTCAAAAGGATCCTTCCGGCTGCTTCATGGAAAATAGACAATCGAGAGGCAAGGGTTTAAGTAGGAGACCAGTTAGGATGCTACTGCAAAATGCCAGACAAGGATCAGAGTGGCTTGGAGGAAAGTGGCAGGTGGAGGTGGTAAGATGCATTCCAATTTTGGTTATAAGTTGAAGGTAGAGCCAACAGAATTTGCTGACAGATTGTGTATGGGATCACTCCACAGACCCATTTTCCTGGAACTGCTGCCAAGCTGCAGAGATCACTGTGATTTCACCTCCATCCTGCATTGGCTCTGATGGGTTCTCAAAACTACAGCATTGGTTATATTTGGGGTTGGCTTTTTCCTTTGCTGGCTTTTGCCCCGGGCACATATATAGCATTTCATAGGGCACAAGAACATTTTTCTGCTGTCCTTCTGTTTCTGAAAGTCAGCTTCTTGCTGCCATGGAAAAGAGTTCCTGCTAATGCTCAGCCGTTCTCCAGGATCCAAGAACGACAAGCTTTTCTGCTCTTCCCCACACCATTACCTCATTGCATCTATTATTCCTCTACTGTAATCTCAGATGTCTCTTCCCTTCAAATCCTGCTCCAAGCCTTAACAGCCTCATGATTAAAATGATGTAATAACATTCATATTGGTTTTGTTTTTTCCTTCTGCTCCAAGAAAGCCAGCAGATACCAACCTTGTCCAGCTTCACTTTCATCATTGCATTGTCCCTTTCAGGTTCCTATTTTGGCATTCAGTTCTTTTTCCCACCCTCATCCCTCCTCCCACCAAATTTAAATTGCTTAGCATATTCTTTGGTAGACACGCTCACCTCATCCTTTTCATCTTCAGGATGTATGTTTGTAATTTTTTAAAAAGGATTTATTTTATTTATTTCTCCTCCCCCCTTTTTGTAAGTGCTAGCTGTTTGCTCTCTGAGCCTGTTCATTTGGTGCTCGTCTTCTTTTTTTAGGTGGCACTGGGAACTGAACCCAGGACCTCCCATATGGGAGGAAGGTGCCCAATGGCTTGAGCCATCTCTACTCCCTGTGTTTGTAATTTTGGATTTACTCTGGCAAAACCACTCTGAGAACTGTCAGAGAATAAAGTAATCATAGGATCTGCACTTAGATGTTTTCCTTGGTTTCCATGATTTGGTCACTAGAGAGCTGAACATAATAAGCTTTGTTAAACTAGCAAATACCACTGTGAGGGGTACCTGTTTAGGCTATTATGATGGTTTGAAGCTAGATGGGCCCCAGAAAAATAAACCTATTGTATGTAGGAACTCTTGATTAGGTTACTTCAGTTAGAGCATGGGCTAGGGTGAGTCTTCATCCTTTTACTGGAGTCCTTTATAAATGGGATGGATACAGAGAGAGAGAGAGAGAGAAGAGAGAAAGGCATGGAAGCCAGAAACTGAAAGCAATGAAACCTGAAAGAGAAGGGAGAGATGAGCAGATGCCGCCATGTGCCTTGCCATGTGACAGAGGAGCCCAGGATTGCCAGCAGCTGGTCTTCAGGGAGAAAGCATTGTCTGATGATGCCTTGATTTGGACATTTTCACTACCTCAGAACTGTAAGCTTGCAAGCTAATAAATCCCCATTGTAAAAATCCAACCTATTTCTGGTATATTGCCTTCAACAGCTTTAGTAAACAAAAACAGCTGTGAACCTTCATTTTTATTCTTAGTGTAAATTAATCGGTATGTGAGTCACTTACGCAATTCACCAAATATTTCTGGCTCTGTGCCTTCTCATACACAAAGGAAGATATACTGCCTGGCCCCATTTTGGTTGGATGGAGCTATGTGACTGGCCAGTGACTAGAGAGAGCAAGTAATATTTATCATTTCTGAGCCTGTGCATTTGATTGCCAGAACTAGAGTCCAGAGCTCTCTTTCCCTTGGGGATGATGGTTGTAAAAACTTTTGAGATGTTGGCCTGGGTCACTGAGTGATTCTGAGGACAATAACCCCTTGAAAACCTGTGATGGATACGCAACATGAGGGAGAAACCCTCGTTTTGGCCACTGAGAATTCAGGGTTGTTTATTACTGCAGCATAACCTAGCCTATCCTCACTGATATATTCCCGTCTCTTTTCCTGTAATAGCTACTTGAGAACAGGATATCCAGCAAATGAGGATTTGGAGGGGCGTAAAGGTCAGGACTGAGTTAGATGTCATCATGACCCGTGCTGATCACGGGGTGCCTAAGGTTAATGGTACTAGGAAGGGGAACAGAGTTACGAATGGAGGAAATGGGAAGACCCTGAAGGCAAAATGGAGAAATATCTAGAGTTTGTTGAAGGTTGGTACTGTGGACTCCTATGGCTTCTCCATGGGGCAGAAGAAAAGATTTAGTATTTCTGCCTAACACATGGCCTCATCCTAGAGGATTTGCAGTTGGGATTCCATTTGCAGGAGGGAACTTCCATTACATGGATGACAAGAAGACAAGGCCTGAGGTGTCAAAAAGGAGAGGTAACATGACCCATTTCCCCAGGTCCTGTGTAGCTATTCAAATGAGTAACCATAGGTGAGGTCTGAGGGGTGGTAAGGCAAGGTCAGGAGAACTCAACAAGGCCCTGATGCTGTTTAAGTACCACAGCATGACAAGGAATGATTTCTAGCTTCCTGTAGACACTATTAGCTAAATTGCAATATCTGCTTGTAGTACCACCTTCGCCAGGATCGTTTCTTGCTTTGAACTCTGCTGAAAGGAGGAGGGGCGATGCAGGCACCCCCTGCCTCCCTCCCCTCCCATGGAAGCCTGCTGTTTAGAAAGTTGCTTTGTTTTTAATTGGGGGGGTGAGGGGGGGAAGCTTGTGAGAGTCACTGGCTTTCTGCTTGTGTTATGATTTTGTGACAGTGTGAAGTCAATCTTAGAGCTGTTACAGCTCTCCTGAGCTGTCAGTAACTCAGAGACTTCAACTCTGATTAAAATCCATGACTGAAAAAAAATTACCATAATCCAGTGACAGGCATGAAGAGAAAGCCATAATAAGACTGATAACAATGTGCCAGTTAAGAGGCTATTATATTTAATGCCTTATTTCGGCATAAAGAAATCTACTCAGGGTTGCCATCCATTTAACCAGCGCCTTGTTAGTGGACAGGGCCTGCCTGGGATACTTACACCCGTGCGGGGTGGGGGGGGGGGAGAGGTAAGAGATGCGACTGCGGGGAGTAATTGTTTGCTGGACGTTCTGTTGGTGGCAGTGAATGAAAGCTGCAGATTTGTTCTCTGCTCTGAACCAGCGTGGTTAAGAGGCAGCAGGGGATGTGACTCTAGTTTTAGTCCAGCAAGTCCAATTAACTCCTGGAATCCCATTGAACATTTCCCTTGAAGCCTCTCACCTCAAGGTCCTCAAAAAAACATCCGTATGTTCTCCCTTTTGCCAGTAGAGTCATTATTCTGTCCTCAGGTCACCCAGGACACTTTGCCACCCCAGCCTGACTCTGGCCCCCATGTAGTATCACTTACTCCGTTCTCATTTCCTAAGGGCCTCCCTAGATGACTCCAGCTATTTGATAAGCTCATTTGAGCTAAGCTGTTAATGAGGCTAATGGTTTAAGGTGTTAGCCTTTTCAGTTCATCTATTTACATCTTAACAGAGACCTTCAGGTTAAAGCCAAAGGTGTTACTACTCAGAATTCAGGGCATGTAACAAAAGGCTGGTGGGGAGGGGTGACATTGGAAACAGGAGGCTGTGTGTGGGACACTTTAGATCACACCAGGTAGGTAGCTATCCCCTTGCCTGTATGTGCAGGGGAGGGCAATAGCCTTCCGTTTGCATCGTGTGACACTGCATTTCTCTAGTTCTTTAGAATCAGATAAAATGCGACTTCTTCTAGATACTCTTCCTTTATTGAAGTAGTTTGCGCTGCTTGCTGGCCTTCTGTCACAATGTGAATACACTCTGAGGGGTGCACATGAAGCTGCCGCTGAGCCAGTATAGGTAGTCATGTGTCAGAGTTCTGCATGGCTGAAAAACAATTGTCACTCAACTACTAGGTTGGCAAGTCACAGAATGGAGTTTCTCTTCTGGAATAAAGACTTCAAGTCCAGGGAGTCTCTCATTTATCAATTATAGATATTGATCAAAGACTAAACTTTGCTAATATTTAGCATGGAAAGGACACTGTATGTTTCAGTCACACACGAGTATGTGCACACACAGAGAACAATTACTAGTAATAAGTCATTTAATGTTTAATAACCAAGAAAAGGACTCCGGAGTAAAGTGGAAATAGGTACAGGATTTCTGGAGGGAAATTTGGCAAATAACTATCACAAGTCTTTAAAATGTGCATATCCTTTGACTCAACAATTTTACATCTTGGAATTTATCCTAAGGTATTATTCAGAGATGCTTGCAAAGAAATTATATGTAAGGATGTATGAGGATGTTCATTAGAGCACTTTTAATAGCAAAATGTTATAAATAACTCATATGATAACAGTGGAGGATTAATAAATTAATATAGATCTACCAACCAGGAAACTAAAAATGAGCCATTAAAATATCTTAGAGAATATTTAATGGCATGGTAAAATGCTCACTATATATTTTTGGGTTATGAAAGTAGGTTTTAAGGGATATTGAGTTTAATCTCAGTTTTGTAAAATATATATATATGGAAAAAATATTGGAAGGGTGTGCACTAAAATATTAATGAGGTTATCTCAGAGTGCTTGTATGAGTGCTTTTAAACTTCTTTATATTTCAAATCATCAATGAACAGTTATTAATTTTATAATCAGAAAAGGTTATTAGAAAAAGCTAAAACTCATTTGTTCAAAAAGTCAACTCAAATATTATATAACATATAGGAAGGATTGGAAAACTATGGTGAGCATAGCAAAGATTTTTGGGACAGTTTAGGAGAAGAGTTCTGGCTTTGTATTCAAGCAAAATTGGTTTGAATCCCGCTTCTGGTGGCATATTATTTAATCCAAGCCTTACTTTTCCCTTCTGGATAATGAGGACAAAAAAATTTACCTCATAGAGTTATTTTGAGGATTAATGAAAAACATTAAAATATAGTAGTTATTTTTTTTAATTTTTAACTTTTTTCTTTATTAGAGAAGTTGTAGTTTACAGAACAATCATGCATCAAATACAGGATTTTCATACACCATCCCACCAACATCAACACCTTGCATTGGTGTGGAATATTTCGTAAAATAGACGATAGCACATTTTTCCATGGTTTAACTTAGGGTTCATGATTTGTGTAGTGTAGTTCCGTGGATTAAAAAAAAATTTTTTTCTATTACCATTTATACAATCTAACAGTTCCCTTTTTAATCACATTCAGATATGTATTTCAGTGCTGTTAATTGCATTCGCAGGTAGTGCTACCATCACCACCATCCATTAACAAAACATTTCTATCATAGGAATCCTGTACATTTTAAGCCTTAACTTCCCATTCCTTATCCTCACCCCATCCCCTGGTAATGTATTTTCTGGATTCTGACTTTATGAGTTTGCTTATTTGAATTGTTTCAAATCAGTGAGATCATACAATATTTGTCCTTTTGTGTCTGGCTTATTGTACTCAATGTGATATCGTCCAGGTTCATTCATGTTGTTGCATGTATCAGGACTTCATTCCTTTTTATGGCTGAATAATATTCCATTGCGTGTACATACCACCTTTTTTAAATCCAATCATCAGTTGATGGACACTTGAGTTGCTTCCATCTTTTGCCAATTGTGAGTAATGCTGCTATGAACATGGTTTGGTGCGCAAATATTTGTTTGAGTCCCTATTTTCAATTCTTTTGGGTATATATACCTAGGCATGGGATTTTCCAGGTCATATGGTAGTTGTATACTTAGCTTTCTGAGGAACCACCAATCTGTCTTCCACAGAGGTTGTACCATTTTACATCACCACTAGCAATAAATGAGTGTTCCTGTTTTTCTTCATCTTTCCAACACTTATTTTCCATTTTTAAAATAGTAGCCATTCTAATATGTGTGAAATGGTATCTCATTGTGGTTTTGATTTGCATTTCCCTAATGGTTAATGATGTTGAGCATCTTTTCATGTGCTTTCTGGCTATTGTATATCTTTTTCGGAGAGATCTGTTCAAGGCTTTTGCCCATTTTTAAATTGGGTTATTTGTCTCTTTATTGTTAAGTTGAAAGATTTCTTTATATATACTGGATATTAATCCTTTACCAGATATGTGGTTTCCAAATATTTTCTCCCATTGTATAGGCTGTCTTTTTACTTTCATGATAAAATCCTTTTAAGAACAAATCAGGGCCTTGATTTCTCCAAATGGTCTTTCCAGCAAAGAAGCTAGACGTCTTATATAGCAGTTCAAGGCTCCTAAGAATGCAAAAGTAAAAGCTGCCAGGCCAATTTAAGGCTTAGTCCTGAAACAGGCACACCATCACGTCTGCCATACTCTTTATTAAAGAGAATCATAGACCTGCCATACTCTTGATTAAAGCGAATCATAGACCTCTTGATTAAAGCGAATCAGTGGGAGGGTAGCCATATGAATCCCAAGAGGTGTGCATACCAGGAGGGGCATTTTATCAGGGACCATGGATGCAAGGAACTGTCCCAATAGGTGAGGCAGAACATTTGTTCTAGCAATCCTTTTAGAGACTCTGAGACCCTTGGAGATAGAGAGAACCTAAGAGAGCATCTCCAGCCCAGTGAGGAAACCTTTTACTGCCTGTTGGAGCTGCATTATGTTCTCAACTTTTTCTTCAAGAAGTGACAAGTTATGGAATCACACTTGTTTTGTAGAGAAAAAAAGGCTTTGAAAAGATAGGGGCCAATTGTTGAACTAAGGTGACATTTAGTACCCAGAGAATGAGGATATTGTTAGACAAAGTGTACTTGGTTAGTACTGATCAAAGAGTCACAGGAGGCGCTTGATGAGAGAACCAGGTTACCACTTATCTGAATCCTCAATTAGCCAATGGACACGTGTTTCTTCTGCTTTAAAATCATTTAGACTTTTAGTAGAAAAAGATGTTTTGTGCAACTGAATAATTTCCCTCTAAAGAAATAAAAGAAATCCTGGGAAGCAGTTAAGATTCATGGTCTTGTCAAATGCCAAATTTCCTCCCAAATTTTACCTTTTCTTCCAAAAAAGGTGGGAGGCAGAATTGAGCTACCATGATTGCTCCAAATTCCTAGGATGGAAATTAGACTCCCAGGGCAGTTTGTTCAGCTGAAGGTTCTGAGCACTTTTTCATGTAAATAAGTTTGCTTTCCTGATGAGCGCCGTTTCCGAACACAGTGCCCCTAGTGGCAAAGAAGAATGAGTGCCCCAGGGGCTTTGTTGTAAATGTATCCTGCAAACACATTTCTGAGAATTCTCTTTTTAATCTCTAAAATTCATGCTAATTTTTCTTTCTGCTCCATGATACATTAATAGCTGTTTTAAAGCAAAATAGAATGTCTTAGATTATTTATCACTTTCTCCTGAGATGGCCAAGATTCTCCTTTCTAACCTCCAATTACTCGACATCTTTGAAGCATTTGACAATATTGGGCACTCCTTTTATTTCAGATTAGATAATATTTGGAAAATATTAAATATCTCCCCTTTGTTCTGCATGGGAAGAATTGTTCTACTACATTTTTTCAATGAATGCTGAACCCCAAATCCAAGTTTGTCCTTCTTGGATACTCTCTCTCAGAGCTAGGCTTCATTTTAGAGTTCTCGTCTATCTTAAAAGTTACTCTCCTATTACTGCTTAAAACTCCTGTATAGTGAACCCTCTCCTGTTTTAAATGTTTGGTCCTGTCTCCAGATTGGACCCAGACTGATACGGCTTCCATGACACAATTCTCACCTGATCTCCTTTTATTTCATCAATTGCCCATTCTTAGCCTCCTCTGACAACATCCCCCACCTCACCTGTCTCTTAAACTTTCAAGTACCGAGACTTCTGTTTCCAGTCCCCTTCGTAGTCTTCCTGTCTCATCTTACCCTCTCCCAGGAATTCTATTATCATTTATGATGTGATTATTCCTAAATCTTTATCAAGAACAAAACCTCTTTATTGAGGGCCAGAAATCCATTTTTATGAGCTTACTGGACATCTCCAGGCAAATGCCCTGTGGCATTTCAAATTTAAATGGCAAAAACTGAACTCATGGTGTCCTCCACATAATGTTTCTCCCCCTATGTTCCAAATCTTAATATTGGCATCCTCTCAGTCACCCAGGTTAGGAACTTTGAAGTTATATTTGACTCCTCCTCCTTATTTCTCAAGCCTAGTAACAAAAATCCTGTTAAATCTAGTTCTAAACAAACAAACAAAAAAATCTCTGTTTTTCTCTAATTCAGGATCACATCATCTGCCTGGGCCCTTACCATAATGCCCTAATTGGGCCCCTCACTTTGAATCTTTCCTTCCCTGTCCTCACAGCTTTCAGATTTGCCTTTCTAAAATGGAAATAGGACCTGTTACTCCCTGTTTCAAACTTTCCAGTAACTCCCTGCATTATTTAGTCATGGCAATTGCAGCAAATCAGAATCAGCACTCAACCCTCCATTTTAGCTTCATCTCCAATTCCTCCTTCCTTCTTCATACCCTCCCTTCCTTGCTTCCCTTGCTAATACTTTTTCCTCTGCCCCATCTGCTTGGTAAACTACTTCTTCCTGGGCCAGCTCAAATGTCATGGCTTTTCTGAAGTCTCCTGCTCAGGCAAAACGAATCATTCCCCTATCTGTGATTTTTTTGATGCTGGTTGTATGTTAGAATCACCTGAGAACAATTTAAAATATACTGATGCTGGGCCTTTCCCAGAGATTCTGGTTTCATTGGTCTGGGGTAGAGTCTGGGCATCAATATATTTTAAACTTTCTTTTGCAGCCAGAGGGTGAGGGAGAAAGCCGAGGAAATTACTCATATACAGTCTCTCCCAACAGATTGTGGGGTCCTTGAGGGCAGGGACCAGATTTACCTATGGTCACCTCCACACCTGCCTGTGTGGTAGATAGTAGCAAATGTTCAATAAATGCTTAATCGAACTATCCTGTGGCATAACCAATGAAAGAAAAGGCATGTTAACAGGAGGGTCGTGGTCTGCATTAAATCTATGGGAAGGCGGGGTGGGAAAAGCAAGAACTGGTTATCCTTTCAGTATGGCTTAAGGAGGAAGTGCTTTGAGAATTTCTCTCTCTGTATGTTCCAGATCCAAGTGACCTTGTGATATATAATTGTATCTTTTGAGTTGAATAACTTTCCAGAAAGGACCGCCTGAACTGATGAATGATAGCTGTTCTCATGTCACAAGCCACCCATAGATGCGTGGGAAATTAATAAGCAGTCACTGGCTTATCATTTTATCCTTCCTACCCTAGAGCTTGAGCAGCACAGAGTTCATTCATCAGACCACATTTCTGGAGCTGCCGCACTGAGGATGAGTCAGTGGGCTTGGGTGACCCCTTCAAGATCTTTGTGCTGTGGGAGGTTCTGCCTGCCCAGCCATCTGCCCTGCGCTCTCTCACTTCACTTTAAATTAAACACCACACCCTGTGGTAAACTTGTTCTTGCTCTATAAATAGCCGGCTTGAGTTGCACTGAAAATGCTACAGAGGAAGGGTGTCAGAGAGAAGAAAAAGGAAAGGCCACAGGCTCAAGGGTGAATTTCTTGGTCAGATGAGCCTAGTCTCTGAGGAATCCCAAGAACGGTCTGTGAAAACAAGGCATCCCGGTCTATGCCCTTATCTGCGTCTCTCATGACTTTTTTTTCCCGAGATCTCATCCACCAAAACGAACATTTCCCTTTTCCTTCCCAAATATTTTTGTGTTTAAATTTACTTTGGATCTGGAAATTGATGCATGGTTACTTTAAGAAAAGCACGCAGGTCCTTTTCTGTGGATCATGGCACACATCTAATTTCAATCACATCATTACTGAATTAAAATGGAAACTTTCCACAGACAGCACATTGTTACTGCTGCTTTCTGCAGCCACATCATAATATCATAATATAATTTTATGATTGGCCTACAATTTTATAGGGCTGCTACAAACCTCACATCTGCTCCCAGAGATGGGCCCTGATAGCTTCCTAACTTCTCTCCTGCTTTCTACTATTTTCCTGATTTTTCTCTCCCAGCTCTGACCCAGCATTCTTTTCTCCCACTGGTCACCCCACTTGGGCAGACTCCTCAAGCCTGTTACCACTCCATAGTCAGCCAGTCCCTGCCAGAGCTTTCAAGCTGTTTTTTAATGTTTGACTTCTGCCCATTCCCTGCTAGAACCCACCACTCACATTCTTCCTTCATACCACACTGGTTTCTGGTCTCATGCACCTTCCCTCCACCTCCTCAGCCCTGTCCTCGTTTTTGGCCACATCCCAGCCTCTAAATACTTTCCCTCCCTTGTTCCCCACAGTGTAAAGACAAAAAAATGGGGCTTTGCTCAGGAATAGGGGTTCTTGGCTCCACTTAAAGAGGTTCTCTTCCTATCCCCAACTCTTCCATTCCTGAAAAAGCCTTGCCCCAAAGTCCCTCCTAATGGTGGAGCTTGGCTTTTCCCAGGCAATTTCTCTAAAAGGCAAACCACAGAGGACCTGTGGGTGGAGACATTGCTGCCTGGTCTCTCTCAGAAGCTGGTTTCTCATCTCTGCTCCTTTCACTAGATGATTGGGCTTCCAGAATCAGGGAAGGACCTCGAGGTTAACTTGGTGCCTACGTAATAGACCGAGCACTTATTTCTCATTCGTCATTCCCTGGGGAGGAGAAGAGCAGGGCAAAAAGGCCAGCTTATGGGGCACTCTCCAGTCCCCTCCTTATGCCAACCCCTCGGGTTTGTTCCCCCAGCATTTCTACAGCCTTGCTTCTCAAAGTGCGGCTGTGGGAGCGTGTTAGAAATGCAGACTCTCGGGCTCCGCCCCAGACTTACATAATCAGAATCTGGTTGGACCCCTAGGTAACTCTTAGGCATACATGAGAGTGTGAGAAGCAGCAGTCTGCCGGCTTGGGCTCAAGCGTAGTGGTGTTACTTGCTGTGTGTAGCCACCAGGGCAGTAGGAGCCTGCTTGGAGGCCTTGGCACAACCGAAGGAACAACGTGGACAATATTAGCAGTCTAGGTGCATTTGGAGGTTATCGATGTGTCAGCACAGCAACCTCTTTATGGGAACTGTTTAATTAATGTTAATTGCTCTTGGCCTATTGTGTGACTCGGGCAGGATTTACGGAAAATCACCATCATCTAAAACCCCATAAAAGAGTCATTGCTTTTAGAGACCTTGTAACTCACGCCTGATACTTGATGTATCACCCAGATGTATAAATATTGCCCACATATGCATAATTCTCAGAGGCCTAGAGGCACTTCATTCTTCGGAGGGCAGGTGCATTCAGGTGGAAAGCTGCGCTCCTTGTATGTTATGATCTGGGTGGCAGTTGGTTAGAGTTTGTTTTATAAAGAGAGATGATATATCTGGCTTTACTACCCAATTCTGTGCTTTCACATTGCCATTGTTGCCTGCAGCCCAGTGGAGGTTTAAAGTCGCTCCCACATCACTATGACACCATCCTTCCTCCTTGGACACCCATCCTTGCCCCGTGCGTCAGGGAGAGGAATAGGAAGACTTGAAATAAAAGCAAGGACAGGTGAGGGTTTTTGAAGGGCTATGATGCGATCAGAGGAAAACTCACAGGGCACTTTCCATTTACCCACCTCAGTGCAAATCACCCCTAATAGGTTAGAAGGGTGAGAATTTTGGGGCTGTGCTAACCCCATGTGGTAAGATTATGGTCATTTGAGAATAAAAACATATTTGCCTTTTTAACGTTGAGCTTTGCCTACTTGCCTTTGAAAAAAAAAATCTCTATTCCCTTTCATTAGAAAGGGATGTAGGTGCAGTTTGGACTCCTTCACACTCTGCTTCAATTACCTTCAACGGTAATTTATCTCCCATATTTATTACCCTCCTGAGAGGAGTTGAGCCTTCGAAACCTGCTCTCTTCCAGCTCTGAAAAATCATTCTTCATAGTTGTTTTTTCCTAACATGAAGAATGTCTTCCTCTCACCTTTGAAAAAAAATCTGCTTCCTGATTCTGAACATTTCTGTAATCTCCCTGCATTTTCATCCCTCCCCAAACACAGACTATCACTTGCTTGCTCAAGATGAGACCAAATCCTACTCATCTTCCCCGAGCCGGGCTTATTTTGGTTGAGGGCTGACAGTTTCTGGTTTATTTTTACATTTGCTATTTCTTTCAATCCTCACTAAAACCCTTTGGCCTAAGTAGGACAAGTAGTGTCGCACCAATTTCACAAACGAAGAAACTAAGATCTGGGAGCCTTTCCCAGGAAGCAGAGCTGGGCCTGGAATGCAGGCATCCTCACTGTCCAGAGCTGGAGTTCTTAACCAGGGGTCTGTGAGCTTGAATTGAAATAAAAAAATAAAACCACATTATTCTTGTGGGAAGGTGTTGGTGCAGGTGTGATATATTTATTAAATGATACACAGTATAGTGAGGACTTAGTAAGGGGTCTGTGGTTTTCACCTGACTGGCAAAGGAGTCTGTGGAACAAAAAAGGTTAAGAACCCCTGGTCCAGAGCAATCCTGGCCACGCAGGGTGGTCCCAGTGGGTGGGCCCGCTTGCTTTAGGCAGATACCCTGCGGCAGCAGCACTGCCTGAGCTGCCCAGGCTTGTCTGGTCTCTCTCATGAAGTAAGCTACCCTCACTTGACCCAGGATGGCCAAAGGAGCACAGCACTCCCCATTGAGTCTGTTTGCCACCTGGTGTGGACCTGGGTCCCTGTTTGTCTGCCTCCCAGGCATAGCCTCTGGGTGCTGCCCTAATGGTATCGGAATCCCCACAGTGCCCAAACCCTGCTCTGACCAGCCTGCAGCACAAAGCCTCTGCTCCTCTCCCAGGCCTTCTAGACTGAAAAGGAATCGGTCTGGGAGCAATGACCCATTTTCCTACGCTGAACAGCCTGTACCATCTGCAGACTCTCTCGCCCAAATGATTCAAATTCTCTTAAATCCAGTTTCACTGTCACTTGCCATTTGCTCTGTATCCCAACTTCACATCATCTGCTAATCTGGAGATCTGAATTTCTGTCATTTCACTCTTTCCTATCTGTAAGTGAATTGATTGAGATTCATTGACTCCCAGAAAGGAAGGCTAGAAAATCCCTCGTTCATTCACTCACTCACTCATTTATTATCAAGCATTTACCTTGCCCAGTGCCCAGTGCTGGGGACTGGGGAATATAACACTGGCCAACTAGATGGTCCCTGCCATCCAGGAGCAAATGTGCCAACAAATTCAGCCCCAGTGAAACAGAAGAAAGTGGGCTAGGAAAGGGGAGGCATTGAATATTAATTCCCTTCCATAGCCCACTAGAATTCTGCTCCCAGGGCTTGTGCTGGCTGCCTGGCACATGTTGGTCAGTAAGTATTGAATTGGATTTTAGTTTCCATTAATGGCCCCAGTTCTCCACCTGCCTTATTCACTTCCTTACTGTATGACTAGAAGCTCCTCTAGCTGGGGAATACTTCCTTGCAGCTTCACTTTGGGCTCAGCTATGTGGAATGCTTTGGCCAATGGCATGCAGGCGGAGTAAATGACAGTGTGTCAGATCCAAGCCTAGCCCCTGAGAGGTCTTGTGTATTTCCACTCTTTTGGCCTCTGTCATGACCAAATTAATTAATTAGCTTACCTCAGCCAACCTCAGCATGGGTGCATCCAGCCAAGATCAGCAGGGCCAATCCAACTGAGCCCAGCTGGCCCCTGGATGCATGGACTTTGACATAATTTGCAGTGGGCTGAATGGTGGCTGCAAAGCTATCAGGTCCTAATCCCTAGAACATGTAAATATGACCTTATTTGGTAAAAAGGGTCTTTGCAAATGTAACTAAATCAAGCATCTTGAGATGGGGAGATTATTGGGACTACATACATGCCATCACATGTATCCTTAATAAAAGGAAGGCAGGATGAGATTTGATAGACACAGAAGAGGAGAGTGCAATGTAACCATGAGGGCAGAGATTGGAGTAATGTGGCCCCAAATCAAGGAATGCCAGCAGCCACCAGAAACTGATTCTCTTCTAGAGTCTATGGACTCTATACTTTGATTGTGGCTCACTGATGTTGATTTTGGATTTCTGACCTCCACTACTCTGAAGGATAAACTTCTGTTATTTTAAGCCACCAAATTGGTGATAATTTGTTATAAAAGCCATATGAAACTTAATACATTGCTGTTTTAGGCCACTGAGCTTTGGGATGGCTTGTTATGTGGCAAAATTGTGGCAATAGCTTATTGAAGCACTCTCAATTTGCTACTTGCTTTCTTTCAGAGTCTGGATCCTAAGTATTATTTACTCTCATGGTTGTTCCAAACCTGGAGTTGGTAAACTTTCTAAAGGACCAGACAGTAAATACTCTAGGCTTTGTGGACCCACATGTGGTCTCTGTTACATATTCACCTTCCTTTCTTCCTTTCTTTCCTTCTTTCCTTCTCCCTCCACTCTCCTCCCCTCCTTCCCCTCACCCCTGTCCCCTCCCTTCCCTTCCCACTTTTCAACACCCAGCCCTTGGCTAAGATTTGGCCCTTGGATTATAATTTGCCAACCCCCTGTTCTAACCCACTAGAGACATATTCATTAGTAAAGGTCCTTATCCAGACTTTAGATTCAAATTAGGATTCCATCTATTTAGGACCTACTATAAGTGAAGAACTCTTCTGGGCACTTTCAAATACATTGTCGTATTTTATTGTGTGAAGGTTATTTTCCCATCAAAGAAAGAGCCACAGGGGGCTTAAATAAAGTCACTGCAGACACAAGCTAACTTTTCTTTCTTTTTTTTTTTTTTTTTCTGTCAAAAAACCTATGCCCTTTGCTTTAGTATTACCAGTGCCCCATTTTCACAGGTCAGACTGACTCTCAGAGGTGGGACTCTGTTGAATTTCATTGTGGCCTACAGCCTGTAACACTGTGGTTTTAAACAGGGCTACTTAGTAGAGTGCTGGCAGCACTTGACACCAAAGGATAAACAGAATGTCTTCTTGGATCATCACTTTTAATTAGTATAACTAAAGCTAATTTCAAATGTTGTAAAATGTGAAAATGCATTATGAAAAGCATGGGAAAAATCACATGAATTTTTAAGATAAAATAAGACTTAAAAGACATTTTGAATGTTCAGTTTTGGACCTGTCCCCAAGCCCTGTAGCTATTTTTCCAACCCCATTTTTGTGGTTATGGGACTTTGGTAGAAAAATTGGAAAAGCATTTCTCTCTTTCTTCTCTCCCCTTCCCTCTCTTCCTACTTTTTCTCTTACTTTCTTTCATTTACTTATTTTATTATATTATATATTTTTAGCAGAAGCACAGGAACTATTTTCTTAAACAGTTTCTTTGGTCTCCTATCCTGGTTCCAGCAGTCCCATTATAAGAGCCCATAGTGCCCTGTTATTTAGAGCAATCTCCTTGCCCAGAGGGCCATGTCCAGTTGGAGTCCAGTGTCTCCACTTTATTGTGCTTCATGTCTCCAGAATTCCCTGACCCAAAGTTTACACATGTGCTCACCGCAGGCTGAGGCGGCTCTTTGTGGGGGGGCGGGGGTGGCTCTTGGATATGTGGGCTCTGGTGTCCACATGCAGGCGTGCCAGCCCCGTGGTTCTGTGGGGAGCTGTGGTGGGAGAGGAGTGGGCAGACCATAGGCCAGGCCTTCAATTATTTTCTGGCTCTGGGCCCACCAATGTCAGCGGTGAATCTGATATAAAGCCATACATGACAACCTATGCCATTTTTATTCTCTGGTGGTTCTAGTATAGAAATTCTGATTAATGACAAGATTTAGGAAGTGTTTCTGGGACTGGTTTTGTATGTGAGCATATTTTCCCTTTGTAAAAATCTTTAGTGATACCTCAGAAAAAGTTAAACATAGAATTATTACCATATGACCCGTCAATTCCACTCCTAGGTATATACCCAAAAGAATCAAAAGCAGGGACTCAGGTAGATATTTGAACACCAATGTTCATAGCAGTACCATTCACAATAGCCAAGGGGTAGAAGAAACAAAAGTGCCCATCAGTAGATGACTGGATCAACAAAATGGGGTATGTACATACAATGGGATATTAATCAGCCATAAAAAGGAATGAAGTTATGACACATGCTACAATATGGGTCTTGAAAACAGTATTCTGAGTGAAATAAGCCAGCCACAAAAGGACAAATACTGTACAATACCACTTATCCAAAACGTCTAGAATAGGCAAAACCTTAGAAACAGAAAGTAGATTTGAGGCCACCAGGGACTGGGAGTTACTGCTTAATACGGCAGAGTTTCTGTTTAAGGTGATGAAAAGTTTGAATATTGATTGTGATGATGGTTGCACGACATTGTAACTATCTTTAATGCCACTGAACTGTACTCTTAGAAATGGTCAAAATGACAAACTTTGTTATACATTTTTAAAAAATTTTTATTTATTTATCCCCTCCCCCCCCATTGTTTTGTGCTCACTGTCTGTTCTCTGTGTGTTCTTCTTTGTGTCTGCTTGTCTTCTCTTTAGGTGGCACTGGGAACTGATCCTGGGACCTTCTGGAGTAGAGAGAGGCGGCTCAATCTCTTGTGCCACCCCAGCTCCCTGGTCTGCTGTGTCTCTTATTGTCCGTCTTCTGTATCTCTTTTTTGTTGCATCATCTTGCTGTGCCAACTCTCCGCGCCGGCCAGCACACTGCGTGGGCCAGCTTGCCCCACGGGCCAGCTTGCATTTCACCAGGAGGCCCCGGGAATCAAACCCTGGACCTCCTATGTAGTAGACAGGAGCCCAATCACTTGAACCACATCTGCTTCCCTACAAATTTTTTATCACAAAATTTTTAAAAAACTAATGTAAAAAATATTTTTAAAACTAATGTAAAAAATCTTTAGGTTGTGAGGAGATTTAAAAAATTTGTATGAGGGTAAAAATTTAGAAAGGTCAACATGTCCTCTCTATTTAAAGAGATTTCTTGTCTCTGAAATACTATATATCCTCCACACTTGTAAAGATGCTCATTGTTCCGATCTAGGCTGTCATTTTGTTGTTATAATCTCCTTTCATCAGCTAGAGGTCCTCTTAGACAACATGTCTAGAATTGGCAATACAGGCTACTGTCTTTTAATTTGAAAGGCATAAGAACTGACTTCAGGATTCCTCTAGTTGTTCCTTTCAACATGCATAGAAGGGATTTTTAAAATTTAACATATTATTTTAAAAATAGTTTTATGTAAATGGTGCAAATGTCAAAAGATACAAAATGGAATACAGTGAAAAGTAAGTCTCCTGTGTACTCTTGTCTCCCTCATTCTCAAATTTCCCTCTGTGGAGGCAACTCCTGCTAGAAATTTCTGGTATATACAAGCATATACGTATATATAGTTTTCCTTGTTAATCACAAATTCAGCCCACTGTATACATTTTTTACTTATCAATGTGCTCTGGAAACATCCAATTTCAGTATATATACAGCTATATTCTTCCTTTTAATGAATAACATAAATTGAAGGAATTTGGGCATGAAGGATGGAAGATGTGGCAAAGCTTGGGTTTCAATATTAATGCTACTTAGTGAAGATGTCTCCATAAGTCCAGGCCCAACTTACCCAAAACAGGGGTCTGCAAACTATGGCCTGCTGGCTAAATCTGGCCTACTACTTATTTTTAATATGACCTGTAGGCTAAGAATGGTGTTTACATTTTAAAAAGTCAAAAGAAGAAGAATATTTCATGTAATATAAAAATTATATGAAATTCAAATTTCTGTGTTCATAAACAAAATGTTATTGGAACATAGTAATGCTAAGTCATTTACATACTGTTTTTGGCTGTCTTCATGTTACAATGTAGAGTTGAGAGGTTGTGACAGATTGTATGGCCTACAAAGCCTAAAATATTTACTATCTGGCCCTGTACAGAAAAAGTTTCCTGACCCCAGACCTAATCACAAATATAGACTCAACACTTTGATAATATAAAATTTGGTGATAGAAGTATGGGAACAACACCTAGCTTCCTTGGGAGAATTTAGGAATTTCCTAATATGTCTGTCTCATTGGGAGAAACTTTGGAATCTTTTGACTGGGCTAAATCTAGTATGTTTCTGAAATAACAAGAAAATAGATTCTTTCATCTGATTTGAAATCCAAAAGCCAAGATGCACTAATTATCAAAAATTATTTAAAATCTCAGTCAAAAACAGACTTACTAATGGATTGGAATGAATAACTTCTTAACCTTTCTTGTAAGCATGTTCTTAATTTAGAAATTAGTTGTACATTAGCAAATAAAATATGATAGGGAGTTTGTGCTAAAGGGAACTGAGTTTTTGGTCCTTTTCATTCTAGGAGACGAATCAGAGAAGGCAGACAAGTGGCTTTTTTTCAGTTCTGGAGCTGAGTGGGCTCCTTCAGAGACAGTGAATCTTTATTCATGTGTTATTTTGGGATGTTATACTGGCACCCAGTCCTTTTGCTCAACATTTGAAAATGCAAAAATTATACATAAGAAATGGAGTTCTTCCCTTTTTTTGCAATAGCAACATTAAGAATACACATATTTATAATTACTTGCATCCAATGGTCTCAAAATGTCCTCTCAAAGAAATAATATCAGAACCTTTTAGAAAGCCAAAGGAAAAGCAAGAATTACCTCAGTCATGAGGAAATTAATGCCTAAGACCACATATCTATTTTAACAATAGTGAAAAGCAATAAACATAGAGGATAAATGTAACCAATAAATACAACTAGAAGGAAAAAAATTCTGACCAGCTTTCCTTCATCTTTCACTAGACTTTCTTAAATGGATATAGGAGTAGCAGATGGAAATTGGGAACAGTAAGGATTATAGATAACAGAGGGAAAAGAGTAGTCCATATTCTGAAAAGCTAACTATCTATGAACTTGAGAGCTATCACCTATGAATTGTTTCATCGAGCTTGAAATGATCAACACTTGATGTTATGAGAAGTTTGGGTGTTAAAGACAATGTAAAGTGTTTTTGTTCCTTTGAAGGAAAGATAATTGAGGCTCAGAGAGATTACTTTATCTGAGTTAGTGCTCAAGCCCAAAACCATTACCAGACATTTCAAAAAGACAACCACCAATTCAATTTTCTTCCTCAATCATGACTAGAGAGCCTCCTATGTTCAAAGTATTGTACAAGGCATAGCAGGACACAGGATGCTCTTCCCTACAAAGAACTACAATTTAGTGGAGGCTTGGAATTTCAGCCTCTGGACCTCTCCTGGGACCACCATCTGCTACTCTGATTGAATGACACTAGTGAAGACTTCTGGAAATTAAGCATATGAGAAGTTTTTTTAATATTTTATTTTCAGTAAATAAAAGATGAGGGTTTCCAATTTGGTCAAATGCAAAAATAAGACAGGCCTGGGGCTCCTGTTCTGAGTAGTAGGGAGGTAAGACTCTCCTTCGTTTTCAGACCTGGAGGAGACACCATTAGAATGTCTACTTGTACTTAAATTAACATCCTTTCAGTGGGGATCAACCACTGGTGGGCACAGAGGGATGTATGATTTTTACACATTGGTCACTTTTTGCAATCTTTGACCCAACTGGAATTTGTTTTGGCAAATTATCTTTTGCCCACTGATTTGTGAAAATATTCATAATTACCAGACTGCCTGCCTGTTATGTGTTAGGTACTTTGAGATGTCTTGTAATGGATTTGTGCCATCTTTTAGGTGGCCCAGAATCTGAAGTTCCTTCTTTAGGTGGATTCCTCATCCTGTGGATCGTGCAGAGAAGAAGAGCTCATCTTGACTATAAAACGTGAAAATGCTAAGACCTTACTTACCCAGCTTCCTCTGTACTTGGGTTAGGAGCATGTGATCTAGGCTCAACCACTCAATAGGCCTGCTCCAGATTTAACAACTTGATCTATTGACCCAGAGAAGGTAGACCTCAGAAAGCCTTTCTGATGTGTGATATCAGCAACACCCACGTTCCAGGAGCCCATGTGGCAACACTCGCCGTGGCATGCAGTGGTCAGTGGGGTTGGAAGTCCACATGTGTTCTTTGGTGCCGTGAATTTCTGTGAACATGGCTGCTGTCGAGCCTCCCTTGTTCCTCCTTTTTCTCCATCCTTCTGAGCAATTTTATAAGCAACACAAAAGCCTTTGGCAAATTTGGCAATTTTTCCCCCCAAATTAGACAGAGTATGTCTCTGTTGCTT
The DNA here is from genome assembly GCA_026826555.1 of Tolypeutes matacus. Lineage (NCBI taxonomy): Eukaryota > Metazoa > Chordata > Mammalia > Cingulata > Chlamyphoridae > Tolypeutes > Tolypeutes matacus. The sequence goes on from JAKSZT010054458.1 coordinate 26,645,965, forward strand.
GTACCTAAAAAACCTTGATTGATAGATATCATTTGATTCTCAAAACCTCACAACCTTTCAAGATACATATCACCACCTTTATTAAATTTTAGGTAGTTAATTCAATGAGAGTATTAATTTGCTCAAGAGCATACAACTAAGAAGTGGTAGAACTGGAATTCACATCCAGGCTTGAATTTGTCTGATTCTAAAGTTCATGCTCTTCTACTCTATCATATAGTGCCAACATGACCATATAATATACTGTATAAATGTATATATATATATATATATATGAGCAGAAACTATACATAATTTTTTTGTCTATGCTTTTATTATGCTTCATTGTTCTTGCCATTTATTATCATCCTGGCACCACACTGTTTTACTTATTGCCCTTTTATAATAAACTATAATATGATAGTTTAAAAATCTGATATGGCAAGTTTTTCTTGTTTTTTTCCAAATCTTCTTTTTCTTACCTCTCCTTGAATGTTTATTCTTCTAGATGAGCAATTGGATCATTTGGTAAAGGTTTTCTAAAATTGTAGAACAGCAAATTAGCAGCTTTAATTTAAGATGCTTCAGCCCTAATGTTATTTTCACTTAACAGGTCATGTGAATATTCATAGTGCCCACCAGTGCCTACACACAGACTCACAAACATGTAATTATATAAAGACTGTTGGGTGAAGGTATATTTCAGTTGATATTTTGTTTGTTAGTGTCTTAGTGTGCCAGGGATGCTAATAAAAATGCCACAAATTGGTTGATTTAAACAACAGGAATTTATTGGCCCATAGTTAGGGGGCTAGAAATCTCAAAATCAGGGTATGAGTGGACCAGGCCATGCCATCTTCCAAATCTGTAACCTTCTAGTGGTAGCTTGCTGACACTCCCCCTTCACATGGTGATCTACTTGTGTTCAAATGTTCTTTGTTTATTGGGAGTCCAGTCATATGGATGAAGAAGCACTTAGATTTAATTTGGTTTCATCTAAATTGAATTTTCGGAGATCCTATTTACAAATGAGCCAACACCCACAGGATCTGGGGTTAAGACTTGAACATGTCTTTGTGGGGGACATGATTCGATCTAGCACAGTTAGATTTTTTAATTCAGCATATTTAAAAATTCTTCAGAAACAAAAATGGTAGCAGTGTTAACCTGAGAAGCATTTTTCACCCTAAGGCTGGCCAACAAACTGAATGAAGATGCTGCCAATAAGAGAGTAGCAGTAGGGAGGAAAATAGTTCATCACAAGACTTTATGTTTTATATTCTTTGTTTTTGCAAGAAGCAGCATGGTTCACTTTGAGCCTTCCATTTTTCTCCAAGCATAATTTTGATGCTGTGGGAATTCTCTCCAAGCCACATTCAGCAAATAAATCCCAGTAGAATATCTGATTTGTGTTTGCACATCGCTTTCCTGGTGTGGCTCTTCAGTAATGGAAAGGCTAAATAATGTCCATGGTCCTGGAAGAATTTCTTCAATTATGGACTTATTGACGCTCTGTTGTTAAGAACTGATGAGACCGACAGTCCCCATCTAGTCCAATAAGCCAGGAGGGTAATTTCCACCCCTTTAAGTGCATGTGGATTTTACACATATATATTCATCACAAATTAATGAAAATCCTGTGCTTTTGACCCAGGAGGATACCAGGCTCTTCCTTCTCTCTAGCAGAAAAACATTCAAGTATAAACATCCTTGTGAGAATCCCCCATAGGAAATTCCATGCATCTGCTCAGATTAAAAAGGCATCAACTTATTTATTTGCTCCAATAGAGAGTGACTTATCCGAACACTGAGTTCTCTCCTGAAAGGCCAGTGGCTTCATTGTGGGGATTGTGAGATGCTAGATGATTGGAGTGATGCTTTGCTAGTAGATTCCGAGGCTGTACAAATGCCGATAACTATGTGGAAAACGTGCTGCGGAGTCCAGCTATCTTTGTTGCAGGCACAGACTCGACAGTGCCAGGAAATTTCTGAGACTCTGTGTTTTTATTCCAGATTCAGGGTTATTTTTTGGTACCACGATTCACACAGGTACTTCTAACCGGTCTCAGAATTGTGGATAACATCAGAAATGGAACTCAGCTTGTAGCAATCCAGAGAGCTAACTCCTTCCTCTAAAATTAAATTAGGATTAGCCATAGTACCTCATATCTCTGAAAGCTGTGCTGCATAATAAGGTGGAACTGAATGCGGTGCCCAGGAAATTTATGCCACATTTGCGGCAACATTTCCGATAAAAAGAAATTGAATTGATGAGCTGAGAGTTAATCATGCTGTAACTGTATATAATCTCATGAACCACTCTCCACTGGAGTAATAATTAACTGTTGGTGTGTGCTGAGCTACCTGGTGATGTTTCCTGGGTTGGCTTTCCATCAGCAAGAACCTGGCAATCAGGTGCAATGGCTTCTGAAGAGAGCCAGATAAGAAATTGGATTTGCCTTTAAAAGCTTTTAGTTTGTTCTGATTTGAAACAGGGTTGGTTTTCAAGCTAAAGGTATGGTGACAGTGACTCGAAGCACAATTCTCATCTAGGTATCTGAAAGCTGTTCTGGGCATCCATTAAAAAAAAAGAGTCATAAGGTAAGCCAAAAGGGACAAAATACTGTCGTCTCTGAGCAGCAACCTGCAAGATTAAGTTATTGGTCCTTCCTTACATTATTGCAATTAAAAAAAAGAACTTTATCCTCAGAGAAATTTGGTTTTAAGATTCATTCAAACAAATTAAAAATACATATTCAATCTCCTTTCAGCTTCTTGCAATTTCAAATGCTGAGGATTTTGTAACAAGTTCACATCTGATTCTCCCAGTGATCAGGACCTTGGGTCTTAAAATGTAAGCACATGCCTTAAAAATCAGTTCGCAAAGCAATCTGTTATTGTGTTTTGAGTGAGTGACTCATGACCACAAGTTTCCAAGGAAGCTACAGAGAAAAGCCACCTGAGTTTTTTAAGGAGATCCCCTTTCCAGGTCAAGTGTCAAAAATAGTTCTTCCATTTAATTTTTCTGGAATCCAGTGAGAATGTACCACCCCCACTCTGCCTGTCTCGTTTCCCCACTGCCCCAAGTGAACAATTAACCATCGCTCAAGGACTAATGCAGGGAAACGGATGTGGCTCAAGAGGTTCGGCGTCCGTCTACCATATGGAGAGACCGGGGTTCAATCCCCGGTACCTCCCGGTAAAAAAAAAAAAAAAAAAAAAAAAAAGGACTAATGCAACAGTTTGAAATCTTAATTGAAAAGAACATATTTCCCGATACTGAGCATTTGAAAAGGTTGTAATCCCAAACTACTAAGATATTGCCCACCAAACCCTGGGAAAAAGTCCAAATAACTGCAAGTTATTTACTTCATAAGTTAAAAACATTTGTTGATTTCATAATTTCAATGGGAGCCAATCAGTGTTTAAAATTATAGGTCTCCTAGCATGGTGAGGGTGCTGTGGGTGTCTTTCTCATGGTGAGAAGAAGGCCACGTCATTTCATACCAAATGTGTGTTATGATTCCAAGAACTGTCTTGGCTCATAAAGAAGTAAACGAGTATCCAATTGGTGACAAGTCACTAAAACAATGCAAACTGGTCAGCCTCAGAGGATGTGATTCAAAAAGGAAATGGAATACCCTCATTAAGTCTAGAGGCTGAAGACCCTAGACAGTGAGTTGAGAGCTGTATTAAAACTCTCTTTTTATGACTCCCCCTTCCCATTGGGATCTTCTAAAACCCCTATGAAACCCCTTAGACCTGTACTGTCCAATATGGTAGCCACAAGCAACATGTGGTTATTTAAATTTAAATGAATTAAAATGACATAAAATTAAAAATGCAGTTCTTTAGTTGCATTAGTCCCATTTCAAGTGTTCAATATCCACGTGTGGCTGGTGGATACCATGTTGGACAGCACAGATTTTGAACATTTCCATCACTGCAGAAAGTTCTACCGGACAGTGCTCTCTTAAATAAGGAAGAAAATAAAGGAAATATTTATTGAGACGTTTATAATTCAGAGGCATTGCATTTGATCTGTATTTTCCCAATTTCATAGTGAAGAAGCTTAGCTTAAGAGAGCTTGGGTCACTTGCCCAAGTCAAATTGTTGCTACAAAAGCAGAGCTAGAACTCCAACTGGTTTCTCTTCACTCTGAGCTTAGTACCCTTTCCAGTACATAGCCCAGTGCTCGCTCATCTGGTTGTCCACCTAATATGTACTTAATGATGAGTGATTGTATAGTTTAATACTAATGCCATGACAATAGGTAAAAGCTGTTGCTGAGCAATCCGGCCCTTCTATTTATTGGGCACCTGTACAAGGAGCTGCTATTATGAGGTTAGAATGACCAATACAATTCGTGATATGATAGCACTTATAGATAGCAGGGGAGTCAAACGTTAAATATATCATCACAAAACCAGCTGTAATTGTGATAAAAGTCAAAGAGGAAAGTCCATCTGTTTTGGGAGAGTCTTCCATATCCCAATAAATAGCAACCACAGTAATGAACAAGAAAGCTTTAGCTTCCAACGCCTGCGAGGTCAAATTAGTAAGGCAAATCTATGATACTTTTGGCCTCCTGACTGATGTGGCCACTGTAATCTTTATGCCTGGTAAACAGAGAGATCTATTTCATTTCAGGTCATCCTGGGGTGGCATGACCCACTTTGATTTCATCTCATTCTCCTTGGGTAGAAGTATTTTTGAAATGAAGAGCTGAGATCAGCTAATTTGTCAACATTACAAAGCAGGAGCCTTATCCTCGTAACTCTTCTCTCTCCTTGAACTTTTCCGGCAGCGGCAGCTGACATATGAACCTCGCAGATGAAGATGCTGTAACATGGCTATTTCTCAGCTGTACTGCTGAGAGTAAGATAGTGGGAAAATGCTGCTTCTTAGCCATTTCTTTGTCATTTTTAACAGGGTCAAACTCAAATACCCATAAAAGGAGATTGAGAGCCAATATGCTCTACCATCAAATTTAAAAGGCGAGGAAAAAAAAATCAAAGTCATAAACTGTTACCATTTTCAGTATTTTATTTCTTTTAATGCTAGTCTATTAGTTTCAATAAAAGGACAACAGAATGTCCATTACACCGTAACTTGACATGCCTATTAAGCCAATACGATTAGTTTTTGCAAAACACTCATGTACTAGTAACAGTTTATAGAAAAATTGATTTCACAGAATCAGAAAAATTAGAATTGGAAACATTCTATTAGGTCACCAGATGTATCCCCTGAGGCTAGTACTGAATTGATCCCTAGTTCACAGTATATTATCTGTTGCATTTTTTCTATCAGGTTTTGATGGGCTTATATATTCATTATAGGCTTGGCAATATGTATCAGTAAAAATTATACAAATCCATCTGAGAAAAAAATTCTAGAAAAATAAGCATTTACTGAGCACAAATTTTACTTTGGTGGATACATTTTTAATATACTAGTGTTTATAGCCTCTCATCTTATAAAAGTCAAGATAGTAGCACTGGATCATGGGTTGGCATTACAATCAAATAGAGAATTTGCATAACTTAAGTTGCAGAAATTTCCCCAGACATAATTTCCCATCAGATTTCTGCAAAACGTGGTATGAATTTTCGATTCCCCAGAATGGCATATTTTCTGCACAGGAAATTGAGCTCTGTACCTCAAGCAAGTGCTTGCAATCAAACACTTGACTAGACTGACATTTTCATCTTCTTGGGCAGTATGTACTGAGCTATGACTCTGGGAGACACATTTGCAAGAGGGTGGCAAATGGATCTCTGAAGTGGCAGGTGGGAGTGGGATGAGGTGCCCCAGGGATTCAGCTGGTTTTATGCAAACTGCTTGTGTTCTGGGTTTTGCTTCCCTTTCCCCTCTTTTTCTTCAGGATGACTGCCCTCTGGTCAGTGACTCAGGGAGGGAAACAAGCAGGGAGAGAGAGGTGACTTCACCAGACAAAACCTACACACATACAATCTCTATATACAATCAGTCTATGAACTCCTGGGATGGCCCAAGCCACAGGGATAGGGAATGCCTCTTTCTGCTTCAACATAGACAATTCAAGAAGTCTCTTCCCCTTTAAGGCTGCCCTTCATGCTCATTTTACCTGATTTCACCTGTTAAAAATGTTGAAGAGAAGCCACCATGTGACTTGCTATGTTTTCCCTTTAGTCTTAGTCCTTTCCCCTTCAGGGAGCTAGTGAGTGGGGTGGTGGATGCGGGCCTAGTTTGTGTGAGGGGGTCTGTGTCTGAAAGGCCGGAGGGAGGCACAGAAGTGTAGCAGTCGGTCAAATAATGTCTTTCCACTTGCTGTTCACGTTTTCATGTCTCTGTTCAAAAGCCCAGATGAAATTCTTGTTTGCTCAGGATGCAGCTGATGAGTATTATGTCTGGAGAGCATCCCAGTGAAGGTCTTATACATATTTTATACACCTGCATGCTAAATGAACAAGTACACCCAGGTGCTGAGTAAGACTTATGAATTTGCTGTAAATTATGCAAACAAGTAATTTTGCATGCCCCAAAAGCGTTGTGATGCAGTTTCCCTAAACTCTCCATAATTTAGGAGAATGCAAACTGAAAGGCATCATGCAGTGACTAGGCCTAATTGCTCAGCATAGTGTATTGGCTTCGACAGGTGCCACTCACAGAAAATGCTTGCCCAACAGGGACTCTTTTACACCCAACCCAGAAGCCATTGAAACTGCTCTGGAGATTTAAAAAAAAAAAAAAAAAAAAAAAAGGTGGGGAACTTAGCCATGTCAGCCCCTGGACGGCAGCAGTAAAGAGAAGATAGTGGAACAGCTCTTAAGAGAGACAGCGGGCTGTGCTCTTGGGGTCAGATTCTCAGTAATGATTGAGAGCCTATCCTTGCTACTCAATGGGTGGTCCATGGACCAGCAAATCGTCATGACCTGGGAAATTGTAACTGCAGAATCCTGGGCCTTACCCAGACCTACTGAGTCAGAATCTGTACTTTCACCAAAACCCTGGTGATTTGTATGCACATGAAGGTTAGAGAGGCACTAGCCCTCAAACACCATATCCCTGGTGGTTTTCTCCTATTGGTCGCCTGGACTTTCTGAAAAGGGACACGGCTTTTCTAACCCAGTGGAAAGCTACCTCTTACTCACTTCAGCAAAAGCCAATGAATGATCGTGTGTCCTTTCATGAGCACACATGCGTTTTTTTGTCTGCCCCCATTGTTTCCTTCTGGGAACTATTCCTTCCTAACTGGCAAGGCTGCCCACCAAGGGCACTCCATTTTCTTCATCACAAGGTGGACACCTGACTGAGGCTGTCTGGTAACAATGATGTTCTGGGGATTGATATGGAGAGAGAAGGCCTTTATTCTTCAGCCATCGTAAGGTGCCTGGGCAACAGAGGCTGTTCCTTAGAACAAGAGGGGTGCCTTGCTACCACATGTTGAGGGAATTGCTTCGGAATGAAGCCAGAAGAATCAAGCAGGAGAGAGGGAGAGAGGGAAAGCATTTGAACACTCAGTCCAGTTGTATGTGAAGCCAGACACCTCCCTGGACGTCCAAGTTAAGCGAGCCAATAAATTCACAATTTAGCTTAAAACAGTTTTAGGTTGGTTTTCTGCCATTGTAACTAAAAGAGTGGTCTTGACCAATGCATTTCTGAAATTGGATAATCAGTTCTTCCAAACTGGAGACTTTTACATCTGGACACTTGGAGTGAAGGGGATAAATTCACGGTGACGTTCGCACCCTGTAATCTGACCACTGTGTGGGGGAGTTTGTGTGAGGATATGTGTAAGTATAATCTGAGTGTAATTAAATGTAACTGGTTTAAAAATTTTAGGCACTCATGTGCCTATCTGTATAATTGCAGCAAGCTATATTTATTTTCTGGATTTAGAGTCAGTGACTATTGACATTAATATTCAAACTTATGCCAAATAATAGGCAAATCTGCTTGGCTTTCATGCTTTAAAAAACCAGAAGATAGGATTGCAGCACTGGTATTATTTCAATGGTGCTGATTCTTTGATGAAAGGAGACATAGAGAGTTAGAATGCAGATGAAACATATTCCCTTGGAATATACATAACAAATGAAAAATTTATGGCTCTATAAACTGTTTTAAAACAGAAAACAATCCTTCCATTTAATATAGTGGTTTAACTATTCCTTAATTTAGTCAGTGTGAATACTGAAACTTTTTAGAAATGATGCCACCCATAAATATAATCTCCAGCCACAAAAGAAAGAATGTACTTTACTCCAGCCAAATGTCAAAATTTGAATCTATAATTGTTTGTTTTAGTTGGAGTCCTGAAGGATGCCTTTCTTCTATGACAAATTGATACCCACCAGTGGACACCTATTTCACTATTATGTTGCTAGCCCAATATTATATATGGTTTTTGTGTGTGGGTATTTAAAAATTCTTACAGGTTACGATTAGGTTAAGTTATGAATAACAGAAATTTGAAAAGTGGTGGCTTAAATAAGGTAGACATTTCTTTCTTCATTAAACAAAAGAAGTCTGGAGGTGGACAGTCCAGGTCCAGTATGGTAGTTCCATGGTTATTGAGGACTAAGGATTTTTCAAAGCACAGTACCCCAGTTGTAACTCTAATCCTCTAAATTCAAAATGGCTGCTGGGTCTTAGGCCATCACACCCAGTTTCCTAACAGCAGAATGGAGGAAAATGGAACGACAGGTATGCTCCCTCTCTTTCAAGGAAACTTCCTAGAAGTCCAATAAAGTGTTTCTGCTTACATACCATTGATCAGAACTTAGTTCTATAGCTGGGAAATCATGCACTCAATTAGAAACATTATTCTATTAATTTGAGAGAGAAGCAGAGAACAGGTAGTCCGTAGGCAACTAGAAATGCTGCTCCAAATTCTGTATCTGTATTTGTTTATAGTTTTATTGTATTGCTCCACTAGAAACTAGCTCTATAAGGGCAAGGGCTTACTTTTGTTCACTTTTGTATCTTTAACACTCTTCTGTATTTATCTTTTAGATATCCTTCCAACCATCTAAGAACACTGGACTATCAGAGTGCTGTGCTGAGAAGAATGCAGAAACTGCAACCAGATTCAGTTAAGAAGAGTGCTGTGATAAACTAATAATGCCTGCTGTGACTTTGGTGGGAGACATAGCCAGTATCAGGTTTTACCATTCCTGCCTTAAATAAAGCATTCCCTCCAATATTAACTTTCAACTAAAATGTTTTGAAATGTTTGACTACTGTGAAGCCAATTTGAATCGATATGCCAAAAGACCTTATTTAAATTTATTGTTTAAAGTATTTTATTCTGGGTAGAAATATGAGTGTTCTCTGCAACTTTTTTTTTTCTTATGAGCTCACTTGCTAGCTGTAAATTTTGCAGGTTTTCAGAGAGTTGCTAAAAGAATTATATGCAAATTCCAAGTTACACTTAGTTGGCAAATTCTAACTAGAAAGTTGCTAAGGATTTTTGCTGTTCTTTAAAGAACAATATGGGAAAAACAGGTAATGTGTTTTATGCTATCAGAGTAGAAATGCTGTTATATGACATATTCAACTTGTGATTCATTGAGAAAGCAGAGGAGGTTTGGAGGAATGATAAGGACTTTCTGAGTTGAACACAAATGCTAGAAAGGAAAGGTTAGGCTTTCTCTTTATGTAGCTCCAAAACCAACATGGGGACAAGATGATCAGAGTAAAATTAAGTCATAATTAAAAATAGCTGGGAGTGGATGTGGCTTAAGCAGTTGAGTGCCTGCTTCCCTCATGGGAGGTCCTGGTTTTGGTTCCTGAAAAAAAAAACAAGAACAAACAACAAGTAAAACAACAAGCAAAACAAATGAAGGGGCCAACTCGGGCGAGCTGATGTGGCTTAGTGGTTGAGTGCTGGCTTCCTATGTACACGGTCCTGGGTTCAATCCCCGGCCCCTGGTACCTAAAAAATTAAAAGTCACACTTCCAGCCAACCAACATGGTGGCATAAGATGCTCTGGGGTGCTGTTCTTCTTTGAACAATGAACAAACACTGGTAGAGCCATCTTCCTCAAAACTCCGGAAAACAGTTAAAGGGTTACAGTAACTGGGGAAGTGTCAAATCAAGAAAACACAGTTTTAAAAACAGTAGGAGAAGCCCATGGCACCCTTGCTGGTCCCCCTCCCCCCCCACAGCTCCTCCCCAGCATGGTGTGAAGTCAGACTGCTTTGCCATTGTGGGAGCCTAGCCCTATTCCAGAGAGGGCAGTGTAACCCCTATGCACACACTGGGGTGCCTGTGTCTGTGCCAGTCTATCTGGTAGCAGCCTGAAAGCAGGGAACCCTTCTCTGTCTCACCCTTCCAGAACTAACCCTGCAGTCAGAAGCAGCTTATAGACCACTAAAGCATATAAGAAACAATTAAGGATTACAGGCTTTAAAATATACAAGTGAGCACCCAGGAAAGGGGTCGATTCAGTCTCATAGGGAGTGGAGGGGACATTTAAATTCCTGTAAACCTGGGAATTCCTATGGCCAGGAGCACAAGCCCACGGCAAGAAGCAGGCTCAGAAAAGAGGGAGAGACACACTTGCTCGTTTACCTCAGGCTGATCTTCTTTATAGGAGGGCTAAGCTCTGAAGGAGAGCACCAATCAACAAAGATCTAGTTTGTAAAGACTATGAAAAATATATTTTTTACATTGATTTGTTTGTTTTTTGTTAGCTCCTGGCACACAAGGGAATCTGTCCTATCACTAGCAGGATACGAATTTAAATCCCAGAATTTATTAAAATAATAAAACCCATACAGTGTGCAACAAAAGATTATAAGACAACAAAGAAATGGGAAATGATGGCCCATCTGACAGAACAAGACAAAAATTCAGAAATCATCAAAGAAAAGACACAAAACTTAAAAAAAATATCTTCAATATGCTAAAGGAGATAAAGGAAAACACAAAGAAAGAACAAAAGGAAATCATGAAAACAATGAATGCACAATTTGAGACTCTCAATAAAGAAATAGAAAATTTTAAAAGTAAACAACAGAAATATTGGAATTGAAGACCAAAATAACTGAAATGAAATTTTCCTTAGAGGATTTAAACAGTGGGTTGGAGCTGACAGATGAAAGAATTGGTGAACTTGAAGACAAGACAATTTGAAGGATTCAGGCTGAAGAGCAGAAAGGAAAAAGAATGAAAGAAAGTGAACAAAGCCTAAGAGACCTGTGGAACACCATCAAACATAATAATACATGCACTATGGGCATGTTAGAGGAAAAGAAAGAAAGGGGCATATTCAGTGAAATAACTGAAAAATCCCCAAATTTAATTAAAGACATGAATATATTCATTCAAGAAGACCAACAAACCCCAAAAAGGGCAAACACGGCCAGACACACAGTAATCAAACTATCAAATGCGAAGGACAAGGAGAAAGTTCTGAAAGTGCAAGAGAAAAGCAATGTGTTATGTAAAAGGGAGCCCCTACAAGATTAAGTGCCAATTTCTCATCAGAAACCATGGAGGCAAGAAGGCAATGAGATGAAATATTTAAAGTGCTAAAAGAAAACATTTGCCAACCAAGAAGTTTATATCCAGTGAGATTGTCTTTCAAAAGTGAGGGAGATTTTAAGGCATTCCTAGATACACAAAAGCTGAGGGAGCTGGTCACCACTAGACATGCCCTACAAGGAGACTAAAGGGAGTTCTTCATACTGAAAGGGATAAAAGTAAATAAGTAAATAAATCTTAAACAAAACAAAACAAAACAAAACAAAACAGTATACAAGCAAACAAAAGCAAAGGCTATTGACTAAGATTCCAAATTGCATCTCAAATAGTATTTCTCTAAAAAGCTGTCACTACAGTGACCTTCTTCTCCTACTTCACATAACACGCTTTCTTATCAGTAATGGTGAAAAGACAGTAACTGGCTGTGGCTGTGATTCAGAGGGAGGGAATTATGCAGGCCCTCAAAAAAATAGATCAGATTTTCTAGGATATAGTTTGAAATGGCTTCTTAGTGATTTCTACACAGTTGCCCTGGGGAACATGTCCCTCTTTCTTCCTGCTTTCCCACTTTTGAGTCAAAAATCACTGCTTTATTTGAAGACGTGCTGTGTGATTTAATTTTTGTTTTTCTTAGCTATTTTCATGGAAAATGCCCATTTGTAAATGATATCTGGTAATCCCGGGTTTTAGTCTGAGACAAGGTTTTGGGAGCAGATAGTTTGTTTGGGAGGTGGTCCCTGGAAGCAGGAGTGAGTAAACAGGGAGACTGAGTCAGGGAAGGAGGAGAAGCCAATATATGTGTGTTATCAAGGTCACCTTATGAGCAACAGGGGCTTGGTTTTATCAGAAAAGTGTATGCATGTGTCCCAGAATTGTCTCCCCAAAGGCTGTGAGATGGGCATCTTTATCCACCGGCTCCCTCCCCCATTGGCTGCAAGTTGCCCTAGGGCATTCACAAACCGCACCCCTACCTGCCTTCGGGGCTGTACTTGCACATGGGCTGGGTGTCCCCATACCCTCACCCGGGCATCAGACAACCTTGCTCACCACTGCCCCCAGAAAAGGCCACGGACTGACTTGAGGTGGGCACTGACAGAACCAGGGGAGTCTGAGATTCCCTGGGACTCTCCACTGCAGCCACAGTAAGTCAGAGGTGGGCTGAAGGACAGGTATGTGGAGCTCAGACTTTTGAGATTTAGACCCTGTGGCCATCATCAAGGCATTCCCACCATCTCTTGGCTATGCATTTTTATTGAAGAAACAGTTTAAATCGTTGTGTCCAAAGTGAACACAAACATTACAATAGCCCCCTTGTTTATATATAGATGCATTTTAAACCCTTGGATTCTCTTCCCTCTTTCTTCCTGCTGTTTAACTTTCAAACCTCTCTTCTATATGCGACTATCTCTAGCCAAGGGTAGGATGAAAAGCAAGGCGGTGAAAATAGAGTCTGTCAAATATTGTCACTTGATAGGAACTCTCTAAATGCTCTTTTGGATGAGAGGCTACGAATATTGGCCAAAATGAGATTTGGAGATTGCATATGATATTAATTTCTCCCTGCTATCCAATTTCCATAGTTAATTGGGACATGACTCGCCCTGAAAAATGGGCATAGAACATAGGAAAGAAAGATATATCAACTGCCTGCTATTGCTCATGCTGTACTTCCTATGGGCATGGAAAGCAAAGGATGCAGAGCCCTGGGATAAACTGCAAAGGCTTTGCAAGTCTGAGCCTGCACTTACTAGCCATGTGACACAGGTCAAGGTACTGAACCCTGTTGAACCTTAGTTCCCTCAACTCTAAGATTGGGTCCATAATAGCTTCCTTGATGGGTTATTGCAAGGATTAGGCATTATTATGCAAAGTGTTTGGCATATCAGAACAGCTTTATTACAAGTCAAGAAATAAATTACTAGCATGGATTTTGTTTTGTGTCCCACTTTGATTTGGTTTCAGAGTACACATTACCACATTTACCGAAGTGAACTGCTTTGACTCATTCGGACTAAGTCATTGAATATAACATTAGAAAATATCATGGGTCAATATGGAGCTGAAAATCCAGGTGCTAGGAGGCAAGCATGCTCCCCAGTTTACCCTTCCCCAAAGGTCTCCCAGTGACCAGAAAAACTGCTCCCCAAACCACAAGAAAGCAGCAGTAAATGGTCCTTCAGCATTACCCACACCTACAGCCATTTCTGATATTCTGGATGTGGGGAGATGAGAAGCAGATCCAGGATGAGGCAGGTGAAGGTGTGCCTTGGCTGGCTGGCCCTCATCATCCCCTGCTGTCTGGGTCCATCACAGGGAGGACTTGGGTTCAGTTTGCAGTCCAAGATAGACATTTCCCAAGAAGAACGGGGCACTGGCCTTCAAATCTAGAGGTCTGCAAACTTTCCAGGAGGTACACAGGCAGGCATAGATTAGGAGAATCAGTTTCCAGCAACTCAACACTTGTATATACTTTTTCCTAAAACTGACCAAAGGTGGCCTGAAAATAAGACTGTTTCTCCCTTCCCACGTTCCCTTTTACAGTCTTCTTTCTCCCACTTTACAAAAAAAAAAAATTTCTTTCACCCATCCCAAATCATACTAGGATGCCTTGCCCAGGTTGTAAAAACCTCTGCAGCAACACCACAGCCTGCTGGAGCCGGAGGTGGCTCAGGCCGTTGGGCACTCACCTCCTGTATGAGAGGTTCAGGGTTCAGTTCCTGGTGCCTCCTGGAGAAGACGCGCAAACAAAGCAGACTGGACAGAGAACCATGTGGGGGAAGGAGGGATAAATTGAAAAAAAAAAAAAAGTAAATAAATAAATCCTTTAAAAAAAAAACAAAAATGAAAATACTCTGCAGCATCAATCAAAGGATCAATCAAAGGAACAATTAGAAATACAGTACTTTTTTTTTTCAGGTCATTGTCTTTTCATACTCCAGTATTGCCAAAGTAACATTTCTAACTGAGGAAGATCCTTGTGGCTTTTGATAGGGTATTGGATTAGTCAGGGTTCTCTCGGGAAACAGAACCAACAGGAGATATCTGTCAATAATATGAGATTTTCTAGGAGTCTCTCACACGACCGTGGGTATGCACAAGTCCAGGTTCCACAGGCAGGCTGCAAACCAGGGTCTCCAGTGAAAGTTTGATGAAAGGTCCTTGATGAGTTTCTGGGAGAAGTTGCCTGTCCAAGGACAAGCTGGGAAATTCTCTCTGAATGTTGAAATCACTTCCCCTTTTAAGGCATTCAACTGATTGGATAAAGGCATCACCCATTGATGATGCAATCTCCCTGATTGATACAGATGTAATCAGCCATCCACGCAGTAAACTCACTGGTGACCGAAGTCCATAAATGCTCTTATATTACAATTAGCCCAGTGCTTGCTGGAACAAACACCTGGACCCAATTACCTGGCCGAGTTGACACATTAACCTAACCATCACATGTATATTGAAGGCAGGGCCTTATTTCATGGCAAAGTCTATCTATATTAGATGGCTGTCATGGGGACAAGTATTAACATATTTATTGGGATTAATAAATGAAGTCACAAATATTCTGGCAGAAAGTAAGCTTGATTTGGCTGCCTGATTTGACAATAGGACAGTTTCTGTGGAAGACATTTTCCATTAATGAATGAATTAAATGTGCAACTCCAAGGTTGTATTAAAATATACTTAAAGCATGAGATAATATTAAAAAACCAATTTTAGTAATTTAAAGATCTAATGAAATTATCAATAATTTGATTTTTTAACCCTTTATAAGTATTCCAGGTTAAACAAGGTGTCCTAAGTGAAAGAGTAAAAGATGTAAATGATAGTCATTTGATAAGTCTTGGTAGAAACTTTTGGTATACTTCTCAGCATTATGAAAGTGGATGATTCTAATTCTTGGGTAACAAATCCTTTTGCAAGTCAAGTTGGTTTCAACTCTGATTTCAATAAAATTTAAGGAGGGTCTAATTAAGTTGTCAGCTCTTAGGCATTAAAAATAATTTGTGATGATAGATCACTTTGTTATTTTTGGTATAAAAATCAAAAAGAGTTCAAAAATTGAGCGGTATTGCTAAAACATACCTACCTGCTCTCCATGTGTATGTATTTATGTGAGGAATAGATCCCAGTGATTACATTTTAAAGCAGAGTAAGTCAAAAGAGAATTGTTGCTGAAGCCTGTCTTATCTAGCAAAAAGTAATGCTCATCCATGAATTCATGAGCTAATTTAAAAAGCCTCATCTAACCCATTAAAAGATGCATTTTAAATAAAATTTTACTTTGTTTAATAATTATTTAATTAAGATTTGTAATATATTTATATTTGATTGCACAAATATTTATTAGTATTAAAATCTGTGGGTAAAGTAGAATGAAAATATGAATTCAAGGAGAAAAAGGAATGATGTAAATAAAGCTTCCACCTGTAAAAAAAGACCACATTCATGTGCTTTAAAAAATGGTGGGTATCAAATCAGGATAGTATTCCAATTCAGTTGGATAAATGTCAAAGAGCGATGTTACAATTTTCTTTAGAAATGTCAATATTTATAACATCCTCCAAATCATATTGTTTGCAACGATGTAAACTTATAAGGAAAAATTTAAATGTTAACTTAAAAATGTATGAGGGGGTACATCAGTTTTTCAAAATTCGATTAGAAGGTAAATTTTGGGGATTGAATTGTATCAGTCACAAAAGCAAATAGGACACTTTGAAGACAGTTTTACTAGTTAAGGTGTGGCCAAATTGAATCTGGGTGGCTCTTAATCTGTATGAGGTGGAAGCCTTATAAAGAAGAGGAAATTTGGATGCAGCCAGTCAGGGAAAGTCAGGGAAGAAGCAAAATTCAGAAGAATCCAGAGGGGAAGAGATGGCTATGTGATGAAGAACTGCTATCAGCGGGATGCTGCTGACCCACAGAGAAAGTGTGGTTGCTGACATCTTGATGTTGGACTTCCAGCCTTCAAAGCCATTGGATAATAATTGGCTTGTTAGTTAAGCCAATCCATTGTGTGGTATTTTTCACAGCAGCCCTAGCAAACTAGGATAGTGAGAAAAACAACAACAAAACGCCATTGCAATAGGGCATGCACATAGTCCTATGGAATATGTTCTTTGCTGGTGTTGGAAAGTGGGAGAGAGAGTAGGGGTAGCTGACTGCATCTTGAAGAGTCTCTCAAGTGACTAGTTTCATGGGATTTTAATTTGCAGTATAACCTTCCTTTGAATGTGACTAGAAATTCTGGATTCATGGGACCAGTCTTCTGTTTTACCTGAAATAGGCTTTCTCTGCCATTTCAGACCCTACCATTCAGATTTGTACCTCCTTAAATATATCTTATTTTTGTGTTTTCATTCGTTCATTCATCCATCCATTCAATAAATGTGTATGTGCCAGGCACTGTGTAAGGTGCTAGATATGCCATTGTGAACAGATCAGGCATGGGCCCTAATCTCAGGGAGAATACATCTCAGTGGAGGTCAATGAATAATATAAAAGTAAGCAAATATTCAAATAGATGATTAAAGACTGTAACAAGTGCTATGAATGAAAAGACATGGTGTTAATGACAAGAACAGGGGTACTTAATTTTAATTGGGTAAACAAGGCAAACCTCTCTGAGGAGATGACATTTAAGATGAAATGAAAGTATGAGAAGGAACCAGCCATGTTAAAAATGGTGAAATAGTATTCCAATTAGTAGAAAAAACATGTGAAATGGCCCAGAGATAAGAAGGAGCCTTGCTTATTAGGAACATTTCAAAAGGAGACTAGTGTAGCTAGAGCATACAAGCAGTGGGGGTCAGGGGTCAGGGTAGAGGAAGAGGAGGAGAGCATCTAGTGACATAAAAGGAGGGTAGAAAGAAAACAGCAAGGGCCAAAACAGGCAGAATTATGTTAAGGAGCTCAGATTTTATTCTAAATGCTGTGGGAATACATGGAAATATTTCTAGCAAGTTTGATTTGTTTTTAAAGATAATTTTGGCTGCTGTTTGAAGAGTAGAGTGGGGCAAGGTAGAAATAGGGAAATCATTTAGGATGTGTATCAGTCAGGATAGGTTACATTATGCTGCAGTGACAAACAACTCCCAAATATTCATGGCTTATATCAACAAAATTTTATTTCTCACAGATGTTATGTATCCATTGCAGGTCAGCTAGGGACTCTTCTCCACATTTACTCACTCCAGGACCTAGGCCAATTGAGCAGCCAACCATCTTGAATACTGATGTTCACTATAGCAGGGATGGGAACATAACAAACCATGTACTGGCTCTTAAAATCTCTGCCTGGATATTTCACCTTGACTTCTGCCCATATTCTGTTGGCCAAATCAAGTCATATGGCTACTCCTGAGTTCAACAGAGAGGAAATGTTGCACTGCAAGGAGGGAAAATGAACTATTCAGTGATCAGTAATACAACGTGCTACAGGAGACTATTAGTGTAATCTAAACAAGAGAAGATGGTGGCTTTGATGGGGTGATGTTGGTAAAGACAGAGGGAATTGGATAGATTTGAGAGTTATTTTTGGAGTTCCTTTTTGGATTTGATGATGGATTGGATATGATGGATTTTTGTTCAGTCACCCTCATTAGACTGTGAATTCCAAGAGGCAAGCCATAATATTCATCTCCATATCTCCAGGCCTGAGCATAAAAAAAGGTTTACTGAACGAATGAGTAGTATTCCACAAATCTAAAATTTGCCACCTTGATATACACATGGTATAGAATTTCCCACACACTGGCTGAACTTCTTATATAAAGAGGAGGGAGAAGATTTTTTAAATTACTCATAAGAGACAGCCCCACTCATTAGGTTTTTTTGCAGGATTGTGAGGGAAATTGATTAAAGAAACCCTTCTCTCTGCCATGGAGCTGCTCCAGCAGTGGGGAAGTTCTGACTCAGAGAGAACACAAATGTCCTCTACCATCCCACGCCATTCCTCTTGGGTTTTAAGTTTCTTCCATTTTTTTTTCTCAGTTTCAGATCTCTTCACCCCCGGGACAGAATGGAAGAGTGGGCATCTATGACATTGCCTTTCTAGAAAATAGACTCTAGACATAGACAATAAATCCTGCACAGAAAATAACTCCCTTTAACAAAGAGAAAGGCTGGAATAGGAATAAAAATCCTGTGGTAAACAAACCACCAGAAATACCACAAGGGAGTCTGTCCTTTACCCTCTTCTCAGCACCAGGAGGGCACCGCCTGCCCCTTCCTCCCAGCTCCTTGTTGAGCTCTAACCCCTGTGGGACCCAGGGTGAGGAAACAACCTTGCTGTTTCTGTAACAAGCGGGATCATTGGGGCCCAGACTCAGGACACAGAATGTCAGGTTCTTGATGGTAAGGCCAGATCCTCCTGTGTCCTCTTCCATGTGGGGCTCACTGTGGGCGCTTAGAAGGCGTTAGCTGGCTGTGGTGCTGAGAGGGCTCAACATGGCTGCCTCAGCTTCCTTGGCTTCACTGTCAACTTCACTGTCAAAAGAGTGCCTGCTGCTAAGCAAAGCATACTTACCCCCTTTCCAATGCTATCTATCCTACGCACTGCCCAGATTCTCCAATAAAATCTGCTCAGGATTTCCATCCATCGGCAGTGTTAAGGAGAACCCCTTTTGGGGTTTATGTCTGGTGCTTGTCACATCCTTATCATCCATTTAGTTCAGCATCTGGGGTGGTGGGCGAGGGTACGAGGGTGCGGAATGGATGTGATTATAGAACTTCACCATCGTTATCTCCTTTCTTTTCCTTACCATGCCCCTCCCACTCATCCTTCACAGCAGCCCTGGTCCTGCCTTCTCCCCACTGCAAGGAGAATGATCCAGGCTCAGAGCAGCCACAGTGGAAAGCCAAAGCGCTGCTGCTCTTCCCGGAGAGGGCATCAGTCGGGGAGAACGTCCGGGAAAGGGAGGAGGCAGCCCTCTGAATCCTGGGTCTGTCCCCGGGGAGGGGCACCTCCATCCCCCACAGCAATTTAGGTTCAGGAACCCAGCAGGAGCTCAGCCTTGGAGCAGGGATAGCTTTAGGCTTAACGTGCAGCTCTTCCTGTCTCACGTTGCAAACAGATGAGTAGCAGGCTTATGCAGAAGAGAACAAAGTGCTGTTCTGTGGTTTGATTTAAGATATGACAACACCAATCTAAAAATAATTTCTCTTTGGCCCGTCTCTTGGAGGCCAAAAGCTGGAGGCCACCTTTTGTGGTTTGTTTCTTAGAGGTAAGCAG
The DNA here is from genome assembly GCA_026826555.1 of Tolypeutes matacus. Classification (NCBI taxonomy): domain Eukaryota; kingdom Metazoa; phylum Chordata; class Mammalia; order Cingulata; family Chlamyphoridae; genus Tolypeutes; species Tolypeutes matacus. The sequence continues at coordinate 26,665,653 of JAKSZT010054458.1, forward strand.
TGCCCTTAACCATGGGGCTCTTTTAAAAATGTAAACCTTCCCCAGAGGACGATTGCATCCAGGCATCCTAACTTTCCAGTGAATGAATGAGTTTTCCAAGTGCCTCACTCTTGGGGCAGAATTCCAGGGTATCTGAGGGAAGAGGGGACCTGAAATAAGGAAAAGAGAATAGAGAGGCAGTTTGCGGATGTAAATCTTGAGTGACAGTAACAGGTAGGGGATTACCAAGCTCCTACAGCAGAGGTTTTTACAGTGCAGACCTAGGGAGAGCCCAAACCTGCTCCTAAGGAGCAAAACCCAGCCAGGGCCCAGGAGCGAGCGCTCAGAGTACTTCTTAACACACCAGCAAGTGCTGGCTACCTCCTGTCCCTGTTTCTCAAATCCACTCAGGCCCTGACTTTCCTGGGTAATTTGAGCAAAGCTCTCAGTAAGAGATTTCTAGCAGAGAAGAAGTGGTAAGTCAGAGCGAGGAAAGAGGCAGTAGGTGAGGGAGGCAGCAGCAAAGGCTCCGAGCTTCCAGCCCTGGCCACGTCTTTTCTGCCCAGCAGGCACACATTCCCATATGCACATGCATGTCCCCGTTTGCCAGCAATCACAGGGTTCAGAGAGCCGGAGAGAGAGCCACATGCCCCAACAGCTCAGCCCACCTCACCCGCCATCTGCTCCTCTGAATGGGTGAGCCTCACAGGGAGGCTTGTTGGCCAGATGTAGCTGAACCAGTGCCCAATTCCCCCTCTGCAGCTGTGGAGTGGGTGCAGAGGGTACCAGTGTTGGTCCTGAATCGAGTCCTGGGGCAGCTGGTGTCAGCTCCTCATTTTAGGCGGGCACAACCAGTGCCAAGGAGGCTGGCATCCAGGTGCAGGAACAAGTAGGTCTGATCATTAATGTTTTAACCTCTGAGTGCTGCCCACCTCTTCATGCAGAGATGATCTCAATATGGTATTTTCCTGGATTTAGATGCCAAGTTTAAAAATTAGTATTCTGTTGGGAAAAAACAAACCAACATAAACCAAACAAAACCTGTTTCCATAATAATCCCCTGCCTCCTGCCGTCAATATTATGTCTTGATTATTTGTGATACATTTTTAAAAAGTGGTGGGAATCAACTGACATGCCAATCAGCAACTCCTTCCCTCATCATCAGACTGTAGAGGGGTTGGTAGGGGGCAGCAGCCACATTATGCTGTGACAGCTAGATGGCTACACAGTATCTATCACAAGCTAATATATGCAAAGCCCACAGCTTTCTCCTCTCCCTCTCCATTCCTCAGCCCGGTGCCCATTGCATCGTAAGTACTGAATTAATGAGTTCATCATTGGGGTCAACTCTGAATTGGGCTGACTCCTTAACAACCAGTCCCAGGAAAGGTGGGAGCTGTCCACTCATTGATCTCAGATGAACATTTGATAAATTGTTGAGTCCTTTGGTTATTTATGAGTTACAAAGCACACATAAATGAACATGCTTTATTAGCTGATACAAATATTAAATTTTATCTCTAGAAAACATGTATTTCATTTGACAGCTAGCTGACATGGGTTAAAAGTGAGGTTCTAGAATGCTGTTTTAACCTCTTTTCCTGAATGCATATCTGCTTCCTAAAGAGCACTCCTTAGAATCATAGGATCTAGCATACAGAGTAAATAAAACTCACCTCCTCTCATAGACAAGAAATGGAGGCCCAGAGAAGCAAAGCAATCCGTTAGCTGTCACTTAGCTTGGGATGGTAGAGGTAGGACTAGAATCCAGAATTCATGTCCCTTGGGCCAGAGTTCTTCTTTCTATCTTCTACTTTGCATGCTTACAGAATCTGGGTTTCTAAGACGCAACTTCCCAAGCGGGAGAGTGTGATGGTCATTCTCTTTAAAGCACGCTGTAATAAACAATCTGCAGTGATTTATTCTTCTCTGTAATTCCCCAAGCCACTCTATGTTATTCTGTAGTTATATCATGTTAGCTTATTACTTTGAACTATTTCCTTTAAATACACTCAAGTCATATATAGAGTGTGCTTTAATCAGAGGGGAGCTAGCGTCTAAGAGATGAGGTAGCTCCTAGATTAGGAGCTCAGACATCTTAATTTAGGGCAAAGGACTGTAAATAAAATTGCAAAGTAGCCCAGGAATGCTTGGCATGCACATGAGGGAGCTTATTGCAGGTGCCAGTGGACCCTTTGGCACACTAAGCACTGATTATAGACTAAACAAATAACATGGCTTTGGCATATGTCTCCTACAGGTCCACAATCAGTTGTTTCAAACCTTTGAGCCAAATGTGTCTTAGAATTCAGATATTTCAGGCTTTAGAAAGGTAATAAGATGTATACACCATGAACTACTAACATTCCTTGCAGAGTCTGGGGCAGCACCCTGTAATCAAACACATTAATATTTCTGCAGTTAAATGGGGGAATGTGCACTACTAATGGAATAAAGAAAGACTATAAATAGCCTCAGGTCAGATTTTGCACCCAAAATGAGTTTGTTACGAGCTTACAAATAAGCTTGTTTTCAGTGCTATATGGAATTCAAGAGTGCAGATAAGGGTTGTAGATCACCTTAGCTTGGAGATATGAATACACTGATCAATAAGAGATGAATTCATTAAATGCGTTTCAATATTTAATGTACCTTTGTGCCATTATATATTTTCTCAATCAATGGCTAGATACAAAGACAATAATAAATCCCATGCCAAATTTCACAAAATTTTAGCATTGAATTGGAATCCTCCTACTTAACAAGTTTGGGAACCCCTACCCTCTATGATAAAGTCTTTCCTAATCAGGCTCCTGCTTTCAGTTCTAGCTACCCCTCTTAAACCCTCAGATCTGGCTGAGTACCAGGGAGGGAGGTGGGCCCATGAGTTGGGGTCCTGGGTTCAATCTGGGATTGGGCTCCCACCAGGGACAGCCAGAGCTCGAAGACCCAGAGGGCAAAGTCCAAGTCCTGGTCCTCAGAAGATACTCAGGCTCAAGGCTGGTCATCACACTCAAACTCTGGATCCAAAAGGCTGGAGCAGGGTTCACTGATGCCAAGGATCCAGAGCTGGACAAAAGCAGAAAGGAAGAAGTACACCTTTAGGACAAAGCAAGTAGCCTAGGGCACTCTATGACTTGCTTTTAAGGGTCAGTGGGCTTGCGTTCTGTGGGCTTGTTAAGCCACAGTGTCAAATGAAGCCTAACCTGTCCATGTCTCCAGCTCACTGTCTTCACCACCACTCCCTCTCCCCTCCCTGCTACATTTACCTCTTAGAGCATTTCACACACCAAGGCTTTTGAACATGCTCTCTTCCCACTGTGATGAATTCTTCCTTGCTCTTTTACCTGCTGAACTGCTCATCTTTCAAGACCCAGTCCAAGCACCTTCTCCTTGGACATAAGGCTCTTATTCCACTTGGCCAAGTCCTTTCTCTGTGTCCTATACTTTAATTATGGCATTTTCACAAGGAAGTGGTTAAAAATACAGATCCTGGGGTTACATTGGTGGGTTAAAATCCTTGCTCTGCTACTTATCAGTTGGAAGATCTCAGAAAAGACTTTTCTGCATCTCAGCACCCTCCTCATATAAATGGAGGTAATAATAGTTCAAGCTTATAGAAATACTGTGGGGATGAAATGGGTTAATTCAAGTAAAACTCTTAGAGGGGTACCTGGCACACAGACATCTCTCCATAAATGATGGCAATTATTATTATTTATCTAGGACAGGCAGAATAACTGTCTCCCAAAGATATCCATGCCCTAATCCCTCAGAGCTTGTTACAAGAATATACCAGAAGCAAAAAACCCAGAATACATTACCTTCCATGGCAAAAGGAACTCTGTAGATGTAATTAAGAACTTTGAGATGGGGAGATTAGCAGGGGTTGTCCAGGTAGGCCCAATGTAATCACAAGAATCCATAAAGGCCTTTTCCTGGCCTATGATCAGAGAAAGAGATATGATGTGGAAATAGGGTCTGAGAGAGGCTACACAGCTGCTATTGAAGATGGAGGAAGGGCCCATGAGACAAGGATAGTGGGCAGCCTCTAGAAGGTAGTAAAGGAAAGGAAACAGATTCTTCCCCAGAGCCTCCAAAAAGAAATGCAGCCTTGCTGATACCTTGATTTTAGCCCAGTGAGACCTGTGTCAGACTTCTAAGCTACAGGACTGTGAGATAATGAATTTGGGTTGTTTTAAGCCACTAAATTTGTGATCATTTGTTATGGCGATAATAGGAAACTAACGCAATGTTTGTCTATTCTGTTCTCCAGTGAGTAACCTGGAGACAGGGACCCTCACTTCCTCATTCCTCGATCCCCAATGCTGAGTCATAATCTGGCATGTGATAAGTGCTCAGTATATATTTATTTCTTCATTCAACGAATGAATATGCAAGGAAAGAGAAGCAGACTGAGAGGTGGGGGCAGGTAATTCTGGGAAAATCCAAGGAAAAGTCCTTGAAAGAAGAAGTCTCAATGCTTGACCCTGGGTCTGGATCAGAGGCAGGAAGGGCTTCCTGTCAGTGTGAGCTGGAGAAGCAGTCTGAAGCCCAAGGGGTGGGATACAACCTTGCTAGACGGACTGGGCTCCAGTAAAAAGATACTTAGGTACATGTCAGAAAGAATGGAAACTTCAGGCTTCTAGCAATGACTCCACTGGGTCCAGCAGAGCTATCCTTCCTCCTTCTCTCACTCGTGAGCTATAGAAAAGGGGATTGAAAATAACACTAGGACTCAAACTGCAGCTTAGAGTGGGAAAGATAAAAAGTCCTATATAAGGCAAGGAGGATGTCAAGGAAAATTCACCCACACTGTATTCTATCTAAGCAATAGACCATTAAAGAGAATTGCCCACATTAGCCATAAATAAGATGAAAAGAAATAGCATAGTCACTGTACAAATATATTCATAAAAAAGCATGCTAAAGACACATGAAAAATTTTGGCTGGAAGAGCCCAAAACCAAAATAGAGAGCAGATTCCTTGTAAGTACATTGTGCTCTGTAAGAACCTAATAAGAACATAAATTAAATAAACCAAAAGATTAAAATAAGATGATGAAGAACCAAAGGAACAAAACAAAATTCCAAGGAACTATTAAAAATTGAAATAGAGAGTACAAATAGCTAAAAATCATATTAATGGCAAAGGAAAGATTTGAGATAACCATAGCCCATGCAGAGGGAATTTTATTTTTGTATAGAGAGATATTCATGTTTATCATAATAGTTAAGGAACTTAAAGACAATTCAGTCTTTAAGTTCTACAAATATCAAGGATATTTGATATTCTGAAGCTAGGAGCCCAACAAATGAATAGAAAAAATATTGGAAAACATAATACAGGAAAATTTTCCTGACGTGATGGAAGAATTGAACCAGCAGTTTGAAAGATCACACTATACACCAGACAAAACTGAAATAGAATGAGCAACATTGAGTCACATAACGATTAAGCTATTCAGCCTCAAAGATAAACAATTCTGTGGGCAACCAGCAGAAAAAGCCAAAAGGAGAGGAATCAAGAAGACTGTAGAATTCTCACCGACAACTCCCAGTGCCAGAGAACAGTGGGGCAATGTCTACAAAGGAAAAGAACTGTGATCTAGAATATTTTTATTCAAATTGTTAATCATGTGTAAGGGCATCAAGGAGAACATTCCCAAACATTACAAAGCTCAGGCAATATAGTACCCATAAACCCTTCTTGAAAGCCTTCCAGGGCACAGACCCAGAACCCAGACTGCCTGGATTTGAATTCTGGCTCTGGCACTTACTACCTGTGTCATTTACACAAGTTACTTAACTAACCTCTTTGTACTTCAGTCTCCTCTTCTGTAAAATGGGGATAATGATAGTCCCTACTTCATTAGGCTGTTTGTGTAGCTTCAATGAATTAATATCCATATAGTACTTGGAACCGTGCCTGGTCCATAGTAAACACTAGAGACACATGTTAGCTCTTATCATTATTATGTATTGTGATGGTGAAGAAATCCATCCCAGCAAGAGATGAACCAAAATGAAGAATTTAGGAATGGTAAAATAACTGCTGGTAAGCACTGACTAAAGCACCAAAAAACCAGCAGCTGGCATAAGCAGAGATGGGAGGAAATATAAACATGCTGGTCACTTAATCTTTCATAGCAAAATCTTTCTATTTGTACTGTCTAAAATTGAAATAAGTAATTAGGAAAACATCCTCTTAATGATTTTCATGTTCTTTTATTCTTATGCTTAGAGTGATCTCTTAAGAATGAATATGTCACTGAGGAAAGTTCCATGAATTTTAGCATTTCCTTTCTCTTCCTTTTAGTTTCTTTTGTCTTCTATTAAATACAAGTAAAATTAAGTTTAATATTTTTATTTTTAAAATAAATAAAACATGATTCTACCCTTATGGGATTATATTGATCCATTCCTCCATTCAATTTTATTTTTGTATAGAGAGATGTCTAAATTCATGTTTATCATATATATTAACAATGGTTATTTTGGGGTAGTGGGATTTGAGATGGCATTGATTTCTTTTGTACATTCTTGAATTTTTATAATATTCATATTTAAAACCAGGAAAGTTATTATTTAAAAACCAACCAATTAAATGACCAACTAACAAATAACTTCACAACACAATAAGGAATGATTCACATCTATTCAAACACATTTAGTTCTTAAGAGAAGAGATTATATGTATAATCAAAATCAACCTTTTCATATTTTGTCAACTATTTTCCAGTCTATTACTTCAGCATTAGGAAACAGGTTTGTCTTGTCAACACCCAGCTGGAAATAATAGCTCATATGTGATGAAAAATAGTGGCTGTGGGGTGTGGAGTGATTCATGGGAACATGATTTTCCATGTCAGGAAGAAATGGTCTCCTCCAAATAGGCTGAAATTTACCAGAATATCAAGGAGGTAGGGCTTAGAGCACACAAGCAACTATTTCTTCATAGCGAACAGCTGTGATAATGATATTCTCCTTTGACTGAAAGATAGAACCTGACTCTGCAGTTGTACGTCCAGTGGCTGAGTGATCTCCTGAACTGCCTCAGGCCCCTTGGTGTCCTTCTCTTCACTCCCACTGAATCTTGATTATCTCTCTACTCAGACTTCATTGTAATAATTTGTTGGTCTGTCCTCCCCCTTAGCCTGTGAGCAACTTGAGAGCAGAAACTGTGCCTTGGTCACCACTCTAACCCCACTTCCCAGCACATAACCCGACATAGGATCAGCAATCAGTGGGTGTTTGTTCAATGGATGAACATTGAATGAGTTATCCATTCCTCTCTCCTGGTCCCTTTTGTCATCAGGCATATCCATGTGTGAGAACAGATGGTGGGTAGGAAGGGACCATCGGAGAGTCAGAACTCCAGACATACAGAGCCCCATCACCAAGCTCATCACTAGATATGGGCATGGCTGCCTGTGTTAGTTTTGTAGGGTTGCTGCAACACTACCACACACTGGGTGGCCTAGAACAATAGAAACGGACTCTCTCACAGTTCTGCAGGCTAGAAGTCTGAAATCAAGATGTGAGCAGGGCCATGTTCCATCTGATGATTTTAGGGAGGAATCCTTCTTGGCTTCTTCTTGGCTTCTGGCGGCTCCTGGCAATCCTTGGTCTTCCTTGGCTTGCAGACACAGGAGTCCAACCTCTGTGCTCCTCACATGGCCTTCTTCTCTGTGTGTCTCTGTCTCCATGTCTCTTCTCTTCTTAGAAAGACACCAGTCATATTGGTTTAAGGGTCTGTCCTGCTCCGTTTTGTCCTTATCTTAACTAATTCCATCTGCAATGACCTTGTTTCCAAATAAAGTCACCTTTTGAGGTACTGGGGGTTAGGACTTCAACTTATCTTTAGGGAGGCACAGTTCAACCCGTAACACTCCCCTAGTACCTAACCACATTCAGCATTTCTTTTTTTAGAGAGAACAAAGAAACCAAAGAAGGGTCAATTAAGGAGCAATGGTTCTTGGAATCACCCCAAAGAGACTTTATTAGCCAGTAGAATAACACATGGCAAGGACCAACTTGGCACTCTCTTCAGGCTATATCCCATAATCGTAGGATAGGGCTCAGCCTCCCTCACAATGAGATACTTAGCCAGGCATTAGGGAAGAACTTAAAGATTAACCGTTTATAGAGCTACCTTGGTAAATAGTAACAGACCTGTAAGCAAAAGAAAGCTTTTTATTTCTTCATTTCTGTTAGATGTAGGTTTGGTCCTTTCAAAGAATAGGGCTCTCAAATCCTGGTGGTTCAGATCACAAAGACCCTTTTGTGTTGCCTGTGGTTGAAAGAGCTTGACAAGGGCAGTTAAATAGGCATCCAGAGGAGAAAGCTGCTTGTTATTCCGCATTAGAAGCAGGACATACAGCAGATGGGGAATCAATGCTGGGAAGAAGCCCTGAAACTGGGTATGCAAAGAGCACTAGCTCTGTGCAGCTTCAGACAGCATTTTCTTCCTAATGTTCAGATCACAGTGCACACAGCATTTTGTTGGTGAATGGGAAAAAAGAGAAAAATAAAGAAGGAAAGATGGAAACAGACTCCACAAAATACAAAACTGCTGTGTTTCCTGAGTAGTATCCAAGTTAAAGTAATGAAATTGTATTCCAGGCATTTCGTCTTTTGGCAAGGGACAGTCAGATGGTATTTTGCAACCTACTTCTAAGTTTTAAATAAATCATTTAGAGATAGACTCACTTTCACTCAGTCCTTGGTCTAGTTTCTCTCTTATCTGATAAGAATTTGCTGATATAGTGTGAGCCTCACAAATTGCCAAGAAAAAGAAAATACTTAAGGATTTCAGAAAATTTCCAAAATATTAAAAAATCTTGATAATAAAGACAGATTTGGGGAGGGCTCCTTTCTACTTGGGCATTTTTTCCTAGGCAGGACAGCATCTTTCCTTTGAACTGTGAGAATCAAAATAACCCCTGCCTGCTGCTGGGGACTGGGGTAAACTTAAACTCTTTTGTGGGTAAAATAATCCTTACCAACTAAAAGCACCACTGGTCCACCCTCTTTGATTCTGCTTTTTAAAAAACTGGGAAGCGGATGTGGCTCAAGCAGTGGGTGCCCACCTCCCACATGGGAGGTCCCAGGTTCGGTTCCCGGTGCCTCCTAAAGAAGACAAGCTAACACAATGAGCTGACACAACGAGCTGACACAATGAGCTGATGAACAAGCAGACACAAAGAGCAGAGACAATAAGACAATGAGCAGACAACGAGCAGATACATCAAGCAGACTAGGAGCAGACAGATGAGGGAGCCATCTGGGGGTGGGAAAGCCGCTAATGAATTATAAAACCTGGGGCACATAGACCAGAAATCCTCATACTTTTGCATGTGAGACTCACCTGGAAAGCTTGTTAAAAATGCAGAGCCCCAGGTCCTATCTGATCTGGGGTCAGGTCCAGGTATCTGCAATTTTATTCACTTTCTAGATGTCCGAGTTGTGTGCACCAAGATTGGAGAAACTCAGCTGTAGATGCATTCACAACTTCTCTCTGAGACAGTGACTGAAGCATTACTATTATCTGTCTTACTTTCCTAGGGCTGCCATGAAAAAGTACCACAAACTAGATGGCTTAAAAGAACAGAAATTTATTATGTCACTGTTCTGGAGGGTAGAAGTCCAAAATCAAGGTGTTAGCAGGACCATGTTCCCTCTGCGTTGGTAGGGCAGAATCCTTCCTTGCCTCTTCTAGCTTCCAGAGTTTGCTGAAAATCCTTGGCGTCTCTTGGCTTGTAGATGCATCACTGTGCCTCCTTCATCTTCATGTGGCCTTCTCCCCTGTGTCTGTGTCCAGTTCTCCCTTTCTTATAAGGACCCCAGTCATATTGGATGGGGACCCATCCTAATCCAATCTCGCCTCATCTTAACTGATCACACATCTTCAAAGATCCTGTTCCCATATAGGGTCTCACTCACAGGAACTGGGGGTTAGGAATGGAACATATCTTTTTGGGGAGTGTGTGTGTGGAATTCAACCCATAACAGCAGGCCAGAGAAAACTTTAAGAAACACAGAGAAGCAGAAAAATATTTTGAAAGGCTGATGTTTATTTGTGCTATTTCAATGGTACAATCACCACCCCCCCACACACACACAACAACTATAAATGCCATTTATTTGAGATGCTACTTTGTGCTGGGCCAGGTGCCAGCTTTCACATGGTATCTCATTTAATCCTCACACTAAACCTATTTTGCAGATGGGGAAAGAGAAGTCAGAGAACTTAGGGAATTTTTACCTTGACTTGCAGGTTCTAAGAGTCAGAGTCAAGGTTCAATCCCAGGTCCATCAGCTCCAAAGCCCAAGCATGTTCCGCTCTGCTGAGCTCGCTACCATATCAACAGACATTTCTCCCAAAGCAGGCCAAACAGGACTCTTTCTTTCTACTTGCATTCGGATCCTCCAGCATCTCTCCAAGCCAATAACATTAACTTCAAAATATTTCCTATGCTATTTCCCCCTGGGCTTGATGTCATGGGGAGACTCACGCCTGACCTTAGTTAGGCCATCTAGAATCCCATAAGCGTTTGTCAGTGTCAAGTAAGAAAAAACAGCCCTGGAGGGGTCCATCAAGCAGACTTAATCACTTTTATAGAGGGTCTTTTCTGCAGCAGATATTTCCATCTGGCCCAGAGCACTCATGGGCAAAGATGCTTTAGTCCAAGACAAAGCTCCAGGCCTAGACGGAGGAGTCTGAGCAGGCCCCCTGCCCAATGCTGAGTTTTGACCCAGGCCCAGTGTTACTGATGGGCACATGTAGTGAAGTCATCAGTGACTTGAAGAGCTGAGAAGCTATTTGTCTATTTACCTCTGAAGGACAATAGGCATATCATATCCTTCCAAAGGAAGAGACATATGGGCAGAGTTAGGGGAACAAGCAAAGGATGAAGAGGCACTTGGAAACTAGTAACAGATGTGTGCTCTTGCTAATCCTGGGCCTGATAGGGTGGGAGAGAGGAAGGAATGTGTCTCTGGAGCCCAGTGAGATCTTCAACAGGGGAGGGGACAAGTCTAGTGGAAGCTTTCGTTGAAGAGGGGTATAGAGACTGCCTGCAGATTGCCTTCCAACCAGCCCTTGCAGAAGGATGAGGCATCTATAAATAGTTGTCGTAGATGATTGAATTGGGTACCCCATTTAGACAGTGTCTTAAACTGCGTCCTTGTGGGTTTGGTCCATTGTACATGGGACCTCTTGAAGATGTTATTTTGGTTAAGGTGTGGTCCAACTGAGGAGGGGTCTTAATCCATATTAAAGCCTTATTAAGAGAAGAAACTAGAAGCCAGAAGCTGGGGAAGGCCACAGGGAGGAACAGAAAGCCAGTGGAAATAGCAAGGGCAGAAAGGAGAGGTCATGGCCTTGGGGTGGAGGGCAGAGACACAGTCAAGGAACGCCGAGGCCAGCCGCAGCCAGCACCAGTGCTGGACTCCGGGACAAAGCAAGCTGTGCCGATATCTTGATTTTGAACTTCTAGTCTTGAAACCATGAGCCAATAAATTCCTATAGTTACCCCAAAACCAATTTGTGGTATTTGTAACAGCAGCTCTGACAATAGTCTTCTTATAGCTTAAATGTGACTGATTTGGGACATTTCCCCCCCCCCCTTAGGCTCATTCCATCATGGCATTCCATTTTTGAGAGAAACTATGCCCGAATATTTATCATATCAAACATTTGACTACTGCAAGCTCTCTTAAGCATTGCTCACTCCTCTCTAAATTGTCTTATGTGGTAGGGAGATGCCAGGATACCTCAATTCAGTTTACTCTCTAGATTACATCAAAGACACAGGCCCTTCCTTCCCATAAGTAAGCTTACCTCATGGCCATAAAAATGGCTGTTGCAGCTCCAACCATCACATTTATATTTCAGGCAGCAAAAGAAAGGAAGAAGCAAGGGCAAAAAGACATACCTTTAAAAAGAATACCTCTTCCAAAGTATTTTCTAAGCAGTTCCACCCAATAACTTCTGCTTAGACTTCTTTGACCACTTCTACTGACAAGAGGGGCTGCAGATGTAGTTTTATAGTTGGACGCAAGTGCTGGACCTGACAATGCAGTGGCTCTGTTACCAAGAAAGAATAGGGGCGTGGATGTTGGGTGGAAAACTGGGAGCCGTTGCAACAGCCCACCGCATGCCAGGCACTGTTCTAGGCCCTGGGGATACAACAGTGAAAAGGAAAGTCACTGTTCTATGGAGCTTACATTCCAGCACACAGACAATACATAAGCAAAAGGTAAACACTATATTCTCAAGTATTGGTGGGTAAAGGTGGGCATTTTCAACCTGGTAATAAAGGGGAAAGTATCTCTGATCAGGGTCCTGATTCATGTCCTGGGGGTGGGAGGAGCATCTGGGCAGAGGCAGAAGCCCCATCCTTAGGGCAGGACGATGCAACTCAAACTGGGGAAGAACCACTGAGCCACAACCTTTAAAAGCCTCTTTATAGTCTGTTCAGATGAAGTGAAAAATCACCTGGGTCCCATTAATTGGAGGAATAATGGGAGCGACATTCTATTAGCGAGTGTTTCGCTTATCCATGAAGTACATTTTCTTATCCATATGGTAGGTATTGACACGTCAAGGTGCTTCTATTGATATGGCTGGTGTGGTTGTATTACCTCCAGGTCCCTAAAAGTGTTGTGTGGGATACATTTTAAAATATTAAAGTGAATTATTGAGATACATTAAATATCGGTATAGTGTGGATACTTCTAGCTGCATTTCAAGACTTTTCATCTTGATGTGGTTTTTGAATTCTTCCCTCTCCCTAAATGTGCCATGTGAAATATATTTATTTTTCAAATACAAGTGAATTTAAATTTAAAATACACATTTATATGTATTCTTGAAAGCTAATGTCTTCCCAAAGAGTACTTCTCTTTGCCCTTGCTTTTTTCTCTTACCTTGAGTACTGCCCTCCTGTTATTATATTCTGGGACCTAGCAATGTTTCTTATTGGCCTAATATATATCATTTATTATTTTATGGATTTTGATAAAATTTCCATTTCCACCTGTGCCTTCATGTTGAAGTCATAATCTTTTTTAATCTCTCCTTGAATGCCAGACCTCCCTCCCCCTCCCCTATGCCTTTGGCCTTTTAAGTTATCACTCTCCAGTTCTACAATCCTCTCTTGATAAAATAGAACTGCACATCGTACCTCTCTAGGGACTCTATTTAACCATTGCATTGGACAAGCCAGACTCTGGCATGTAACCATAAATCAATGTTTTGTCACCCACTGTCCCTTTAAATCTGCTGTGTGGGTTTAGTTCTTCTTTTGTACCTAGATGAGAAAAATCAAGCAGCTTTTCTGGTCACCCACGTAATACAAGGTCCTCCAATCAATGACTTAAAAGTCTAGTCTCGAGGAGCGGATGGAGCTCAGTGGTTGAGCTCCTGCTTCCCATGTACAAGGACCTGGGTTCAATTCCTGGTACCTCCTTAAAAAAAAAATTTTTTTTTCCAGTCCACTGTAACAAATAACACTTTGAACTGGTTCAATATTAAGTTTTCTTTTGCAGGTAGAAGGTGGCACTGGGGAAAGGGGATGAAGTAGTTATTTATCCTTTCTTCACCTCACACTTTTCTATCTCCCTCCTCTGTCTTCTTTACTGTGATTTCTGATCCCTCCAGGATGGTGCACAGGGAGGGAGAAGAGATGACATTGGTCAGAAAAGTTCTTCCTGGCTTGGCACTATGGTGAACATGGTGTTGCCCACTTTGGGGCTGGCAAGTGTTTAACGCTGACTTTGGTTTCATTTGTATTTTGTGGGTTCTTTGCACATTCCCATCCCTGGAGAACTCTCACCTGTAGTTCCTGGATACAGGCAGTACACTCCTCTCCAGCTCACTGCAAACTCCTTCGTTGGTCCCTGGGCAGTCGGCAATGCCTCTGGCTTCTCTCTGCTGAGGTCTGGTCCTCTCTCCAGGCAGCCTTGTTGGATAAGACCTGTGCTGGCTCCCTCCTTTGGTCCATATCTGGCTCATGGAAAGCAATGACAAATCCTGGGAAAGCAGGCCACCAGCACAGCCTCCTCTTCTGGGCTGCGTGTCAGCTGTTGGCCAGCCCAACGCCTGCTCTTGACATTTCTCAGGTGGGAGTCAGACACAGCCTGATGTGCCCCTCAACTGCAGGGCACACAGATCATGCTCTCAGCATGTTCCTACTGAAACCCCATCACTAATTTTAACATGAGAGGTGGTACCCCATTCCTACCCAGATGGAGAGAACTAGAATTGTAACACACCTAGAGGTCTCTATGAAAATATTTTCTCAATCTCCACTCTCCTTTCTTGGTTTCTCCTGGAGGTGGATGGTCAGCTCAGGATTGAAACTAGTGTTTGGCCATCTCCACCATTTAAATATATATATACTTTATATTTTAGAGCAGTTTTGGGTTTACCAAAAAAAATGTGCAGAAAGCAGAGAGTTTCCTTATTAGCCCTCATCACTTGCCAGTTTCTCCTATTGTTAACACCGTGCATTGGTTTAATACATTTGCTAAAATTGATAAACCAATGTTGCTACCGATATTGATTACTAACTAAAGCCTATAATTTGCATTTGGGTTCCCTTTCTGTGTTATACAGTTTCAATGTGTTTTGACAAACACATATTGTCACATATCTACCATTACACACACAGAATAGTTTCACTGCCCTAAAAATGCCCTGTGCTCCACATTTTCATCCCTCCCCAAAAGCGTGGCAATCACTGATCTTTTTACTATCTCTAGAGCCTTTTCCGGAATGTCCTATAGTTGGAGTCATACAGTATGTAGCCTTCTCAGACTGGCTTCTTTAATTTAGCAACATGCATTTAAATTTCCTCCGAATCTTTTGGTGCTTGATAGCTTTCTTTTTATCACTGATTAACTTTTTATTTTGAAATGATTACTGGCTCGCAAGAAGTTGCAAAGAAATGCACAGGGAGGCCTTGTGCACCCTTCAATCAGCCTCTCCCCATGGCGACATCTTGTAAAACGATAGAACAATATCAAAATCAGGAAGTTGGCATTGGTACTATCCACAGAGGTTCATATTTCTCCCGTTATGCATGTACACATTTGTGTGTGTGTGTGTGTGTGTGTAGCTCTGTCCAATGTTACCACACTTATAGTTTCATGTCACCACCACAGTCATGATACTTGATTGTACTATCACCACGGGGCTTCCTCACGCCGCCCCTCCATAGCCATACTCCCTTCTCCTCTCATCCCTACCCGGTAACCACTAACCTGTTCTCCATCTCTATAATGATACTATTTCATGAGTGATAGAAATGGGGTTGTGCAGTATGTATCTTTTTGAGATTATCAGCCAACTCTCTTTTATGAGTTCTGTGTGATGGTCTGAACTTGGAATGTGAGAGCTATTGTTTTTATGCTTTAGCTGAAATCAGGACAAGAAGAATCCCATTTTAACATCCTGAGCATAGTTTTGTCCAAGGTTGGGACATAGTTTCTATTTTGTGCCTTTCTGACGGTTCAGCATTTCATCCATTAAACCAATATTTATGGAGTGTCTGGCATTTTACTGCCTTTCATGCTACTGTCCTGCATTATAATGGCTTAATGTTGTCAGGAACACAAATAACTTGCAAGGTTCTCCTCTTGGCTTTATGGATCGCTCTCAGGTTATTGTTCCACAACTGTTTTGGTCCCAGCATGCCTTAATGTAAACTTGACCACCCGAAATTCCTGTACTGCTTTTTGCTTAGCCTCAGAAAGTTTCTACCCCTGTTGACTTGGCATTTCATCTCCTAGAAAGTGTTGGGGTCATCTACAACCTTGAAAGCTTCGCTGGGCACCTAGCTCTTCAAATATCTTTGTAATGTTATTTGCCAAGACCAGCTCCTCCTGACCCTTGAGATCCCTGATTTTTTTTTTTTTTACAAAGAAATAACCAAAATTACATGGTTGCCCAATGTTGAAACTTGGTTCTTTGTCCATTTCAAAGAGTCCCTTTAACCTATGGTGACTGAATTTGTAAATTAGTTTTGGTGGGAACACTTGTCAAAAGTGTTTCCAAAGTTTAAAGAAATACTTGCTCTCCTTTCTCCACGCAGCGGGAAGAACTCAGGCCCGAGTCCTCGGTACAGCCTGCCTTTGCCTCTGGGGATTGTGCTGAGTAGAGCTTTCTGCACTTCTGTGCTTTAATTATAAAGATCCCACCAGCTGGGCTGGTATGGGAAGGAGGGACAACCAGTAGGTGGTTTCCCAAGGTCTGCTCTGAAGACTCAGAATTAGGCTAACATTGGAAACCTGCCTGTCCTCTAACACAGCAGCTATTCCAACAACTGGTTTTACATTTTACTTGACAGCCCCACAAATCTGCCTATGAATTCATTCGAAAGTCTGAGGTGGCTCACAGCAAGCCTGTGTGATTTATTGATATCTGGTTTTCTAGTTAAGTATTTACTGAAATATTTTTTGACTGCTCCATCCAACCCATTTCAAGGATGCACATCTTCCTTGGTAAAGGGCGAGGCAGTATTTATGCAATCTCTTGTCTGTTTCTTTTTTCATTTCTCAGTGCATTTCATTGATACCCTCAGTTTCTTATTTTTGTTTTTGACATTCTTTAGAGTTTCTTGCAAGGTGTTCTTTTATGGATCAAAGAATTTCAGAGGTAGAAGGAATGTTAAAAAGTAATTTGGTCCAAATGTCCCAGTCTAAAGATGGGAAAAAAAAAAACCCACTAAAGTTGAAAGAAGTTTTATGACTTGATTGGACACATTTTATGCCTTATATTTCCTTTCTGATTATGCATGGTGATTTTTTTGCTGTTTATGTTAATATGAAATTTTGAATAACATGAATTTTCTTTTTGACCTTAAAACCTTTTCCTTTCTTAAAACCTTTCCTTTGCTAACCTCCATGGTGCTGTAAAGAGAAGGTATTTGGTAAATTCGGTTGTCTGCTCAGCAGGAAGGCAGACTAGTTTTATTCTGTTATTCGGGATCCAGAGGCATCTACAATGGACCTGTAAGAATCCTAAGGTGGCAGTTCCCTCTGCCCCTGCCCAATTCAGGAATTTCTCTGCCCCAATATTTCCTACAACTTCTGCTCTAAGCCCTCTAATAGAAAGCTTGTTCACTTCTCCCCAGATAAAAATTCCTGGTTACAGTTTGTTCCTTTTATAAAACTGCCGCTTTCCAAAACACTGCTTTCTCAGAACATCTCATTTTGCCATCTCTGTCGAGAGATCTGAGATGTGACATACACAGGGCTTAAGTGGGATGGGATGGGATGAGATGGGAAGCCCTTTCATTTCTTTCTGGAGGGTGTGAAGCCAACCGACTTCATTTGACTCACTGCCCTGCTGTCTTATTTTTGCAGCTAAAATGAGGCACAAATTGTTCTCCTTCCTTTCAGCCTTCATTCTGTGCACTGAACATGTAGTTTGAGCTGTCAGGAATTTTCTGTTCACATCTGGTCCAAGTGGCCATTTCCACTCCCTTGTAGGAGCCTCTTGCTTTCTTTTCTGTTTCTGTCCCCATCTAGTCAGTCTGTGTTAGTGCTGGGGGTTACCATGGTGTTATGGTTGAAATGTGTATCCTCAAAAGATCTGTTGAAATCCTGACCCCCAGTCCTGTGAGTGAGGCCTTATTTGGAAATAGGATTGTTAAGATGAAGCCATCCTGGAGGAGGGGGGGGGGGCTCTCATCCAATATGACTGGAACCCTAGAAAAGGAGAATGGCCACAGGCTGCCTCAGGAGAGAAGGCCATGTGAAGACGGAGGCAGACATTGCAGTGATGCATCTACACGCCAAGGAAAGCCAATGAGGGCTGGCAAACCACCAGAAGCTAGGAAGACGCAAGGAGGGAACCCCCTACAGGTTCCAGAGGAGCCCAGCCCTGCCAGAACCTGGGTTTCAAGCTTGCTAGCCTCAGAACTGTCAGAGCACTAGTTCCTGGTTTGGTAAGCCACTATTTTTCTGGTACTTCATTAAGCAGCCCAAGAAAACTGACACATGGGAATAAAACCAAACATACTTCCCTTTTCCGAGACTAGTGGTCCACAGTTTCATGCAAGAGTCCCTGAGACAGGGTTTGAATCTTTTACTTCTCTTGTATTCCCTTAGCTGCTGGGCACACAGCAGGCCTTAGGAAGTTTGTGTTCCTCGTTGATACATTCTGGTAGGGTCTCTCTGCCTCTAACAGGCCCCCTGAGAGCCAATTTTTTGAGCAATAACCACAGAGAACTTCAAATGCTGTACCTCTGGTCATGTCACTCCTCTGGGCCACCCTGTCCTCTTCACACACAGTGGCTCCCCCATCACACTTAGATCCCCAGATGCTGGCCGCAGACCCACGGCAGCTATTGTAGTCTCCCCAGCCCTTGAATTTGACTTAGTCATGTCATGTGCTTTGGCCAGTGGGATGGTAGTGGACCCTACTCCAGCAGATGCTTGAAATATACCTGCTGGGTTTGCCCTCTTTTACTTCTGCCATCGCCAGGAGCAGAACATACCCCAGGAGCTGCATTTTCCATCTTGCCCCAGAATGAGACACGTGGATGGGGACTGCCCCCACCAACCCACAGAGGGGGCACGAGAAATAAATGCTTGCCACTTCAGGCCGCAAAGCATCTGTGGTTGCTGTGGGCAAGAGCTGAGGGAGGCAGAATGCACAGTCCCTGCCACAGCCTCCCTTGTGGTCCTAGGCGTCCTCTCTGATGGAACTTTCTGACTCATCCTCATTCACTGTGCTCCAGAGGCTTGTTCCTGGCTCAGGGCTCTGTGCTTGCTGCATCTTCTGCTTAAAATGCATTTTCTTTTCTTTCTTTCTTTCTTTCTTTCTTTCTTTTTTTTTTTTTTAAGATTTATTTATTTATTTTACTTTTATCCATTTTTAACACCCCCCTCCCCCGTTTTTTTGCTGTTTTTTTGTGTGTCCATTCACTGGGCAACTCTCTGTGTCTGTTTCCTGCCCTATCTTCTCATCCTGCTCTTCCTGTCTTCACTGGGATTCCATCCTGGGAACCTCCGATGTGGGAGAGAGGCGTTCTGCCACCTGTGCCACCTTAATTCCTGGTTTATTTGCGCATCTCGTCTTGGCTCTCCCTTGTGTCACTCTCCTGTTATGACATCATCTTGCTGCATGGCTCGCGGGGCCTGACTTCATCTTGCTGCATGGCTCGCGGGGCCTGAATTCATCGTTTTTTTTTTTTTTTTTTTTTTTTTATTATTATGGGTAAAAATCAAAATTCTCACAATACATACAAACATTTGTAAAATGATATATAAATATATATGCATATATGTGTATTTGCTTACAAAAATGTTATATATATATATATATATATATGCATATATTTTAAGAGGTGCTTAGATTACCCAAAACAATACACGGAACCCACTGGGATTCCCATGTTGCTGTGGGTTCATTGAGGTTGGTGGGCCACACTGACTTCATCTTGCTGCATGGCTCGCGGGGCCTGACGGCACACTCGTGCATGGGGCCTGGGGGCTTGCCTGCTCACAGAGGCTGACGGGGTGCCCACTCGCATGTCCTGGTGACCTGTGCGCCTTCTATATTTTTGTTTATTTTACCGGGAGGTCCCGGGGATTGAACCCAGGTCCCTCCATGTGGAAAACGGACTCTCAACCATTTGAGCCACATCCGCCCCCCAAAATGCATTTTTTTCAATGTCTGATTGGATATCAGGTAGTGATGAATGCAGTGAAACAGGAGAAGGGGGCAGCGAGTGCCGGTGAATGCAGGGGGCTCTTTTAGATGGGTGGTCTGAGGAGAGAACAGTTGAGTAGGGCCCAGTGAGGCAAGGGAGCGAGCCACCCATGTACCACTCAGGGGAGTGTCCAGGCAAACAGTGGCTTCTATGTATTCTCCATGCTTCCTCCTGCTTTTGTGACTTTCTGCAAGTCATCTGGAAAGTCCTTTTCTCCCTCCTCATTCTACCCACATCCTGTCCTTCTTAATTGAGGTCGCACCCTGTCCAGGCTCCTCGTTTTCGTGGGAGGAGGCTAAGGTCTACTCTGGCAGCTGGGCCTGTCTGTCCCCTACAGGCCTCCAAGCTGCCTTCCAGGCATTTGTGGGGGAGAACCATCTTGAGCTTATAACTACCTAGTGATATAAGAAGTTAGACAGAGAAAAACGATATTTAGGAAGAATTAAAAATATGTATTCCATCTGCCCAATGAGTTGCTGCTCATTTTGATATCCCTGGCCCATACTCCTTTTTTTTTTTTTAATTAAAAAAATTATTAGAGAACTTATAAGTTTACAAAACAATAATGCATAAAATACAGAGTTCCTATATACCACCCTATTATTAACACCTTGCATTAGTGTGGTACCTTTGTTACAATTCGTGAAAGAACATTTTTATAATTGTACTATTAACTATAGTAAATCATTTACAAGAAGGTTCACTGTGTTGTACAGTCCTGTATTTTTTAAGTTTCTTTTTAAAATTCTAGGAACCTATATACAATCTAAAATTTCCCCCTTTAACCACATTCAAATATATAATCCAGTGCTGTTAATTATGTTCACAATGTCCTGCTTCTATCACCACCACCCATTACCAAAACCTTACAATCACCCCAATTTAAGCATTATCTCCCCATTAACTACCCCCATCTCATTGTAACCTATATTTTAGATTCTGACTCTATGAGTTTGCTTATTCTAATTATTTCCATACTCTTTTTATAGCAAGTGTATATAGGACTGTAAAACACAGGTGCCCGTATAAGAAACAGCCCAGTGGAAACACGATGCTGGCTAGAGCCTGGCTACTCAGGGCGTGGTCTGTGGACCTGCGGAGTCATAGCATCAGTGTCACCTGGGAGCTCGAGGGGCGTGCAGACCCTTAGGCCCCACCCAGCCCTTCTGCTCCAGATCCTCCAGCCGCCAGCTTGTACAGTAAAGACTGAGAAGCACTGACCAGTTCCTGGTTTATCATGCTGCTCAGTCTCCTCTTCATTAGGACCGCTTGGGAGGAACTCCTGGTTAGGACTAGTCCCAAGACAAATGGTTCTGCAGAGCATTTTATTTGCTTTGTTGCTCTTGCAAAGCCTGCAAATGGTGTGCAGTTTCTCTTTTCAGATTGGCTGCTAAGTCTTTATCTTCTACACTGCCTGTTGAACGTCTTATCCAGAGGAGGTGAGAAGGACGCATTTGATGCACACATGAATGGATCCATTTCCTGTATTGCTATGAATAAAAGCCCTTTAAAAGCCTGAAATAGAGTGGCATGCTTGTTTCAGTGGCATCAGGGCAGCAGAGCATTGGCAAGTGGCCTCTGCTTGTCAGCAGGCCCGTGGAGGCGGGCCTCGGGCAGAGTCGGTGCTGACGGTGGAAGAGAAGAGATGGGTTCAGGCCTTGGGAACTGAGGGAGACGGGCACAATTTTCAGTGCCTGGTTTTCATGCAACTGGCACCTCTACAGATTATATAGTGTGCACTTGAGAACTTCCCCTCACCTGCCTGGCTTGGCCTTTCAGGTTGTCAGCTGGGTAAAGGTGCTTTGCAGCCATGGCCCAGTGGGCGAGCCACATGGACCTGCCCTATCCCTGGAGGGAGGCTTGCAGCATGTCTGCCTTTCTCCTCCATGACATGAGGCTCTAGGCCTGCTGGACTGTGAAACTTCTCTCATCACTCTCTAGGAGGGAGCATGTGCCAGGCCCAAACTTGTCTCCCAAAACCATGGCCTCCCTGAGTGCCCCTGCTCTTTACTGTGCCTGCTGGTGTGGGAGACGGGAGGGAGCTGAGCTGGCCGAGGCCCTATTTAGCTCAGGTTGCTGTGAGGCAACATGGAGGCAACAGGCCATTCCTCCCTCTCTTATTTCCAGATACTCAGCACCTCTCTGAGAAGACCTAATGATTTGGGGCTGTTGACCTTCTGCCCCAGCCACTCAGAGGTTTGGAGAAGGGGCAGGTGGCAACAACAAAGATATAATTGACGGCTTACACCAGCATCCTTCTACCCTATAAGGCTGGTCCTCTAAAGTGCCAGTAAAGTTGCTTACCCTGACCTGTCTATGGGTTTCTCGGCCAGATGGAGACATACCTGCAGGAATCACAATTAGTGTATGTGTGTGTGTGTATATGTGTAAGTACATGTGTGTATATGTGTATATAGCTATATGCCTCCACCAGGAACTAAAGTCTCTTTATAGCATGTGCATATAAAACATGAAAACATAGCTTTTCCTTAGTTCTTACATGAGAAAGTAAGGAATTGAGTGAGCTCAGGGGGCTGCTGTGACTTGGAAGCTGGTTCTCCATCTAAACCTGGCTCTGGGGTGAAATAGCAGACCAAGATAACCTGGCATCTCCCAGGGTTTGGTGGTCCAGAGGGGGAAATGAGACAAATCCAGACACACACACTCCATAGGGACCACCACCGTACCCTCCCAGCCTCAGCTTGACGTCTGTGCTTGGGGAGGGCTCAGAAAGAGGGAAGATGGAGATCACCTGCCTCTTACCTCGCTGTCTTTGTCTTCCCACACCTGTGAGTGAGGCGAGACATCATGGAACACAACCAGGCCACAAGTTCCAGTTTAGGTCATTGACAGAGTCCATGTGAAATGAGATCCAGTTTTCTTTGCCAAGAAGTAGTTACCCTGGGACATTCTTTGGTTGCTGTGCCCACTTCATCCATTATGAGATACTCCCAGGTCTCCTTTCTCAGGGTGGCTACAAATTTGAAGTAAACAGATGTGCACTCATAACTTAGATTACGTTTGCCAACATGCATTACCTTATGTTTATCTGAGTTAAGTTTCATCTGCCTTCATGCTGTGCAATCCCCCAAAGTGTTCAAATGCATCTGGAGTTTCTTGCAAATCTCCTTAGCTTTTTTATTAGCCAAAGCAATTTGGAGGCAGTTGAAATCTCTGAGAAGAGATTAGACGGCAATTATGTGACAATTGCTCATGAAATCTCCGGCCAGGTAGTGCACATAGGGACAGCCAGGGTGCAAGGCCGGACAGCACTTCTGTCAGCTGTGCCTCTCCTGCCCTCACAGCCCTGGAGCACAGCCAGGGAGCCAGCAGTGGGTGCTCTTGCAAGTGAAATGTATCGATGTCTGTGCTTCAACCGGGGCTTGGAAGCCCCCCTCGCGTGAGTGAGGGGGAGCTGTGTTACATAAGGCCCATTCTGTCAGAGCGACTGGTTATCAGAGAGAAGAGGGAGTGCAAAAACTGGAGCTGGCGGGAAGTGAGCCAGTGAGGCAAAGGAAGCTTGGGCAGCAGCCTGTTCAGATATGTAAAAATAAAAGCTATGTTTAATCAAAGAGGAGGGAGAATAGGAGTGTGACTCCGAGGACATGTCCACAGAGGTTAGCGTTGTCCTATCCTGGAAGCTTGGTGCGAGGGGCTGGGCAAGAATGGACAAAGCAGCTTTCAAGACATGGATAAAGAAGGCAATAAGCAGTCCAAACTGACCCGAGGAGGGGGGATGAAAAGAGAAAGAGCTGTTTGCAAGAAGCTGAGCTCTCTGAGTTTGGCTGGTGCCAGCCTCTTCTGTGTGGGCAGTGCCTGTCCCCACCCCGGAGTGTTTCAAGAAGCTAATCTAGTCAGCTTCAAGCTGTTCCACAGACAGTGGGTGTGAATCCAAAAGCATTTCAGACGGAGCATTTTATAATGTTTCTTTTAAGAAAAAAAACATTGAAAAAGCACCAAACCCAAGTTATTCCCTTTCCTCGGGGCTGCCTACCAGTGTAGGTTTGGGGCCAGTCGTAAAACGCGTGACTGAAGCAGTTAAAACAGGCAAGTCGCAGGTGCCTCTTCTCTTTCAGCAACATTCTCGAAAGAGTTTCTCGCTTTCTCTCTGACACCAGGATAACTCACTGTTTCTCTGTTCCATTTTTAGAAATAGAGGTCAGCAGTACACAGTCCCTAGTCTCTGGACAACTGTTTTCTCCTCACTGGTCCATTTGTTTCCAAGCTCAGCTCTTGGGTTGTGTCTGCCTGAGGCGCTTAGGTATAGAGATTGGACCTTGGTGAAGCTTAAACATTAACAGGCAGTGATCATTACCACTTGCACTGCTTTGCTAATATATCACAGTCCCACCCTCCCATCTGCTGGACCTGGGCCTTGCTGCCTATTCCTTGTAGCTGAGGGGAAAACTTACTGTTAAGAATGAGAAATAAAGACTATCAGTGTTTGTGGGCATCGAACGTAGAGCTGTGGCCTGGGTTAACCAGATGGAGAAGGAGTGGGTCTGGAAAAGAGTCTCAGGACAGAAGCTCCTGTCTGATTCATGGACTTATTTTTTTAAAAGATCTTTTAACTCATCCTCCATGAATTAATTGTTGGCCGAGCCAGAATCAGTTTTAATGTGCTTCAATGAATGCCCATCCAGCCTTACTAGAGGGTACATGGAGAGGCAGAGGCTGGTTAATGCCCTAAGGCTTTGCTAGATTCCTGACCAAATGACCCAGGGATATCCTAGGGTACGCTGGCCATTCCTAGCATATGAGCTGCCCAGTGGCTTGGCATTGTGGCAGACAACTTGGTCAGACCTGGCCTAGGCGATGCACTCAGGTTGTATTGAAAGTGGTTCACGTTTTCATTCATTCAAGTAAAGGAGCACAAGATTGTTTTCTAATTTTGCACAGGGCTACTGACTAATCTGGGCAATGCACTCGGCACAGCAGAGGGTATCTGGACTGGTGATCAGGACTCCGCCCAAGGTCTAGGTCATGGGAAGGGAATGATGCTCGAGCCCCTCTGACTCAGGTGCCCGGCACTATAGGCTCACTTTGGGGGAATGACAGTGAATGTCAACTGAAAGAGGGGCTGTGCCCTTAGAGCCAGGTCATTGTGCTATCAGCACTGCTCTCTGCCCAGGCCCTCTGCCTCACTGATGACACTGAGAGAAGGTGCTTCCACATGGGATTGCTAGTGCTCTAGTCAGACTCTCAGCAGCTCCACAGCTTCACCTGGCAGAGGAACCAAGGGCTGATTGAGGTCATGGTGATGGAGTCCCACCTTGAGGGAGTGCCTGGAGGATGGTAGCAGGTATGTGACAAGGGGAACTGAATCATGAGGAAGTGAAGGGGATCCTTTGGGTTCCTCAGAAGTGAAAATCCAGGAAAAGATCTCATATTGTAACTTGTTGGATAGGGGCTTTGGATTTAACTTAATTTGGATTTAGAAAGGAAGTATGGCCTTCTTTTGAAACAACAAAATGGGGCGGTCTGGAAGATACAGATTGCAGGGACTGAGAGAAATGAGATGACAGGTAGAGAAGGGGACAGGCATTCCATAAATAGAGTTCAACATATGTAAAAGCACATAAGTGATAACACCTGCCATATTTGGAAGCCTCAAGTATGAACCAAACTTAAATGACAAATAATAAGGCATTTCTACATCACTTTACAGTTTACCAAGAGTTTCCATGTAGTTTATCTCATTATGTATTCACACAAACAAGTGAAATATTATACTAACATTTTATGATAATGGAAACAGGGGCTTGGAGATGTTATGTAACTTGCCAAGCTCACACAGCTAGCAAGTGGTAGACGTAGGATTCTAACCAGGGAATTTATCCAAAGGCCACATTCCTGACCACAGTACTCTATTTTCTAGTATGCTTTGAAGCTCCTGGGCAGCACTGAATGAGGAGAGGAGGGGGCATGAGAGTTGGCCTCCTGGCAAGAGTGAGTATTTTATCACTGATATTGTTTGGAATTGCCAGTTGCATGATGGTAATACAAAGCAGACCAATTTTTAGCTGGTTCTATCACTGTTTATAAAATCTCTACAGACAATCCACCCCCTTATTATCTGTAGCCAGGACAAACCTCTTGTTCTAGTCCACTAGGCTGCCGAAAACAGTATAACAGAAATGGGCTGGCTTTAACAATGGGGTTTATTGGCTTACAAGCTTACCGTTCTGAGACCATGAAACTGTCCAAATCAAGGCATCATCAAGAGGATACCTTGTTCCTGAAGGTGTGCTGCTGGTGATCTTGGACTCCTCTTGTCACATGGCTAGGCACATGGTGGCTTCTGCTGGTTTCTCCCTTCTCTTCTGGGTTTCATTGCTTCCAGCTTCTTCCTTCCATGGCTTTCTCTCTCTTTGTCTGAATTTCATTCTTTTATAAAGGACTCCAGTAAGAGGATTAAGACCCACCCTGAATGAGGTGGGTCACATCTTTTTTTTTTTTTTTTTTTTTACCGGGAGGTCTCGGGGATTGAACCCGGGTCGCTCCATATGGGAGACGGACGCCCAACCAGTTGAGCCACATCCGACCCCTCACATCTTAATTTAAGATCCTACACACCAAAAGAGCCTACTTACAATGGATCCACACCACAGGAATGGAGTAACTTGAAGAACATAAGTTTCTGGGGTCCATACAGCTTCAAGCCATCACACCACTCCCTCCACCTCCCTAGGTACACCAGGCCCCCTGGCGACCCTGATAGCAATGGTCCTTACTGTTGGGCTCCGAGCCGACCAGGGTCAGCTCTAACATTAGGGTACTTGTGTGTCCAACCAGTGCCATGTGGTAGGCCTCCACTGGGTGGGCTTTTCCAGAACTTATTTCACCCTGGGATTGAACAGCCTGATCCCCCCATGGCCTTGGAGGGACCTCCTGATCTCTCGGAAGTTAGCCTGGGAGCAGAGGCAAGGACATACTGGCCCTGCCATAGCTCAGGCCAAATATCTTTCGCAAAGAAGCAGAAGCCTTCAGTCTCAGCCTGGGGACACCATCTCAGGGAGAGCTGGAGCTGCAGAAGATGTGTAGGCGGCAAGACTGACAGGCACGGACTTGAGGGCCGTCAACTGGAATTTTCACCTGCACTCAATACAGGGAAGAAAGTAGATAGACTTGTGTATTCTAAAATTGGCATTTTCTGCACTTGTTTGATTAGAAACTGACAGCGTTTTGCTAGGTGAAGGTACAGTTTCTGTGATAACCTTCCTCCTATGGTCATTGCAAAAACAACCTTAAAGCAAGTTTGTTAGTCAAAAACCTATGCATATTGTGTATGTGTTTATCCAGGGGTCACAGCAAGATGTGAAAAATATTTTCATTCCCTGACTCCAAGGTGAATCCTGTCAGGAGGAACTGCTGGAATCTGGTATTCCAGTCCAATGCAGTACAGTCAAGGTTTCTGTGTTTAGCTGGAAGTTTCTCTCCGACTCCAAGTTAGGAGGTCTTCTGGGCATAATGGAGGTGTGCAGACAGGTGCTCAGCTTTCCTGAGTCACGGGACCACCTTTGTGGCCATGCATGTGGCAATACTGGCCTGGGCCCTCAGTGCCTTCCTTAAATGCCTGACCACGGAAGGGCCAGTTTATTAACTACTCTCAATGTGGAAGTATCTTTTTTTATCTAAAAAAATCACAAAATCAATGCATGTACCTCATAAGCCTAAAGTCAAACAATACAGATGTATACAGAATAAACAATGAAAATCCCCCTTCAGTCCCCAGCCTTATACTCTTACTCCCCTCCTCTTGGTGACCACTGCACATAGTTTGGGGTGATTCTGTTCAGATATTTTCCATATATTATAATATACATATTTTATATATAGACATGGTTAATATGTGTTATTTATGCATATATAAATATAAGTGGGATACTATATACAAATACATTAATCAGTGGAGAATTTTCCATGTAAGTACACATAGAGCTACCTTATTCTTTTAATTGCTGAATATTATTTAATCATTCTCCTATACATGGACATTTAGACATTTCCTGTACCAAAGTACAACATGCTCCTTTCTCCTCTTTATTGATCCCAATAATTTAAAATATTCAAACTAACCTATTGGTTAAGGCCAAAGGACAAATTTGGGGCTACCAGCCTTCTGGCAATTTGAGGAGCATGGAAAACTCTTCTCTAAATCACCACTCTCCTGAAGCCTGCCAAGTTTAACCTTCATTTCTTCATTCTGTTGATTTTTCATTGGCTATCACCAAGATCCTCTTCTAAAATGCAGAAAACTGGAGGTGGGGGGATAGTGATAAAACCTTAACTTAATAATAGTGCCCATGCCAGTAAGACAAGAGAGCTTTGTAGAGTGTAAGGTACCGTGGTGTGAGTTTCTGTATGATGTATGGGGAACACAGGCTCAAGTACAAGAGAAACTTTGCAGCAAATGACCCTCTATTACTCACACAGCACAAAGGGTCCAAACGAACAAAGTAAGGTATCCCATTGTGGCTGGTTTCCTGGGGAGAGGTGCCTGTACTGCCCAAGAGTGGGCAAAAAACATGTATCCAGCAACTTCTATGCAGAGTTCCCGCTCTGGTAAGCAGCTGGAGCTGCTTGTTCCAGTTTTGTTTTCAAGGTACCCAGGCCATCTGTACACAAAGAAAAGGAGCGGATAGGAGAGGGCTGGGAGATGGCCACTGAGCTAATCTAGGACTTCCCCGGCAGGCATCATGATTATTATTGTACAGCACTTAATTATTATTTATAATTATTTTTCACTTGAGCTGGGCCACTTATGTACCTAACCTTCATGTGGACATACCTATAGGCATTTTTTCTAGGCCACGGGAGAGACTGGAAAGTGTGAGGAGGAGGTTTTTGGGGTTGAAGAGGAACTGAAAGGGGATGGGGAGGAAAAAGAAGAAAAGAGGGAGACTGGGGGCACAGCTAGCTCCAGGTTCCAGCTCGCCACGCTGCCTAAGGCTGATCCTGCCACCAGCCAGCACGTTTGCCTGCTGACTGGGCTTGAAAGTTAAAATTGGGTTCTTGTGGATGTCGGCCAATGTCTTTCTTGCCATGCGAGCGACTGTTTTTTGCTGTGCTTGTGAGATGTGAATTCATTCTTTTTTAATATTAGTAATATGCAGTAAAGAACTTAATGCAATTTACAAAGAAATGGGATCAAACAAACCTTGAAAATACAATGTGCCTTTATGGCTGGAAGATGTAGTGCTAGAAAGAGGGAGTGTCAAGGCAGCACTGCAGAATTCTCCATCGCCATCATCCTCCACTGTCAGAAGCAGGGCACAGAGGTGACGGGGCTGTGAGCAGCTTGGAGCTTTAGGGTTGCCTTTGGGGAGGAGAAATGTGCTATTACTCATGTATGAAAATGAGACTCCTAACCCCTCTAGGAGAAAAAAAAAACCGTCTATTTTTAAAGCTGTAGTTCACTTAAGGAGCATGTTGATCCATCAGCACTGCCTCCCTGGTCCTTTGTGAGCTGTGGCACTCGTTTGCTAGATATGCGACCCAGGCTACAGGCAGCATCTACCCCAGCCGATGTGGTGGCTGTGGCTCAGAGCCCTGCTGGGCTTGGCCTGTGGGCAGGAATTGGGGTGGAGGAAAGGCTAGGGGTGGTGGGACCCACTGCCTACGAAGCTGCTGCCAAGGGAAGCCAATGGTTCATGTCAATCTCTGCTTGCAAGGGGGTGCTCCGTCTGGGCTTTGACACCCTGATATTCTGATCTGGTGAGTGGGTGGCCAGAAGTCTCCAGAAAGCTAGAATCCTGATGCTCAGGCAAGCGGGAGGGAGGGTGAATCTCCCTAAGGATGGTTGGTTCCCTGGAGTTCTCACCAAGCTTCAGGGCCATTAGGTCCATGCACATATTTTTGTTGTATTTTTTAAAATTGACTTTGAAATAAATAAATAATCAATACAATGAGTTTATTGAAAGAGAAACTGCTTCATCAGGGCTATCTCAAACCGAAGAGTCTCAGATGGTTAGCAAGTTGCATTGACATAAAAGCCAATTAGAGAATATCCAAAGGGGAAGTTACAGTAATTGGTTGATGCTTAAGTTCCTTATTACAAAGGAGGGTCTTACAAAGCGGGAAACTATCATAGATTGGTTATAATATAGCATACTTGTCTAGTTCTGATAGGTTGTCTTTACTGAACCAAAACCAGCATACTTTTATTTGTTGCTTAGATTGGAACTTTTGCAGGGTATATTCCTTTGTTTTGTGGTTGTTGCTGTTGCTTTGCAAACTCCTCACTTAATTTTTTTTTATTTAGAGAACTTGTAGGTTTACAGAAAAGGCATGTAGAAAATCCAGAGTTCCCATATACCCTCACCCCTATTATTAACACTTTGATTAGTGTTGTACCTTTGTTAAAATTGTTGAACAAATATGATAATTGTACTATTAAATATAGTCCTTAGTTTACATTAGGGTGGTTGTTTTTTTTTCTGCATGTACCACCCTTTTATTAATACCTTGCCTTAGTGAGTTACATTTGTTGTAATTCAGGAAAGAACATTTTTATAATTGTGCTATTAACTACAGTCCATCATTTACAATAGGTTCACTGTGTTGTTCAGTCCTACGTTTTATCTTTTAATTTTTATTTTAGTAACATATATACAACCTAAATTTTCTCCTTTTAGCCACATTCATATATATAACTCAGTGCTATTAACTACGCTCACCATGTTGTGCTCCCATCACCACCATCCATTTCTAAAACTTTATAATCAACCCAAGTAGAAATTCTGTACAAATTAAGCATGAGCTCCCCATTCCCTAGCCCCCATCCAGCCCCTGGTAACCTATATTCTAGATTCAAACTCTGTGCGTTTGTCCTTTTGGTTCCACACACACTTTCATTAAACACAAGCTTGTGTGCCAGGCATGGTGCTAGGCTCAGCAATGAATAATACTTGGCCCCTGCCCTTGAGGAATCCCAGGGCATGATTTCAACATAATCTGCCGAGGTTGCTGTCAAGGAAGAGCGGTATTCTAGTCAGGATGGGAATTGAGGAAAGGATTTTTGAAGGACGTGACACTTGAGCGGCAGGTTGGCCGAGGAGTCAAACAGGATTCCATTTTTACAAAGGTGAGGAGGACTTTCTAGGTATATGGAAGAGCGAGAGCATGCGAGACCTGTAGACATTCGTGGCAGGGCGCGTGTAGCGAGAGCTGTGAGGAATGAGACTGGAGAAGTAGGCAGGGGCGAGATCATGGAGGGGTAAACAGTCTGTAGGTGATGGGGAGCCCTCCAAAGATTAAACAAGGCAGAGACATGGCTTAATGTGTGTTTTAATAAATCCCACTGGGAAATGTCTGGAGAATGGAAGAATTCTTGAAACCAGGAGAGTAGTTAGAACTCTGTGAGAATTAGGGCAGGGAAACCCAATGCGGCCTTGAACACATGTGGAATATGGTCAGGATGATGTTGGGAGGGAGGTGCAGGGACATGGGCTGGAGAGCCTGGGAAAGGGGCTTAAAAAGGGGTGGGCATGTTGCCAGGACCCCACCTGAAGGAAATATGAATCCCAAGGATGGATCCAGCAGAAGTTGGATCTTACAGACAGGTCCCTCTTGGCAGAGATTGGAAAGAAAGCAGACAGGATGGCAGGAGTCCAGCTCTGTGAACATGTGGATGGGTGGAGCTATCCTAAATATAGTAGAATTGTAACTCAGGGCAGTGCTATGCATTCCAGAACCTACTTTCTGATGGAGATGGGAAGCTTTTGTATGCTAACTGGCTTTGATCAGGAAGTAGGTGGGCTGAGCCTGCAGAGTAGAGGTCCTCAAATACCACAGCAGTATAAGGCTGGGACAGGCACTAATTGGCAGTCTGGACCCACAGTGACCAGTCACCAGTTACTGCACTGTAGGATGGGCAATAGGCAAGTGCTTTGGAGCTAAACAAACCTGAGCTCCAGTCTTTTCTCAGGCACTTCCTGGCTAGTTGAGCAACTTGCTTAACTTCTCTGAATCTCCATCTTCCCATCTGTAAAATGGGGCCAATGGTACCTACTTCACATGGTTTCTTGTAAGGAATAGGTGAAATAAATACTGTATGTAAAGTAACCAGCATTCAGTAGGTTATTTATTCAAGTATCATGCAAAGTACTGAAGATAAAATTGAGAGATGACAAACAAGGACCTTCCTCTCCTAGAGCTTCTGTATCAGATGCTCAGAAACTCTCAGTTCTCCTCTTTCTTTCCAAGTCACTGCATATTTAGGGGATGAATATCACCATGTGCTTACAGGTCTTGCCTGCAGCAAATCACTGATGCATCAGTTCCCACCAGAAGCCCTCAGGGAGCTTTTAAAATGCAGATTCCAGGGCCCCATCCCTTGCATACTAGATCAGTACTTCTGAGACTCTCCTCCCATGGGAGACTCCCAAGGTGATCGTGATAGTGAATTAGGCTTGGCTGTCACTGCTCTAGGGTATCAGAGTGAAGAGGAAGAAACTAGTCTGAGTAATATAAATTGCAGTAGGATATAGACCAAACTGGGCCAATGTCAAGAATTGAGAAGAACAATGAGAAAATCTGTTAATTGTGCTTTTGGGTGTACTTGTTTCCTTGAGGGGAATCTTGTGGTTATTTAATTAAAACATTCTACTTTGATCAAATGTGTTGCTTTGACTTCTCAGGTATGAAATACAAGACTTGCGAAGTCAAACGCGAACAATTTACCAAGGGCCCTAAACAAGACAAAAGAAAATAAATAATAAGCTTTAGAAATTATGTGTAAACAGTCTGTGGAGAAACTAATTATTGTTTCTTGTTATGAACATGTTCTTACTTACATAGAATAAGCCTATGTTATTCTAATGATGTTCACTGTTAGCCACTTCTGGCTGCAATAAAAAGATCTTCATGGGGGATTCTGTTCCTTAATGCACACTGGGGTTTGCATTGTATTGTCATCCCTTGAATGGAGTTTCAGATTCCTTAAGTCTTCGTTCTATATAGAGTGGAGAGAACCAAGGGCTGTCTTTATGTGAGAGTGAACTGTTTTTTCATTTATAACAGAACTGGAAAGCTTGGATAGCTCACTGAAACACAGGTCTAACACAGATGTTTCCCCCCAGTGGTAGGAATTTAGGAAGAGAAACAGGGAAGTCAAGGTCATGCCAGCACGCTGCCCTAAATATTGAACCCTGGACATTAGAGATGAGGGATTGCAGCTGCTCCCAGACAGACCCAGAGAGGGATGAGAAGAAAGACTAGCTTCCTGTCATCTCTATAACCATTCATTATCCCAGTCATTCAGCCAGTACTTAGGAACACCTACTGTATGCCAGCTACAGTTCTGAACACTTGAATTCTATCAGTGAGCAAAACGGACAAAGATTCTTGTTCTTATGGCACTAAGTACACCCATGGAGGGAGACAGACAATAAACTGTGAACACAATCAACAAGTAAATTATAAGGTATATTAGGAGATTATAAGTGTGAAAAAAAAGCAAAGAAAAAAAAAAAGAAATAAACAAAACCCAGAGCAGGGTAATGGGATTGGAAATGTAAGGTGGGGCCAGGCTATGGTATCAAGAAAGAAAGCCAGGGAGGTCTAGAAAGAAGGTGATGTTGGAGCAAACTTGAAGGACGTGGACGAGATACCGCGTGGATGCCTGGGAGACGAATGCTGCTGACAAAGTCACGAAGGCAAGAGTGTGCAGGGTAGCTATGAAGAGGCCAGTGTGGGTGGAGCAGAGAGCACAAGGAGAAAGAATTGGGATTTGTATTGTACCATTATGAGTCATCGAGGTCAGGGAGATAAACGGAGCTGGATCACCTAGGACCTCATAGTTTATGTTAGAAACTTTGCCTTTACTCTGAATGAAAGGGAGAGTTATTGCAATGATTGGAGCAGAGTATGACATGCCTGACATGTTTCAAATCAGTCCCTCTGGATCTAGTGGGGAAAAAAGACCCATGGCAGGAATCCAGGACAGTGAGACTGGTGGCTCAGATCAAGATGGTAGCAAGGGAGGTGAGATTCTAGATAAATTATTGAGGCTGGTCAAAAGGATCCTGGGAGACTGTATATGGGGTCTGAAAGAAAGAAAGGAAAAAAGAAAAAGAGAAAGGGAGGAAGGGAGGGAGGGAGGAAGGGAAGAAGATGGAGCTTAAAACAGAAAACAAATCAAATACACCCTGTCTTTGTTTCCCTGCTACTATGACAAATACCACACAGAGGGGTGACAAACAGTGGGAATTTGTTGGCTCATGGTTTCAGGGGCTAGAAGGCTTGCTTCTTCCTGGGGTCAGCAATCTAGGGTTCCTTGGCTTTCCTGTCACATGGGGATGTCCTTTCCTTTCTCCCCCTGTTCCATTGCCTACTGGTTTCTGACTTTCTGACTCTTCTTGGTGGTGTCCTCTCACTATGTCTGAATTTCTTCTGCATCTAAGGAATCCAGGGATCAGATTAAAGCCTTCCCTCCTTCGGTTGGGCCATACCTTTACTAAAACATCTACAAGAGATGATATTTACAATGGGTTCACACCCACGGGAATGCAGGCTATGGCCAAGAACACATGTTTTTTGGGGGTTCATAATCCAACTTATCATTCAGAACATCACACTGGGCTATACAAGTTTTGGGCCACATGTGAGAATGCTAAGGGAGTTAGAGGAGATAGTGGTGCTGTGGGAGAGCCTGGGCTTTGGTGTTAGACAGCCTCAGGTTTTAAATAGATGTACTTACTCTGTGATTTTGAGGAAGGGATTTAATCTCCCAGCATTTCAGTTTCTTAATCTGTATGATTGGGTGATAGCATAATATGTTGACCCTATAGGTTGGTGAAGGTTAAGTGAGGTTATACATGTAAACTCCCCGGCACACGGCTCCAGCACAGATTGTTGTCCTCTCCTTTCCAGTGAGGGGCTGGATAAACACTTCTGACCCCGCGTTGGTCGTCAGGATGGAAGAGAAGGCCAAGGAGGCGGTTTCTGGTGCAGCCTCCGTTTTAAAGCCCTCATCTCCAGGAGCTGTAGCCCATCTCTCCCAGAGACAATGGCACAGGATTCAGGGGAAAGAGGACTTTGGTTGGCGGCCCAGCTCCTTTCTAGCTTTCTGTTGAGTGGACCATGGCCAGACCCACCATAGATATGATGACCAGTAGCACACGTGGGTGTAGGTAGACCACAGGGGCTGATGTGGCCCTGCCTATGGCCTAGGGGATTAACAACAGGGAACCTGTGTGTTGAGTAACTCTATCCCAGTAAGACCCCCAAACTCGGAGGAGTGAGGGAGACAGCAGGGTCCCGCCCATTGCGTGTCTTCACGACTCTGGGCAGTCTTTGCTGGTTTGTTTAGAAGTAACAGAAGAGAAGCAACTTGAAAATCTGGTGTGAATCCTCCTCCCCACCAATTATCCAATCTGGCCTACCTCATCCCGCTCTCACGTTCTCATGAGGTCCTTGTTCCCCCTCTCCTTTAGCTCCTGGTTTTTGGTTTGCTTGCTTTGTTTGTTTTGTCACGACTGACTGGGCTCCAAGCTTCTCGAAAGTTTCCTGTGTCTGTCTCCTTCATCCATTTTTCTGCTTAGGTTTCAATCCTGCCCTAAAGAAAATGGGTCACCAGATTTGCCAACAGGACTAAGGAGGCATCTTGTCTGAGGCTCTGCAACGTGGCTTGAGTGTGATGGTGCAGAGGATCCTGTCAGGGCTGCAAAGCACCCTGGAGGCAGTGCCTGTTCCCATAGGCCTGAGGCACCCAGCTGGGCCCTCTCTGGGGACTGTTCCACCATCTCTCCTCCAGGAATTCTGACCCAAATTTTGACTGTCCTGTGTCAACCACAAGTGTCAATATCCAAATTAAAATGTTGCATTTATTGGGCTCCTACTTACTTCCAGACATTGCATCAGCAACTCCCACATAGATGATCCCTTGTAACCGGTTTCATTACGATTCAGTTCAGGAAGCCTGGCGGGATTTTTATTTGCACTTTTTAAAAGTACAAAGCATGATGTACTTCTAAAACAGCTTCCATGGTTCCAATGAAATGTGTATGAGCAAATAAAACACAGACAGACACTTTAAAACTTTTTTTGTCATTGTGGTTGATATGTTTGCTGGGTGCTTTCAGATGACCGTGGTCGTGTGATCTTTAGGAACGAGGGCTTCATGAGGAAATAAGCAAGACAGACTTCAAATGGCCCCCGCATGATTTGGTAGAGCCAGGCAACCTAACTATATGCACTTTCATGAACTTTGCCCCCTGGCAGCCGGGCTTATCCAGTAACTGCCTCCACATCTGGCATTGTGGCTCCCTGCTCTCGCCCTCACCTTTACTCAGTTATTTTGCCCCTCCTCCTACAATCTCTGCAGCAACTTCAGAAAACCGATGCTGGGAAGCAGATGTGGCTCAAGCGATTGGGCTCCCATCTACCATATAGGAGGTCCAGGGTTCTATTCCCAGGGTCTCCTGGTGAAAGGCAAGCTGGCCCATGTGGCTAGCTGGCCCGAGCAGAAAGCTGGCCCATGCAAAAGAGCTGGCCCACACAGGAGTGCAGGCCCACATGGAGAGCTGGTGCAGCAAGATGATGCAACAAAAAGAGACACAGAAGAGAGACAATGAGAGACCAGCAGACCAGGGAGCTGAGGTGGTGCAAGAGATTGAATGCCTCTCTCCCACTCCGGAAGGTCCCAGGATCAGTTCCTGGTGCCGCCTAAAAGAGAGGACAAGCAGACACAGAAGAACACAGAGAAAGCAGACAGCGAGTGCAAAACAATGGGGGTGGGGTGGGGGTGGGGGTGGGGGCAGAAATAAATCTTAAAAAAAAAAAAGAAAGAAAACCGATGCTCTCTCTGGTATATTCTAAGTTAAAACTATCTGAAAGAAGATGCCATGGACTCGCTTTACTTGGCAAGTTTTTCATGCCAGGTCACCTCACTGGTACTAGCCAGCTTTGAGGGGAGGGGCCTGGGCACAAGAGCCTCAGGAGGGGGCAGGTCACTGTCCTGTCTGGTGCAATTGACCAAAGTGTCCTGGTGTCAGAGGATCCTGGGTTAACTCAGAAGCTCATTGGCTCAAGTCTGCCGTGGGCTTATTGTGTAAATGCCTTACTTGGCACCCTCATTTCCAAACAGAGAAGTGGGTGAGAATGTCTTACCTTGCCTTAAGGAGCAAGGTAAGGTAAGAATGAATAGGAAAAAAGACAGAAAAGCAGTAGGTGTTCTGTAATTGTAGAGTGGCATGAGGTATTAGAAACCTAGCCAAGAGACCTAATCAATTCAACAGAAGATACCATTAGCACTTAGCTACAAAGTTACCAGTGAGAAAAGAAGCTGGTGGGTTTTACTGTGTTGTATCTGAACTGCTGAGGTTCTTCCTGGTAGTAGGAGCCTGACAGAGTTGTTCAGAATTACTTTGTCAAGCCTGGCTCTTTGGGGCATGGGAGGGAAAGCAGAGCTTGGGGCACTCTCTGTTGCAAATAACCATAAAATCCACCTTGAAAAGCAGTGCAAAGTTGTAACAGAGATAGGTGGTTGGGAATTGGCTCCAGCTTGCTCAGAAAAATAAAGAGAAGGAGGAGTCTGTCCTGAGAGGCTGAGTGGCAGAAATACCTCTTCTGGGAGCCACCCCAGGAGACCCAGTGGCCGGGCAAGTCTAGGAAGAGACTGGGTGCCAGGCTGCACTGCCCAGTGCTTCTTTTTGCTACAGCCAGGGGAAGGGGTCTGACGAGAACATGTCCCAAGCCTGGGGGCTCCAGCTCAGCCAAGGCCAAGGCCTATGATAATCCCAATGGCTACAAGGAGGCCAGAAGCACCATGTTGGGGGCCAAGGGCAGAATTCAGTCCCCAGGGAAGAAATTGACCAGCATGATGGAAGCCATCAAGCCCTAGAGGTGCCATCCTAAAAAAGCAGGGCCAAAAATTTTTTTAAAAAAATTAAAAAAAAAAAAAAAAAAAAAAGAGAGAGAAAAAAAAAAATAAAACAAAAAACAAAAACAAAAAGAGTAGGGACAGAAAAGACATCAAGAGCCTACAACGTGGTCCATCCCAGAACCTAGGGGCACGTCACTTTGGGGGCTCAGAGGGATCAGGCTGCACGAAGGGATTTTAGCTCTGGCTGCAGGGAAGGGGCCTGGGAGCAGCAGGAACAGTGGTCTTAACTAGCCCCTGGGACTGGGTTGAGCACAGACCTAAGCCCAGGCCCCACTGAAATTTTGTTAACTTAAGAAAAGCTTAAGGGTTAGGCCTTCTTCCCAGAAATAAAGAATTAATAGTAGAGAGCTCCTGGGGGAGGAGATGGGTGGGGCAGGGAGAGAAGCAGGGTTAGGCGAATGGCAGGACTGGAGGATGGAGGGCTGCTTGCAGATCCGAGGCCAAAGGTGTCCTGGAGGGGCTCCTTGCGGTAGGACACTGGTAGGTAAGGAAAGAACTTGCTTAGAGCTGTCAGTTCCTCTGATCAGCCCAAATGGAGCAGATTAAGAAGCAGATCCAAATGGAGTAGGGCAAAGTTATATGAAGGAAGTAGAGCCCTGGGGGATGTTTTCTTTTCAGTCCTTTGTCACTTGCTTTTCAAACATCTACGCTTATATCTGTATGGAAATCTCCACAGGCCTGTCCTGTCTGGTAGAACAGGGTCCTGGAATGACGGAGGGACATGCCTGGGTGCTATCACTCAAGGCTTTCTGAGAAGACCCTACTCAGAAGCTGGGGTTCTTACAGGCAAAGAACATGGCTAGTGAAAGTTCTTTTTACTTGAAAGGGCACAGAAAAAAATCCAATAAAGCTGAGCCCAGGTCTTAAAAAAAAAAAGAAAGAAAAAAAAGTTGATAAAACTGACCAAAAAATGATGTAGTTTATCATGGTTCTAAAAGAGGGACAGGGTTTTTCTTTCTTTTTTTTTTTTAAAGGCAGAATTAAGTAATTCACCACGGGACTGAGTGCTGAGTGGAACATCAGCTCTGACTCTGGGGAGTGGGTAAGTCCTCTGGATAAGCTTTTGTTAAAGCAATAGCACTTAAAATAAGTGGATTTAAATTCATCCACCGGACAGAATGAGGCAGCAGAAATGGAGAAGAAAGCTAGATGAAGGAATACTGTTAGGAAGCTCCTGAGAGAGGAAATGTGATTTTTTAAGCTTCCCTTAGGGGCAGGATCATACTAATATTAAAACAATTGTAGCAGTATCAGCAGCGCTGGCTCATTCCCTTTCCTCTGCCTTCCCCCAGCTCCTCACAGCTGAATCCATGGGGTTTACTTTCTGAGCCAGCATGACAAAAGGAGACTGTCACATTGTATCCTCCAGTGGGACCAGGGGACCAGCTAAGCCTGCCCTTCCCAGCTTCCTTCACTATAGCCAGTGCCAAACTCCTTTAGTTCAGGCCTGAGTCCTCCAGAATGACAGCCCCTAGGGCCTGGGATGGACCACGTTGTAGGTGTCCCTACTCGCCTAGGACTGCACCTCTAAGGGCTTGATAGCATCTGTCATTCTGGTCCTTTTCCTCCCTAGGGACTGCTCTGCCCACCTCCTATTTGATGCACAGAACCCAGACTGCAGTGTCCTCTCAGACGTTTGCTGACTTCTCTGGAGTTAACCTCTATGGCTCTGTGGCTTTCTCCATTCTCTCTATTGTCCAGGCTTGGCTTCCTCTCTGGCCCTCTTGCCCTGAGTTGTTGAGGATCAAACAATTCCCACCTTAGCCTGTTCATCTAGCAACGTGTGGAAGCCTGTGGAAGGTCTGACTGGAAGGGGACAGATATTTTGCAAGCACAATGGAAACTATACAAGATGTACAGAAAAGTCTAGACCTCAGATAAATATGTTTAGGATTGGTTGAATTCATTCATTCATTCATTCAATAAAAAGTTTTGGCAAGTGCTTATTATGTACCAGGCACTGTTCCAGGTGCTAGAGATATAGCAGTAAACATAAAAATTCTTGTCCTTATGAAGATTATAATCTAGTAGGGAAGATAGACAGTAAACAATATTAAGTGAAAAAAAAAAAAAAAAAAAAAAAACCACAGAAAAGCTAGGGAGAGAAATACAGCAGGGAAGGGACAAACAATATGGGGTAATGTGATTTTTGTGATTGGAGGGGGTAAGGCCTCACTAAGAAGGTGACAATTGAGTAAAGATCTGAGGGATGATAAGGAGTGAGTCAGGCAATGTGGGTACCTGGAAAAAAACATTCCAGGCAAGGGAGGAGCCAGTGCAAAGGCCCTGTGGCAGGAGTGTGCCTGGTGTGTGCTAGAAGGCCAGTGGCTTGAGCAGAGAAAACAAGAAGTGATTAAGTGGAGAGGTGATTCAGATGCTGTAGGTTGACGTAGGCCTTGAACCTGGTGAGGAAATAAAAGAGGGAGCTATTGCAGGGGTTTTAACACTGAGAAAATCTATTCCTGAGTATTTTACCCTCCACTAAATCAACCATTTCCTGCCTCATTATATCAAATTCCATGCTGGGCTCTTTTTTCACAGAATGAATCTTGCTTAAGAAAACTTGGGACACCTCTGGGTGCTGCTTTGGCAGTTCATGCAAATCTTTGTTTTTTCCATTCAGCAGAGATGGGTGATTTTCAGCTTATACAGTTTGACGATATCGGCTTTAAAGTTTTCCTTTGGTCTTCCTTCTGCGATTTTTAAAAAGTCAGAGGTGGTCTACCTGAGAAGATGTTTAGTTACCTTTTGACTATAGTTTATCCAAGAAGCTAGGGCTTCAGACAGTGTTAATCTTAAGCAAGGCCTGGATTTATTAGGCTGCCTTGCATCTTAGATCGCTGATAAGCACATTTCCCCATTTCCCACTGTAGCCTTTGCAGTATTAAGCCTCACAGGGAAAAATTCTAAAGGTTCAGAAGAGAAATGCTCCAAACTGTAAACCACATAAGCCTTTCTTGTCAGTCTTACCTTTTCTTTTCTAATTAAAAAAAGTACAATAATGAAAACATCTTCCATGCCCAATTGATTTGTCTGGAAGCCAGATCAGTGAACTGAATTATCCTCATTTTTAGAAAGGAAGACAAGCTACATGGCCAGAGTAAGAAACGGTACACTGATGACTTGGTGTAATGTGCTGCAAGGCAGTAACGCCGCGGAGCATCCCCGGTGGCGAGGTGAATGCTGGAAAAAAGGGAGGGCTCCTGTCTGCACCTGTCCCAGGGCCAGTTGGTGCATATTTGGGATAGTCATGGACCAGCCTTTGGTCGCAGCTCCAGGATATCTGGAGGATTCCCGACCAGCCCCTGGTGCACACACCCCAGGGAGGTCCATCAGATCCGGACCTGCTCCAGTTGAGCTGTGTGTGGCCTGCATCTGGCCAGCCCCGAGTCAGCTGCCGAGCTGTCCTGGTCCCCAGGTTGCTCTAGATGAGCACCAATCTTCATTCATTCAACACATCTTTACTGAGCATCTGAGTCCCAGCATTGTTTTAGGCACTTGGGCTACTCTAGGGAATAAAGTGAACCCAAATCCCTGAGTGCATGGAACTTGCATTCTCACAGGTGTAACATGCAAAAGACCAGTATGATCCTGGCCTGGAATTTCCAAGGGGCTGTGGGTCAGAGGGGAGACCAGGACCTCTCTCCAGACCTGCCACCTGAGGGCTGAGAGACAGGACCCAGACTGCAGTGCCCTCTCAGACACTTGCTGACTTCTCTGGAGTTAACTTCTGTGGCTCCGTGGATTTCTCCAGTCTCTCTAGACTGGGTCAGAATCTGGGGCCAGGACAAGTGGGGGGTCAACCAAGGCCTGGACTGAGCCAGAGCTCCTAATGGTCTACAAATAGCTTCCATGAAGTCCTCCAGCCAGGCTGCCCACAGGCCACTCTGAATTAGAAAATGCCAGAGTCCCTCCTGGGTGCATGGCTGCAAATATTGTTCACTTGTGGAAGTCAGGATAAAAACAATCCAAACTCCTATGGTACTTGAAGAATTCTAAAGTAGAGGGATGATCTGTCCCTGGAGGAAGGAAGCTGTAGGAAGGCAGCCACAAGAACAGGATGAAAGCGGGAGCCTCGAGATACAGTCTTTTGAAGGATAAAACAACTCCTTGAGAATCTCTCTTCTTTGCTCCCCAGAGTTGCCTGCAGCCCTGCCACCCGTACCCCAGCTCCCTCTCAGAGCTCCTCCATCCTATATGTATTAAACAAAGTTCAGAATTCAGAAGAAAATAAATTAGGCATTTTATTTGCAACATAAACTATATTACCTCCCTGGATAATGACTTATTACCCTAAAGCTTTAAAAAAGATAGAAGCAATGAGGCTTAAAGCCCAACAAGTGTGTCAAACTCATTAACTGGACTTGATTTTAACCACACAGCTTCCTTCTGATTTGAGGCAGTTCGTGTGAACATTTTCTGATGCCTCTGTGGTCATGAATATGCGTGAAAAGAAAAAAAAACAAAACAATGGGGGCTTGAAAGTCAGAATAGTATGTTAGCATCAGCACCTCACCATCAGGCAGGGTGAGGGTGTCTGTGGTGGGGAGTGGAGGGAAAGGGGTAGCAAAAAAAAATCTTCACAAAGTATGACAGGATATGTTGGGAGCCAAGTGGGATTTTCTGGTCTTTCCAGAATTTCATCTAAAGCTTAAGAATGGGAATAAAATGTTCTAAGTTGCTGGC
Source organism: Tolypeutes matacus (assembly GCA_026826555.1). Taxonomy (NCBI): domain Eukaryota; kingdom Metazoa; phylum Chordata; class Mammalia; order Cingulata; family Chlamyphoridae; genus Tolypeutes; species Tolypeutes matacus. The sequence goes on from JAKSZT010054458.1 coordinate 26,707,933, forward strand.
AATCTATATTCAGGAAAACACCAGTGACTGTCACCAGTCACAGCCACACCACTGTCATCTGCCTGCAGGAAACATAGGAGAAGGCCTTGGGTGGGAGAGAAGGTTCCTGTGTGTGGAAGTGCAGTGTTCAAGAGAGGAGAGGAGTGACTCACTGATTGAGCCTTCGTAAAGATTGGGCTGGCCAAACTGTCACCCTTTGTTAAGTTGTTTGAAAATTGCTGAGCTTCTGAGCGGGGGCAGAGTACTTCATGGTGCTGGAGCCTGGAGAAATAGGCAGGAGAAGATGGTGGGTTGGCAGGATGGCCAGGCAGAGAGGAGAGCAAGGGCATCCCCTCTGGTTTCTGGTATCTGAATGGAGATCCTGCACATGCCAGTAGAATCTGGAGGTGGGAGCTGTAGAGGGCAAATGAGCCCGAGGGTTATAGATTTGCAAGAACATGGATAGCAGAAGAATGCTGCAAGATCACAAGCTGGCTGAAAAATGTGGCTGAACCTTTCAAGGAACCATCTGGCAGAGACTGTTGGTTGCCTGCTTAACAGCTACTCTCACCTTCTTCCTTATTAAAAAAAAAAAAAGTACTCCAATTTTGTTGGTGGAGGCAGTATGCCTGGCTGAAAACTGCACTGCTTAGTTTTACTTGCTGAAGCAAAACAGGTCTGGCCAATGAGTGAGGATTTCTGGAAAGCTTTTGCTTTCCCCTTATAGGTACTATCCCTTTCTCCTGCTCTTTTCCTCTTTCTTATTTCTTAGAACTTGGATGAGATAGCTGGAGCTACAGCAGTTGTTTTGTGAGAGTGAGTAGGTGGGACATACTCTAAGGATGGCAGGGCAACAAGCTAGAAAGAGTCTAGGTCTATGACAACATTGTGGAGCTGATATACTAGCCTCAGACTATCTACTTTTAGACTACTCATTATCACTGTCTTACTTAAGCAACTGTTATTTGGAATTTCTCCTACCTGTAATAGCATTTTATTTCTAATGATATATACCACCACTGGCTAAGAGCTGCTACCACCTGCCTACACAGATCCCACAAGCAATAAGCCAGATGACCTCTCTTTCTCTCTCCCATGAACTAATGACTGACTCCAGAGAAGGGCTATAGCTTCCCCATGGTAGCAGCCTAAGGAGAAATTCTCCCCCATCCCCATTCCTTGTTCCTACCCCAACACCAAGGGGAAAGGGGAAGAGTTCAAGTACAGATACCCAATCCCTTGCCACTAGATAACTGCTCCATTCCAAATATCTAGAGATTCAAGTCCAGTGTGTGACAATGAATGGAGTGAGATTTTAAGCCATTCTTTAAAAAACGGAAAGTGACTTTTTAATAACCAGATGAACTGGGAAGTTTGGGAATCAGGTTGAGATGTTGTTAAGGGAGCTACCACCCAATGAGAAAGAGTGGTTTGGCATAGCAGAGTTGGAGACAGTTTTGGAAGAATTAAGATGACTTTGTTTGTGTACCCCCATAGAGTTAAAACATCTCAATAAACTGTTTACAAAATAAATTGGTTTAATATCAATTCCTTTAAATCCATGTTTCTATGTACAGATATGGAAAACTTCCAGGATAGATTTTAAATAGAACAAAAACCCTTAAGTGCAAAACAGTGTATATAGTATGCTAACTTTTGTACAATAAAAGGGGATAAACAAGAACACATATTTGTATTTACATAAAGAAACACTGGAAGCAGATACAGGATTATCTACATGATAGATGCAAATAGGAGCAAAACTTCTCAGACTATACGTCTTTATGCAGGTTTCATTCTTGAATCATGTGAATGCATTACTTATTAAAAATTTTACAGGGAGTTATTGCTTAATGGAGACAGAGTTTCTGTTTGGGGTGATGAAAATGTTTTGGAAATACATGGTGGTGATGGTTGCACAATATTATGAATGTAATTAATGCCTCCAAATGGTACACTTAAAAACGGTTAAAATGCCAAATTTTATGTTATGTATGTTTTACCACAATATTTTTTAAAAGTCATATTGAGGTGACAAGGTTTTAATTATAAAAAGGAGAAACAAAAATAGAAAAATTTTCTTATAGAAAAGACATTTAAAATATCCAGATGACTGGGAAGCGGCTGTGGCTCAATCAGTAGGGCTCCCGTTTACCATATGGGAGGCCCCGGGTTCGGTTCCCGGGGCCTCCTGGTGAAGGCAAGCCCGCCCGCACGGTGTGGTTAGCTGACCCGGCGAGCACAAGCAGCAAGGGGGGATAAATGAATAAATAAATTTAAAAAATCTTAAAAAAAAAAAAAAAAAATCCAGATGACTAAGGTGGGACACTCCTAAACTCTCCTTTCCATATATTTCAAATAACAAAATCAAAGTGTTTGCTGCATTTTTCAGACAACAGCTCTCATGGTCACCCAGACCCTTGTTTTACAAGACCAGGGAGTTTATGGGAGCTGTGAGTTAGTGGCCACAAGAAGAACCAAACAAAGGAGGTTTAGCTTTTCTTGAAAACAAAAACAAAAAACCTGGTTTGTTATCTTAACAGGAAAGAATAATAATGAACATATTACTGTATACAATTTTACATTAACTTATTTTGCAAACTTCTTGCACATCAGATTTTCTGTACCTGGAATGAAGAGAACTTTTCCTACAGAAAGATCACACTAGTGAACTATCCAACAATTCTGTTCAATTAAGTCAAGGGTTGGCATACTATGGCCTGTGGGCCAAATCTGGATAGCTGCCTGTTTTTTTACTGCCTGTGAGCTAAGAAGGGTTTTTATATTTTTGAATAGTTACATATACCAACATAATATTTGAATACCAACATAATATTCTTGCTCTTGCCTCTTGCCCTGCAAAGTCTTAAAATATTTACCATCTAACCCTTTAAGAAAGCATTTGCTGACTCCAGACTTAAGGCGTTTTGAGACTCATTTTCCAAATTCTGCTCTAAAATGTATAGCCAAAACTGATAGATAAGAGGATTGTAGGAAGATGGCAGAGTTGGAAGCTCCAGCTGTCAGTCCCTCCACCAAAACAACTATTGAACTGGTGGGAACTATCTGAAATCACTTTGAAATTCCTGAGTCTAGGTGAACACTGTGCAGCATCCAGGGAGAGGCTGGAGGAAGAGGCTGGTAAATTGCTATAAAGACCAGTGAGCTTCGCCTTCCCTGCAGCGGCTACCATCCCTCTTCCCCCAGCCCTGTGGCAGTCAGCAGTGGGGACTGCAGCCTGGGTTCCTGGAGTTCCAAACGCCAGGGATGTGTGGTCGGATCCCAGATCTCTACCCTTAAATAGCTACTTCAGGTCTCTGGATGTCTGCTCTGAGGGTGGCCATTGTTCCAACATTTGGGGGACTAAGGTAGCAGGGGAATGTTAAAGACAGTCACCTTCCTCAAAACTACAGAAAACTGCTAAAGGGCTGCATTAACCCAGAAAGTGCTGAATTAAGAAAAAGAAGCTTCAAAAGACTTGGAAGACACTCCTGGTGCCCTCGCTGGCCCCACCCTCATCTCTTCCACAACACAGCGAAGAGCCAGCTTGCACGCCCATTAGGAGTCCCTGGTCCTGTTCCAGAGGGAGCAAGGTGGCTCCTGTGTGCATGTAGGTTAGTGCCAGGCTATCTGGTCGAATCTGAAAGACAGAGCCAGGGAACTTGTCTCAGGCTTGCCCTCTAAGAATTTGTTCTGAGGGCAGAGAAGCTTGCAGATAGCTAGGCCAGTGTGAGAAACAATTAAGTTGAAACAGCCCAGGGTAAAGGACTAGCTGCAAAGAGTACCCAGGAGGGACAGGTCTATTCCAAAGGGAGCAGAGGGAGCATTCAAACTCCTGTGAACAGTAAACAGGGAATTTCTGGGGCTACTAGCAAACTAAGTGCTGGAGAAGAAGCAAGATCCCTGGTTCTGGCTCCCTGCAGGCTGAGGTAAGACAGAGAGGACACTGCACTGCCCACGTGACTTTGGCTGATCCTTGATAGGACTGTTAGCTCTGAAGGAGAGACCACCAACAAAAGCAGAGTCAATTTGCAAAGCAAGTAAAAGGTGCTTTTTGCCTTGAAATGTTTGTTGTGATTAGCTCCTGGCATTCAAGAAAATCTTCCTCATATCAACAGCTGTGTACAAACTTAAGAGATAGCCCAGTGACTAACACTTTAAAATATTAAAATGTACAGTGTGCAAAAAAAAGATTACAGAACAAAGAAACAGGAAATTATGGCCCATCCAAAGGAACAAGATAAAAATCCAGAAACCATCAACAAAAAGGCCCAGACTTTGGACTTACCATACAGAGACTTTAAAACAATGATCCTCAATATGCTCAAGGAGATAAAGGAAAACATAGAGAAAGACTAAAGAATATAAGGAAAACAATGAATTTAGAGCTCTAAATGCCTACATTAATAAAGTAAAATATCTCAAATCAGAGACCTTACCTCAAAATTAAAGGATCTAGAAAAAGAAGAAGCTAAATGCAAAAGGAACAGAAGGAAGGAAATGACAAAGATGAGAGAAGAGCTAAATGAGAGAGAATTAAAAAAAAAAACAGTAGAGAGAATCAACAAAACCAATAGTTGGGTCTTTAAAAAGATCAATAAAATCAACAAATCTTTAGCAAGACTGACATGGAAAAAAAAGAGAGTACAAACAACTTAAATCAGAAATGAAAAGAGGAACATTACTACCCACCCCACAGACATAAAAAAGACTATAAGAGGACACTATGAATAACTGTATGCCAACAAACTGGATAACTTAGATGCAATGGAAAAATTCTTAGAAACACAAAAATTAACTAAATGGACTCAAGAAAAAAGAGATCTCAACAGACCAGTAATTAGTAAAGAGATTTAATCAGTAACTATAAATCTTCCAAAACAGAAAACCCCAGGACCAGATTGCTTCACAGATGAATTTTACCAAACATTCCAAGAATTAACACTTATCCTCTTCAAAGTCTTCCAAAAATTTAAAAAGGAAGGAACACTCACTAATTCATTCTATGAGGCCAATATCACCTTCACCAAAGCCAGATAAAGATACCAAGAGAAAAGGAAACTACAGACCAATATCACTTATGAATACATATGCAAAAATCCTCAACAAAATACTAGAAAACCGAATCCAACAGCACATCCAAAGAATGATAAATTATGATCAAGTGGGATTCATCCCAGGGATGAAAGGGTGCTTCAACATAAGAAAATAAGTTAATGTAGTATACAAAATTAAGAGAACAAAGGAAAAAAACAACAACAATGATCATCTCAATTGATACAGGAAAGGCATTTGATAAAATCCAGCACCCATTTTGATAAAAACACTAAGAACACTAGTATTAGAAGGAAATTTCCTCAACATGATAAAGGGCATCTATGAAAAGCCCACAGCTAACATCCTACTTCATGGTGAAAGACTGAAAGCCTTCCTTAGAAGATAAGAGTAAGACAAGGATGCACTCTGTCACCACTGTTATGCAATATTGTATGGAAAGTTTTGCTATAAAATCAGGCAAGAAAAAGAAATAAAAGGCATCCACATTGGAAAAGAAGAAGTAAAACTTTCCCTATTTGCTGATGACATGATCCTAGATAGAGAAAATCCTGAAAAAAATCCACAGCAAAGCCCTTAGTGCTAATAAATGAATTCATCAAAGTGGTGGGGTACAAGATCAACACCCCAAATCAGTAGTGTTCCTATACACAAGTAATAAGCAATCTGAGGAGGAAATCAAGGAAAAAATCCACTTACAATAGCAACTAAAATAATCAAATACCTAGGAATAAATCTAACCAAGGATGTAAAGGACTTGTACTTAGAAAACCACAAAACATTACTAAAAGAAATCAAAGAACTAAATAAATGGAAAGACATTCCATGTTCATGGATTGGAAGACTAAATATTGTTAAGATGTCAATTCTACCCAAAACGATGTACACATCAACACAATCCAATCAAAATCCCAATAACCTTATTTGCAGAAATGGAAAAGCCAATAATCAAATTTTTATAGAAGGGAAAGGGGTTCCAAATAGCCAGTCATCTTACAAAAGAAGAATATAGTTACAAGACTCACACTTACTGATCTTAAAACTTATTATAAACCCACAGTAATCTAAAGAGCATCATTCCGGCATAAGGACAGCCATAAAGACCAATATAATCAAATTGAGAGCTCATTAGTCAACCCTCATATTTCTGGCCAAGTGATTTTTGACAAGGGTTCAAAGTCTACTCCAAGGGTGAAAGAATAGTCTCTTCAACAAGTGGTGCTGGGATAACTGGATCTCCATGTGCAAAGACTGAAGGTGGACCCCAACCTCAGACCATATTCAAAAATCAACTCAAAATGGACCAAAGATCTAAATATAAGAGCCAAAACTATCAAACTCCTAGAAGAAAACATAGGGAAGCATCTTCCAGGACCTTGTGTTGGGCAATGGTTTCTTAGACTTTTCACCCAAGGCACAAGCAACAAAAGAAAAAATAAATAAATGAGACTTCATTGACATTAAAAGCTTTTGTGTATCAAAGGATTTTATCATGAAGGCAAAATGACAATCTACTTAATGGGAGAAAATATCAACCTACAAAGTGGGAGAAAATATTTGGGAACCACATATCCAATAAGGGTTTAATATTAAGAATATTATAACAGAATCTTACAACTCAACAATAAAAGACAAACAACTCATTTTAAACAATGGACAAAAGACTTGCATAGGCATTTCCCCAAAGAAGATGTACAATTGACCAAAAAGTACATGGAAAGATTCTCAACATCTCTAGCTATGATGGAAATGAAAATCACAACCATAATGAAATACCATTTGATATCCACTAGAATGGTTACTATTAAAAAAATAAAAACAGAAAATTACAAGTGTTGGAGATGATGAAGAGAAATAGGAACACTCATTCATTGTTGGTGGGAATTTAAAATGGTGCATCCACTGTGGAAGGCAGCTTGGCAATTTCTCAGAAAGTTAAGTGTAGAATTACCATATGACCCCCAAACCCCCCTACCAGATATATACTCAAAGGTTTTGAAAGCAAGGGCTCAGGAAGCTTTTTACACATTGATGTTCATAGTGACTGTATTAGTCAGCCAAAGGGGTACTGATGCAAAATACCAGAAATCTGTTGGCTTTTATAAAGGGTATTTATTTGGGGTAAAAGCTTACAGTTACCAGGCCATAAAGCGTAAGTTACTTCCTTCGCCAAAGTCTATGGTCACATGTTGGAGAAAGATGGCTACCAATGTCTGCAGGGTTCAGGCTTCCTGGGTTCCTCTCTTCCCAGGGCTTGCCTCTTTCCAGGTTCAGCTGCTATGTTATTGCCACAAGGCCGGCTATATAGACTATTAGGCAAATGGCTTGTTTCTCTTCCTGGGGCCTTTTCTCTTTCCTCATGACCAAGATCCTCTGTGTCCTTACTTCCTGGGGCTCCAGCTCAAGACTCCAAACTTCCTTCTCTGCAGTGCAGTTTCTCTGTGAGTCCCTGCCCACCAAGGGGGCGGGTACTCAATGTCCTACTGATATGGCCCAATCAAAACTTTAATCATTATTTAATCAAGTAAAAGTAAGACCTCTGAATCCAATACACTCTAAAATGCCCAGAGGAAAAGAGCAGTTTACAAACATAATCCAATATTTCTTTTTGGATTTCATCAATAATATCAAACTGCTACCGTAGCAATAGTCACAATTGCCAAAAGATGGAAGCAACCCAAGGGTCCATCAACCAAACAATGAATGGATAAACAAGTGTATATACATGCAATGAAATATTATTCAGCCATAAAAAAGATTGAAGTCTTGATACATGCAACAACATGGATAAAACTTGAATATATCATGTTGAGTGAAATAGGCCGGACACAAAAAGGACAAATATTTTATGGCCTCACTGATATAAAATAATTAGAATAAGCAAATCCAAAGAGTCAGAATCTAGAATATAGGTTACTGGGGAATGGGGTAAGGGTAGAGAATGTGGATTTAATGCTTAAAGTGTACAGAGTTTCTATTTGGGTTGATCATAAAGTTTTGATAATGGGTGGTGGTGATGGTAGCTCAATATTGTGAAGTTAAGAGCACTAAATTATATATTTGAATGTGGCTGAAAGGGGAAAATTTAGTTTGTACATATGCTACTAGAAAAATCTAAAAAACAACATCATAGGACTATACAACACAACAGTGAATCCTATTATAAACAGTGGACTATAGTTAATAGTATAATTATATAAATGTTCTTCCACGAATTGTAACAAATGTACCACACTAATGCAAGGTGTTAGTAATAGGTAGTACATGGGAACTCTGTGTTTTATGCATTATTTTCCTGTAAATCTAAAACTTCTCTAATAAAAATAATAAATTAAAAATAAAAATAAAATAAAAAACAACTAAGGGCAACTTCTAGCCAAACATATCCCAACAAAAACCTACAGGCCGTTGAGTGATGTGGCAAGGTTAGGCATAACTTTGAGTTTTTACTTGACGGAGCAGTATTAGGCATGATACTTACATACACACACACTCAAAAATGTTTCCCATGGTGGAAATGGAAATGTGAAAATATTGCTCTGGGTTGGATTTTTCTATTTCACAAACTTCCCATTTGGTTTCCAAAGCCCTGAAGCAACAAGATACAGTTGAAACTAGTTCCAACTGCCAAACACAGAGAAGAATTCCCTGCATGTATAACTCAGTATGTCATTAGCCCATGAATGTAATCCTTAAATACAGAAAAGGTGACACATGTCAGTCTGTTGCAATGGGGTTCTGTGGCTTGAAAGAGACCTCTGCATTGTATGTGCATCTAACTAATTGGAACTTGCACTTGTCACATCTTTTTTAGCCATGGCATTGTAACAGCATGGACCCATCCGTCATCTTGTCATCCTTATGAAAATAGTTTCCAGTGGTCAGCTTGTCATAGTTAATTAGTCTCCCAATATATGAATAGTCAGAAGCAAAGCAACTTTGAGAGTCAGGCTTTCAGACACTTTTAGAAGTTAACTCCAGAGGTTTTTGATCTTTCCTGTCTTTTAATTGGAGTCCTTTCATCTGAGAGAGAATGTGCCCTTGTGGTTAGAGGTCTGGCTCGCTCAGCTCTATCTTCTGTTCTCAGTTCTGGAGCTAACTTACAGCAACCAAAAGCAAGTTGGTGAATCTCTGAGCACTCAAATTTATGAATCCAGGAAGTTCTAGAGTAGAACTAGCTGGTGACTGTTTACATGCAGATATTGCTGAGGTCTTAGTGAGGTAAAGGTCGTGTGCCAGTTAAATTCTTCCATGTAATTCTAAAACTTAATAGTTTAAAAAAGAAAACTAGCCATTTATTTAGCTCAGATTTGTGCAAGTCATCAATCTGGTCTTGATGCAGCTGGGCTCCCTCCTGCTTCCACAATCAGTTACATGACAAGTGGGTGGCTCTGCTGATCTTGGCTGGGCTCTCTCAGCTGTTTCAGGCCTCAGCAGGGACAACGAAGCTAATCATCTCTGGTCCACGTGGTTTCTTATCCTCCATCAGGCTAGCCCAGGCTTGTTCACACAGCAGACAGTGGAGACTGGACACATTCAAGGCCTCTTGAAGCCTCGGCTTGGAACCAGCCCACTATCACTCCCCCCACGTCCTGGTGGTCAAAGCAGCCAAAAAGCCAGCCCAGCTTCAAGGACTGTGGAAGCTGACCTTACCTCTTGATGGAAAAACCTCAGAGACACATTGCAGTGGCATTGATACCTGAAGGGGAAGAATTGTGGCCATTTTTTTCAATCTAACACTGGTCGCTAAAACACTGAGGAACACAGGCAGGTGTCTAGCAGCACCCTGTTGCCAGAGCAGGTGGGGTGGGAAGAGGTCATTGCTTCAAAGTCTGGATGCTAAGCTTGTAAGAGAGGGACTAGCCAGAGGAAGCTCATGACCTCAACTAGAGAAGACATACAGATCATGCCACTAGGATGGCCCCAGGTCTCCTTCATGATAGAGGGTGAGGAAACTGCTGAGAAAGGACCCACACTTGCAGTGGATGTGTAAGTGTGTGAGCAGAGGCCATTTGGGTTTTGGATTCATTTAGAAAAGATAGATGGTATTTTTCTACATATATTGGAAACCCAAAAGTGAACACAGGCTCTGAGTTTGACAGCCTAGAGCAGGGGTTCCTAACAAGGGATCCGTGAGCTTGAATTGAAATTCAAAAAAACATTATTCTTGTGGGGATGTGTTGGTGAGGGTGTGATATAGTTATTAAACAATACACAGTATGGTGTGCACTTAGTAAGAGGTCTGTGGTTTTCACCTAACTGGCAAAGGGGTCCATGGAATAAAAAAGGTTAAGAACCCCTGGCCTAGAGAGAAGAAAGCTTCTGTACCCAGAAAGACACACCCATAAGCAAGAGGCAGTACAGCTTGATGCTACGAGCACAGCCTTATGAGGCATAATTGTGGTTTAACACTTTACATACTGTGTGACTGAGTAAATCACCTAACCTCTCTGGGACTCAGATTCTTTATTCATAAAATGTGAATAAAAATATCTACCTTATAGGACTGTGGGGGTGATTAAAGGAGAGAACATGTAAAATGTCTTAGGCAATACCTGGCATAATAACTGCTCTCTATTAGTATTCACTGTTATTATCCTTTTTTTTTTCTTTATTACAGAGTTGTGGGTGTACAGAACAACCATGCATAAAATACAGGATTCCCATATACCACCCTATTATTAACAACTTGCATTGGTGTGGAACATTTGTTATAATTGATAAAAGCACATTTTAATAATTGTACTATTAACTATAGTACATGGTTTAGCTTAGGGTTCACTGTGTAGTGCAATTCCATGGATTTTTTAAAAAAAATTTATTCTGTTAACATATAAACAACACAACATTTCCCCCACTTAGCCACATTCAGATATAGATTTCAGTGATGTTAATTACATTCACAAAGCTGTGCCACCATCACCACCATCCATCACCAAAACATTTCCATCACTCCAAATAGGAACCCTGTACGTTTTAAGTCTTCCCTATTCCTTATTCCCGTCCTATCCCCTGGTAACCTATAATCCAGTTTCTAACTCTATGTGTTTGTTTGTTCTAATTACTTAATATCAGTGAGCTCATACAATATTAGTCCTTTTGTGTCTGGCTTATTTTCACTCAACCTGATGCCTACATGTATCAGAATGACATTCCTTTTTAGGGCTGAATAATATTCCATTGTATGTATATACCACATTTTATTTTCCATTGGTTGATGGATACTTGAGTTGCTTCCATCTTTTGGCAATTTTAAGTAATGCTATGAACATCAGTGGGTAAAATATCTGTTTGAAGTCCCTACTTTCAATTCTTTTGGGTATAAACCCTAGTAGCATGATTGCTGGGCTATATAGTAATCCCATACTTAACACTCTGAGAAACTGCCAAACTGTTTTACACAGTGGCTACACTATTTAACATTCCTGCCAACAATGAATGAGTGTTCCTATTCTCCGCATCCTCTATAACACTTGTAATTTCCCATTTTTTTTTAACAGCAGCCATTCTAATGTGTGTAAAATAGTATCTCATTGTGGTTTTGATTTGTATTTCCCTAATGGCTAATGATGTTGTGCATCTTTTCTGGCCATTTGTATATCTTTTTGGAGAAATGTCTGTTCATGTCTTTTGCCCATTTTTAAATTAGGTTGTTTTACTTTTTATTGTTCAGTTGAAGAATCTTTTAATATATTCTGTATATTAAACTTTTATCAGATATTTAGTTCCCAAAAATTTTCTCCCATTGTGTAAGTTGTCTTTTTACTTTCATGATAAAGTCCTTTGAGGCACAAATGTCTTTAATATTGATGAGGTTCCATATATCTGTTTTTTCTTTTGTTGCTTGTGCCTTGGGTGAAAAATCCAAGAAACCATTGCCCAACACAACACCCCAGAAGATGCTTCCCTATGTTTTATTCTAGGAGTTTGATAATTCTGGCTCTTATATTTAGGTCTTTGGTCCATTTTGAGTTGATTTTTGAATATGGTCTGGGGTAGGGTCCACCTTCATTCTTTGCACATAGAGATCCAGTTATCCCAGCATCACTTGTTGAAGAGACTATTCTTTCACCCTTGAGCGGACTTTGAACCCTTGTCAAAAATCACTTGGCCAGAAATATGAGGGTTGACTAATGAGCTCTCAATTTGATTATATTGGTCTTTATGGCTGTCCTTATGCCGGAATGATGCTCTTTAGATTACTGTGGATTTATAATAAGTTTTAAGATCAGGAAGTGTGAGTCTGCTAACTATTCTTCTTTTGTAAGATGATTTTGGCTATTTGGTACCCCTTTCCCTTCTATAAAAATTTGATTATTGGCTTTTCCATTTCTGCAAATAAGGTTATTGGGATTTTGATTGGATTGTGTTGATGTGTGCATCGTTTTGGATAGAACTGACATCTTAACAATATTTAGTCTTGTAATCTAAGAACATGGAATGTCTTTCCATTTATTTAGTTCTTTGATTTCTTTTAGCAATGTTTTATAGTTTTCTGTGTACAAATCTTTTTCATCCTTGTTTAGATTTATTCCTAGATATTTCATTCTTTTTCATTTCATTGCTATTGTAAGTGGATTTTTTCCTTGATTTCCTCCTCAGATTGCTTATTACTTGTGTATAGAAACACTACCAATTTGACGTGTTTATCTTTGCTGAATTCACTTATTAACACTAGGGGCTTTGTTGTGCATTTTTCAGGATTTTCTCTATATAGGATCATGTCATCAGCAAATAGGGAAAGTTTTACTTCTTCCTTTCCAATTTGGATATGCTTTATTTATTTTTCTTGCTTAATTTTCTGGCAAGAACTTCCAGTACAATGTTGCATAACAGGGGTGAGAAAGAACCCTTGTCTTTTTTCTGATCTTCTAAGGAAAAGCTTTCAATCTTGCACTATTAAGTAGGATGTTAGCTGTGGGTTTTTCATAAATGCTGTATTAGTCAGCCAAAGGGGTGCTGAGGCAAAGTGCCAGAAATCTGTTGGCTTTTATAAAGGCTATTTATTTAAAGTAAGAGCTTAGTGTTAAAAGGCCCTAAAGAGTCCAACTCAAAGTCTCTTGCCATGTGTTGAAGCAAGATGGCAGGCGATCTCTGCCTCGTCTCTCTCTTCTTCCTCTTAAGGCTCCACGGGCCCAGCTTCTTCTAATCTCAGCTGTAGGCTGGCATAGGGCTTATCTCCCTGGGGCTCCAGGAGCAAAATGGACAGTTTTCTCTTTCTGGCATCTATGGAGCTCTCTCTCTTCCCATGTCTTCTTCTGTGTGTCTTCTTGAGTGAATGTCTGTTTCTATCAACCCACCAAGGGGGCTGGGACTCAGCCCTGAGTCATGCCCTCCTGACATGGTTGAATTGAAGCCTTAATCTTAACATAATTTAATCAAAGACATCTCAGCTGAATCTAATACAATCAAAGGGTATCACACCCGGAGGAACAGGCCAGTTTACAAACATAATCTCTTGTTTTGGGATTCATAAATAATCTCACTTCGCCATACTCCACCCTCTGAATACCCAAAAGACATACAATATTAAAAACAAAACAAACAAACAAAAAAACACCTTAAATCAGTAACAATGTTGAGTACAAAATCACATCACGATCAGTTTATAGAAATACAGTTTGTCTTGGGGCAAAGTCCCCTCTGGATGTAGACCTGTGAAACTTACCAAACAATTTATCTGATTCCAATATACAAAGGGACAGACATAGGATAAACATTTGCATTACCACAAGAAGAATTTGGGAGGAAAACATGCGTCACTGGTCCTCAACCGTTCAGAAAACCTTCAGGGTATACTCCATTAGATTTCAAAGTCTGAGAGTCATTCTCAAGATGATGGTTTCTGGGAAGCAGATGTGACTCAAGCGATTGGGCTCCCGTCTACCATATGGGAAGCCCTGAGTTCAGTTTCCGGGGCCTCCTAGTGAGGGCAAGCTGGCCCGTGCCTGTGGAGAGCTGACGGTCTGTGCCTGCGGAAAGCTGACAGCCCACACCCGTGTAGAGCTGGCACAGCAAGATGACGCAACAAAGGGAGACAAGCAGACACAGAGGAAACACACAATGAATGGACACAGAGAGCAGACAGTGAGCACAAGCAGCAAGGGGAGGGGGGTAATAAATAAATGTAAAAAAAAAAAAAAAGTTAAGAACCCCTACTTAGAAAAAAAAAAAAAGATGATGGTTTCTTCTCCCTGGGGCCTCAAGGGGGCCCACCCTTTCCACAGGCTTGCCCAATGGCCATTTTCTTGTTTCCACCCTCATCAAGCATCTGGGTGGGCAACCAAGCTCCATATCTCACCCTCCAGGAACGTTGGTGTGATGGCCACAATTTACCCAGTCTCTGGGGTAGAGTCTCAACCCCCCCTAGTATAGTGAGGTGGCAGCAATACTCTCCCTAATCTCTGTCATACAGGCCCAATCTGCTCAGAACAGTGAAGTGGTGACCAGGCCTTCCTTAATCTATGGGGAACATGTCCACCCCTCTCAGAGCAATGGGGTGTCAACCTCACTCTCCCCAACCTATGGGGAATAGGCCCACCCCTTTCAGAGCACTGGTGTGGTAACATCACTCTCCCCAACCCTTGGGGAATGTGCTCCACCCTCTCTGTAGCCTGGGGCAGCAAAAGCTCTCCTTGAACAGTGGGCCGGAAAATTCACCCTCTTCAAATGCCAGGGCAAACACCCTCTCTGTACACATGGGTAGGGTTTCTCTCTTGGCCCAAGGAGATATCTCCATTCCAGACCTCAGCTTCCATGGTTTTCCTCTTTAAACTCTTTTTCCTTCCATCTTTCCCCCTCTGTCGCTTTCAGTCCAGGCTGACAGTGGTTTTGTTGGTTTAGCATGCAGAAATCAGGGGTCTAAGCCATCAGACAGTAACACTTTCCACAAGTCTTTCCTAGATAATAGCATTTTCAATCTGGGCTTACAAGTTCCAAGTTTAGTTAATTCCTCAAATGGGGCACTATCATCTAGGGGCTTGATTTCTGGAGGCTTGAAATTTCTGGAATCAATTTCTGGTTTCTTTGTGCCCAACAATTCAGTTCTCAGCTTATCTCTTTCATCTAGCATTTTACTATAAGCTGCAGAGAAGCCAAGCTGCATTCTCTGAGTTTACTTTAGAAAGCTCTTCAGCTAAATGTCCAGGCTCACCATTTTCTTTCTTTTTTTTTTTTTTAAATCATTTATTGAAGTATATCATTCATACATGAACATACATAAACTATAAGTGTTCAGTAAACATCGTGAACTTACAAAACAAACATGCATAATATCATGCAGGACTTCCACACATCACCCCCCCACAAACACCCTACATTGTTGTGAAACATTTGTTAACAAATCATGAAAGAGCATCGTCAAAGTATTACTACTAACTATAGTCCATATCTTCCTCCCCTATACATTTTTTTAAAGGATTTATTTACTTATTTATTTACTTTTATCCATTTTTATCCCCCCCCCCCATTTTTGCTGTTTCTGTGTCCATCACTGGGCAAATCTCTGTGTCTGTTTCCTGCCCTTTCTTCTCATCCTTCTCCTCCTGTCTTCACTGGGATTCGATCCTTGGAAACTCTGATGTGGGAGAGAGGCATTATACTGCCTGTGCCACCTTAGTTCCTAGTTTTTCGGTGTGTCTCATCTTGGCTCTTCCTTGTGTCACTCTCCTGTTATATCATCATCTTGCTGTGTGGCTCATGGGACCTGGTGGCTCACCCAGGGCATGGTGGCACAGCCGCCCATGCACATTCTATATTTTTCTTTTTTTCTTTTTACCAGGAGATCCCAGGGATTGAACCCAGGTCCCTCCATAAGGGAGACAGACACCCAACCACCCGAGCCACATCTGTCCCCCTGCTACATCTCTTAAGGTTGACCAAAGATACCCAAAATTACAGTCTTTTCCCATACAGGATGGTCATATAATAAATCAGGCTTAGTTTATCACCAGCATTCTAAAAATCAGAGCTAGGGAGAAAAACTAGGTCTGGGGACACATGCATGGTTTCTAATATAGCAAATGTTTAGCCTACCCTGGTTATCACAAAATCAGGACAGCAAGAATATTCTCATAGGCTCACCATTTTCAAGTTCTACTTTCCATATACCATCAGGAGTCAATCTTGCTAAATTCTCTGCAACTTTAAGATATGGATTGCCTTTCCTCCAGTTTCCAATAATAGTTTCATCATTTACTTCTAAGGCCTCATCAAAAGTCTCTTTAATGTCCATATCCCAGTCTTTTCAAAGCAATCTAGGCCTTTTCTATCAAGCATCTCACAATTCCTCCAAAAAATACCCCTTATCCATGAAAAAAAATCTGTTCTAGCATTTTTGTTAATTGCAAAAGCATGACCCCATTCTTGGTACCAAATTCAGTATTAGTCAGCCAAAGGGGTACTGATGCAAAGTACTAGAAATCTGTTGGCTTTTATAAAGGCTAATTATTTGGGGTAAGAGCTTAGCGTTACAAGGCCCTAAAGAGTCCAACTCAAGGTACTATAAGAGGTACTTTCTCACCAAAGTCTGTTGCTACGTGTTGAAGCAAGATGGCAGGCGATCTCTGCCTGGTCTCTCCTTCCTTCTTCCTCTTAAGGCTCCATAGGCCCAGCTTCTTCCACTCTCAGCTGTAGGCTGGTACAGGGCTCATCTCTCCCTGGGACTCCAGGATCAAAACTGACAAAGTTTTCTCTCTCTGGCATATATGGAGCACTCTCTCTTCCTGTGTCTTCTTCTGTGTGTCTTCTTGAGTGACTGTCTGTTTCTATCAGCCCACCAAGGGGCCTGGGACTCAGCCCTGAGTCATGCCCTACTGACATGGTTGAATCGAAGCCTTAATCTTAACATAATTTAATCAAAGACATCTCAGCTGAATCTAATACAATTAAAGGGTACCACACCTAGAGGAACAGGCCAGTTTACAAACATAATCTCTTGTTTTGGGATTCATAAGTAATCAGATGCCCTTTATCATGTTGAGGAAATTTCCTTCTCTTTCTAGTGTTCTTAGCATTTTTATCAAGAAGGGTGCTAGATTTTGTCAAATGCCTTTCCTGCAGCAATTGAGATGATCATGTGTTTTTTACCTTCATTCAGTTAATTTTATGCATTACATTGATTGATATTCTTATGTTGAACCACCCTGGCAGAGCATGGATATTTTCCTTTTAACTGTTATGTCTACTGTTTCTTCATGGATGACCCATGGAAAAATATACTTTCACAGTCCTGGCCACATTCTTGAGTGCTCTTCCTGGTGTTTAAAACCAGCATTTCACATGGATGTCCCACTGTCAACTCCAATTCAACATGCATTAAACTAAACAAGCTGGTCCCTTCAAACCCCTTTCCTTACCCAGCGTTTAGAATCTGTTCATTCAGCTCTGCCATTTTCCACCGAGGTTTGATACCGTGGAGTTATCTTTGACTCCTTTCTTTCTATAGTCTTCCTATCCAATTACCAAACAACTTGAAATGTCTCCCATCTTTTTCTTTCCATTCCATTTCCCCTACTAGCTGCCGAATCTGAGATCTTTTCATTTTATGGTGTGAGTATCACTACAGACTTCTTGCAAGTTTCCTTGTCTTCAGGCTCTCTTCACTTTACTCCATTCTGCACGTTGGTGCAAAAGAATCTTTCAAAAGACAATCCCTTGCTCAAAACCATTGATTATGCCACCACTTCCAAGATTACATCCAACAACAGAGCTTATCATTCAAAGCCCTCTACAACCTGACTCCAGTCCCCATTACTAGACTTATCTTCCAAGACTCTGGACAAAATCATTTTGGATTATAATTATCTGCATGCATAGCTTGTGTTCCCTAAAAGAGTGTATATCTCTAGAGCAGGGGTTGGCAAACCACACCCCACAACCCAATTCTATATGGCCCATAAAGCCTAAAATATTTACTATCTAGCCCTTTATAGAAAAAGTTTGCTGACCAGGCTTACAGGGCAGAAGCATTATTTTAGAATATTTTTCCTAGAGAACTGTGTACCTCTCAATAAACATTTATTCAATGAATTTTCCACTTATTGACCCCTAAGCACTCCTGCATTTTCTTGTTTCTGTAACTTTTTTCCTGCATAGAGATGTCTTTCCCTATTTTTCTCTCTGGATAAACCCAATCAAGTCCTCTGGAAAGCCTTTCTGATGATTCCTGCTGAATTCTGAATTCCAATTACACTAAACTACTCACTTGGCACTTGTCTTCTGCTTCCAGTTAATCCTTTGCCTCAGAGTGAGTCATAAACCTACTAGATGTTCTTTCCTCACCCACTCACTGGTTATCTTCTACCCTTCAACATTTTGTAGATGCGACCTTCTCTCACTCTACCTTTCCTCTTACCACTCAACCTGAGTTAGGGACCTCTTCTTTGTGCTTCCATAGCCTTCTGGATTTTCCCATTATGGCACTTACCTTTGTGTATTGTAAACATTGATTTACCTCTTAGATTCTCCACCTGTGCTATGAGCTACTTGAGATTAGGTTCAGTATTGTACTCACTGATGTATTCCCAGCAGCTGCATGGCACCTCATTCATAGAGATGCCCAGTTAATACTTTTGAATGAATGCCTGATCAATCAATATTTGCTGATTGATAAAGTGGCTGATTAAAATATTTGATGCAATTCCTCCTGGCCCCTTATTTATATACTTTAGTTCTCTGATTACTTTATCAGTATCTGTAGGTAATATGTATCTCTGGATGTCGATAAATAACCATCAAACTTTACATGGCTGAGGTTATCATGGCAATTTTGGGGAAACCTAGGAGAAACCAAGCTAGGAGATCCTTTGAGAATCCTGTATCTTTGGTGAGATTGACATCTGCCTTTTTCTTGATTCATGCTTCTCTCTTGGGCTGGGAAGTATTAAGACAAACAGTAGCTCTTCCCCTTTGTGAATTAAGCATTCCAAGGACAGCTCAACTGCAGAATTAAAAGATCCATGACCAAATTACAGCACACATATAACCAGTTTTATGAATCAAGCTTGGATCTGCTTACAGCTCCACGTTCACATAGCATTAAAAATACCAAATGTTTGGACTTGGAAACTATTTGTCAAATGCTGGAATACCATCAATAAACTCACACATTATCAGAAATGGAAAATGGCATCTTGGACACCACTGAACGTGCTGTAAACAAGAAGTAAGAATCTCATTCAGCAGAGAACTTCATCCCTACTCTCAAGCTTATCCCTGGAGTCACTTGCTGTTTGGGTTCATTTTCATCCTCTTCACCCTTTTTCTTCAGAGCATGTCATAATGCAACCACATTCAGTTTAGCGGTCCACAATCAGCTTCTTAAAGGCAGATAAACTAAAGAAAGGTTGTAAATTGTTCAGCTACATCAGCCCAGATCTCTTTGCAGTAAAAGGGAAGTGGGCTAACCAAGTTCTCTTTTCTCTGTAAGCACTGGTGACATCTTTAGGAGCCCTCCCCCATGGAGTTAAAGTAGAAATGAAGCACAGAAGCTCACCTGATCAGACATTTGGCATTTTAAAAATGCCTTTTAAATGTCTAGATAGATGGTGTATTACCCTGGAGCCTTTTCAAAATCTCTGAGACATGCCGTGAATGCTGTTGTCTAAAAGAAAAACAGCCCGGGAAAACCCTCAGATGAGACTGGATGAGAAAGGCAGCAGCAAGTCCAACCCTCAGGTAGGGAAATTTCCCCACTAGCTTTAAGAAATATCTCTGTCTGCAAGAGTCACAAGATAAGGAAGAGGAAGCAGAATGCTTTGCTCATGACTTCCATGTCATCAGTCAGGTGTCACTTCCAATGAAGTTTTGGCCGTGTAAACTGCTTTGGGGGAGACAAAGAAAGTGTCTCACTGCCTCAAATAAGTGGTCTGGAACACACTTTCATTTGAAACAAATACTTTAATCTAAGCCCAGATCTCTGAAGACAAGCTCACAGTACCTTAGACTATCCTCAACGGCCACACACACCCGTTACATCTGCAAGGGATGAAGCAAAGCAAGAGATTGGTGTGTTTATTTGGGGCCTCCATCCCAAACTTCAAAGTAGAACTATTGTGAATAATGTGATGGTTGGACCAAAAGTGGTTTGAAAGATTTGCTTTTGTTTTATTCCCTCCACAGTCCACACCTGAGCTGTGCTTTTTACCACTGTACTGTGAGGAAAGGCCATTCTGGAACCCACAAGCCGTTGACCAGATTAGGAGAAGAAAAGAGAGTGTGCCCAATAACTGGAGTAAAATTGGCCTCCATAGTGGCCTCAAGACGGCAGGCACGAGTCTCCTCAGCAGCTCTAGCTTTCCTTTTCTCCCTGGGGAGCAAGAGAGCTGCCCCAAAGAAACTGAGGTCTCAGGAAAGAAGGCAGAGCCTAACACCTCCTCAGTATCCTTGGCCTTGGGCAGAGGGTGAAGTGGCAGGCATGGTCCTTGTTTGCCCTGGGAGAAAAGAGCAGAGGGCGGGGCAGAGAGATGCTTTATTCTTCCATGGAGGCCAGCCAGGGCCATTCAGTAAACAAACAGACGGAAACACTGAAGCAAATCAACAACAACAGCAATAGCTGTTCTGGTCAATTGGTGTTGGCTGTTTAGAGCACTGCCTTGAGAAAGGGTGCAGGGATTGACTGGTGATGTCTGCCACGAGTCTAGTATAGATATTGTTGTCCATTTGTCTACTCTATTCCCATCCATGATGGTGCTGAGTCCTATAGAGGCCCCAACCCTCAATGGGACACAAGTTTTCAGTAACCATACATGGCTCAGGAAATTAAAAATTATACCAAAATGTCTAAAACACAACAAAACCTTATAGTGGATAGTAAAGTTTTTGTGGCTTATGAAGGCAATATGGACTATTGGAAAGATCACTGGATTACCTGATTTCATAATGCCTACAGTCTGGTCTTGTTGAATACTTACAAACTGCATAACTTGAGAAGAGTCCTCTTTTGCGAAGCATCAGTATCTACACACACATATATATATATCATCAGCATAATCAGCCCTGTCCTTCCTACTTCACAGGGATTTTATGAAGTTCAAATGAGATCATGGATGGGAGGGCACTTTACTGAGTGCTATGCAAGAATAAGCTATTATCATTAGTTTTCTGGTTACAGTGAAAGCCACTTCTTCCCTTCCTGCTTTCCATTCTGTTTTGCAAAGAGGTGACTATTTATACAGCAGAAAGAGCAGTTAAATGTCCAGGCAGTGGAAATGATTTAAAGCCACGTGTAAATAGCATATAAATTTATTTATGACTTGGATCCAAACTGGGGAAGTGTCTCTATGTACACACATGCAATCACCACTCAGCATCCAACAGTGAAATAGATTGCAGCCTCATAAAAAAACAAAGCCACCTTCCCCCCAACTCCTGACAGCTAAAGTGTCCTTAATATGACTGTGAAAGGGTCACTCTACACACCTGTGCAATGGAGTTTTTATGAATCAGACACATCTTGAGTCTCTCCGGTAAGGTCAGGCCTGCGGCTAGGGCGCTCGCTCCTGGTATTTTTAAGACTGATTGCTTCCTGGTGATCTAGCCAGGTGGTCCTCCAGGCACAAAGGCATGGAGCCTCTATTTATTTACCCCAAAGAAACAAACAAATAGAAAGTTGACCCTCAAGGCCAAGTTAATCAAAAAGTTTTAATAGCGTATTTGAAGGACCTGAGGCAGGCGCTTGGAGCCATAAACAGGTGGCACAAATCATTCGCAAGCTTGTTAGAGGATGTGGCGCATGTTGCCGCAAGGAGATTATTTCCAGTCTATAATTAATCTGCATGTTGCAACCTGGGTGTTTATTCATTCTGGGGCATGAAATCCCTTCTGTAAGGTCAGTTGTTAGAACTGGTGAGAGAAGACTTCCTTTTTTTTTCTTATTTATTAGAGGAGAGAGGAAGAGAGAATAGAGAGAAGGCTCTTGTGGTTATGTTTCAGGATGAAGCAAACTGAATTTTTCTCTGGGTCTTCGGTATTTGCTTGTTTGTTTTTTGTTTTTTTTTTCAGGAGGCACCGGGAACTGAACCCAGGACTTCCCATGTGGGAGGCAGGCACTCAACTGCTTGAGCCATATTTGCTCCCTGGGTCTGCAGTAGTTGAAAGTAGCCAAATGGCTGGTGCAGAAGGCCTGTTACTTTTACACTTATGAAGGAAAGGCATTCTATAATTTTTGTTTGTGTATGTGTGTGCTTTAGTGGCAACATCTAATAGGGCAGAGCCTCCATGCCATGAAGCTACTCCCTAACTGTGAAGTGAGATGCTTCGAAGCATTAATTCATTCAGCTAATCAGGCTAATGCTGCTGGGCCAGACAGGGACTTTGTGAGAATTAGGAAAAGGCACCCATTCCTTATGACATTTTACCTCCATCTGCTGCGAAATTGTCATAGTACACTGATTGTGAGAAGAAGAAACTTTATGGCCTCCTGCCAGAAAATTGTCATAATTAATACTTGACTCTCCAAGGTCTTCAGTGTGAAGGCCACCTCTTTAGATGTGTAGCTCTTCTGAGCCACACAACCACACAGGTACACATGCTGGGGAGAACTGCCCAGCTATTTGAACCTCTGCATACAACATACACTAAAATAACTTCCAAATGGTGTAAATGGTTGAATTTTTAATAGCAATAAAATTTTGATATAAATATTTGCATAGAAAGGACTTTCTAAGTACAAAACAATTTTTTTAATTACAAAGAAAAAATCGATAGGTTTGACTACATAAAAGATTAAAGCTTCAGTGAATATGTTAAAAAAAGAAAAACCACAACAAACCAAATCTAAAGCAGACAACTAACTGAGAAGAAAATGGCTTCCACAAATATGACATGTAGAGGATTAATATCCTTAATAAACTCATATATTTTGATTAGAGAAAAAAACAAGACCTCTGAACAATAGAAATTTTTTTGTGAATTGTTTACAGAAGAAGCAATACAAATAACTAACAAAATGGTTTTAACTTTATTAGAGGTAATGAAATAAAAATTAAAATACCCACTAAATACTTTTTTTTTTTTTTTAAGGTACCAGGGGCTGGGGATTGAAGCCAGGACCTCGTATGTGGGAAGCCATCTCTCAACCACTGAGCCACATTGGCTCCCCCCAACTAAATACTTTTAAAAATGAAATTAGCAAATTTTAAAAACTGATAGACATGTTAGCAGAGCATAAATGTATATTACTTTTCTGCAAGGCAATATGGCAACATGTGTTAAGACTCTTTAATATATTTGTAACTTTTGAACCAATAATTCAAACCCTAGAAATCCATATATAGAAGATAGTCAGAAATATGAAAACACTACAATAGGGTAAAGATTAAGTAAATTGTGATGGTTTATACAGTTAGGAATTTTTAGCCCTTAGAAGAGATATTATGGAAAACTTTTATGTTACAAGGAAATGCCTCTGAAAAATGTCACTTGAAAAAACAGGAGGTACAAATGTACATTCTGTGGATTCTCAAAGTTGAAGTCCATGGTTAGGCTTCAAGGGATCTGAAACCTTCCAGAATGGTTTGAAAAACTTTTGATGTGTATTCATTTTACTCTGAGGCAAGGATCCCTGGCCTCACCAGGTGCTCTAGGAGATCCATGATCCCAAAGAGGCCAAGCACTCTAGTACAGAGAAACCAAGGCAGAGCCCTTCCTGCCCCCAACCCAACCGTCCCAAACCTGACCTCTGCCAGGGTTTATGATTTGCTAGTAAAGCTGATATGGTCCCTGCCCTCAGCTGGTAAGACAGACCTTGATCAAAATAATCATACAAATAAATGTAGGATGACGAAATGTGATACGTGCTTTGAGGCAAAATCTCAGGGTGCTAGGAGGTTTTTTTAAACTAGATAATAAATATGTAATAGGTATAGTGCTTAATATAGTACTTGGCAGCACCGTGAGGACTCAACTGACGTCTCACAGGATAGGGATGCAGAAGATTGAGGTACACGGGGACAGAGCTTTCCTTGTAGAACTGATTTTAATACCCAGCCTGAGTCCCAGACTGTCCCCATAGCAAAATCGTCAGACACCTGTAGGTAAATGCATCCAATCTAGTGACTTCTAGATCAGATTCAGCTGGATTTTTCCCCTTCAAAGCTCTGTCTGTGGCAAAGGTAAGGCCATGGAGCTACAACCACTGCGCCTGACTTGGTGGGTGGGTCGCAGGCAGCCCTTTGTGCTCATTCGCTCACCCCTCCAGGCAGGCCTTTGAAAGGAGGATGCCAACACTGTTTCCCTGCTAATATTTGGGCTCCTTTCTGGATCTTGAAAGGCTTATTTATTTACCTTCTCCTTGTGTCTTTTAAGGAGGGGCTTGTCATGTTCAAATGCGGCGGGCGGCTCTCTGGCTTGTCCCATGCTGAAGGCGTAGGACGCGGCTGCAGTGCCCCCTCCCAAGCTGCAGCCAAGAGATGGCACGTCAGGGCATCTTCTCTCTGATGCTCGGTGCCAGATTCACAGATATGAGAACTGTGCAGTTGCATGAGGCCCTGTGCTTAGAAGAGGCCCGCGCTTGGTTTAATGCTCTGCTATCAGTCCTGAATTTCTTAATCATTTTATCTTTGAACTTGTGTTTTGTGAGCGAAGTCCCATGGGACAGTGGAGGCACGTGCACGAGCAGAGGAGAGCGTGCAATAGGCCTTATCACCATGCCCTCCTGATCTTGGGAGACTCAAAGCAAGCCCAAGGTTAGGATGTTACCTCTATGGCCAGGTCAGTGCTGACAGGCCCGGAGGCCTCACTTTCTGCTTTGCTCTGAATGCAGAAGGATGGCAATGGCATTCTAAGGAGCACAGCCAAGGAGCCCTAACATATCCTTTCTCATTCATGTTAAAACCCTGCATTAGCCAAGTCCTGAGCTGAAGATGGTGGCAGAGAAAGAAAGGGCAAGAGAGGACAACCCACAGTTCCTTTTCCTGTTGTCCTTTCTTACATATCAGGAAGCCAAAGGTAGAGAGTGCTGCTCGAAGGCTAGAAGGTGCGTGGCTCCAAATGAACACAGCTGAGTTCGTTTAGTGCAACATTTCCACTCCTTTGGCAAGAACGAAATAATATGCATGTATGTGCTATGAAATACAAATTGTATAATTTCAGTGAATCTGCATCCAAGTTAAATGCTCTTAAATTTGCATTTAAAACTGGCCTTGCACAATATAAAGTAGAATGATAAAATTCGGTCTAATATTTTAAAATTGTAATTTTTCTTTACTTAGAGCAAAATTAAATAGCAAATTAAAAACTCCATGACAAGCAGAGAGAGAGAGAGAGATTGCCTAAGAAAGGTAAAAGCTTTGTATTTTAGTAGTTTTATTTTTATTTTTTTAAAAAGATTTATTCATTTACTTTCATCCATTTTTACCCCCACCCCTTGTTTTTGCTGTTTTTGTGTCCATTCGCTGGGCAATTCTCTGTGTCTGTTTCCTGCCCTCTCTTCTCATCCTTCTCCTCCTGTCTTCACCGGGATTCGATCCTGGGAACCTCTGATGTGGGAGAGAGGCATCCTACCACCGTGCTACCTTAGTTCCTGGCGTTTTTTTTTTTTTTTTTTTTTTTTGCGTCTCGGCTTGGCTCTCCCTTGTGTCACTCCCGTTACGTCACCATCTTGCTGCGTGGCTTAGCGGGGCCTGACAGCGCACCTGCTCACGGTGTCTGGGGGGCTCACCCGCTCTCAGGACCTGGCGGTGCACCCATGCATGGGGCCTGGCGGCCCACGCACCTTCTGTATTTTTCTTTATTTTTACCAGGAGGTCCCGGGATCGAACCCAGTTCCCTCCATATGGGAGAGAGATGCCCAATCATTTGAGCCACATCCACCCCCATATTGTAGTAGTTTTAATGATATTTTTCCTGCTTTTTGAAAAAGGGGTCCTGCATTTTCCTTTTGACTTTAATTAGCTGGCCCTGCTGATGGTCCCAGCTTTTGGGGTGGAGGGGTCTTATGCCTGCTTCCCTATTTTTCCTACTGTTGAACAGTGTGTGAGGGGGCACAAGTTTCACCCTGCTTTGTGGACTTTATTTTCTTTTGTTCCCCATCTTCAAATTCTCTAGGTCCTCCCAGCACTTATTTATAACCCCTCCAAAGCAAGGGGAAGAGACAGTTTGAGCATTCTCTTTACACTCTGGGGAAATTACAATGGCCTCTGGCTGGGGTCAGTGTCTTCTGAACTGAGTAATTAAGAGTCTGATGTTAGCTTTCAGAGCTGGCCTGTCTCCACAGCTACTCATTACACTTGCCACTTAGCTGGGACTTCTGGGCAAGAGGAATGGACAAGAGGCAGCAAGTATCCAAGGGAGAAGGTGGGAACACAAGCCATCATGTTTAAGCATCTCTCCTGGTGTGGCCAATAGAAAGTTCCTAAGGGGCTGCTCCCTGATAGTGGACTGCCAAATAAGGTGGGCAGAGAAGCAAAGCAGGCACTGGGAAGGAGCACTGCAATGGTCCTGAGGCAGGAATCCCCTGTCCCCATGCCTGGGCCCCACAGAGCATAGACTTCAGAATCCTTCCTGGGAGTTATTCATTGCCACTGCACTCTTCAATTTTAGGTACCAGGCATCTCTTTTTATTCATTAAAAAGATAAAATATCCTCTGTAAGGGAGGCTCCAGTGCAGGGCTCATGGTGGCTGATGGATTTCTTTATAAGGCAGTTTAATAAGCAAGGCAACTAATTTATTTATAGCCAGAAGAGTTTTTCCTTTGATTAGGTGTGGGGGTCTGCTAGCTTTAGACTCGGGGTACTTCGGAATCCACACCCAGACCCAGGGCTGCCTGTGAGCTGGAGCCCTAAGGCTGAGCCATTCCCCTGAGTTCCCCATTCCCAAGAGGCCCGCCGCAGTGAAGTGTGCACCGCTCTCCAGATTGCACCTCCTGGGCCTGGAATGCAGCCCCTGCAGCTCCCCAAAAAGGGCTTCACTGTCCTCTGTGAGAGGTCAAGTTCTTGGAATGAGAAAAACCCTTAGCGCTAGCAGGCGGGAAACCAACTAATCAGGGCTGTGAGAAGGGGCTACTTAGAATCTGCGATTAGTGAGGGGCCAGTGGAGGGTGGGTGCCGGGGTGTAAACAACCTACACAGCCAAGGTGGTTCTTACTGGGAATCCTGGCAAACCAGGGAGAAGGACAGCTAGGAACAGCAGCCCTCACTGAGGATGCCTTAGAGCTTCCTGATGCCCCATGGCTAAGAGAGAAGAGGAAAGGTAGGATTATGGATATCCCGTACAAAAAGCAAAATCCATCCCGGGATCGAAAAACAGAAACTGAGGGCAGAATGTCCTTCCACAAGGGGTCAGCCAAGGCTGTTGCTCTGGGCTTCTCCTTGGCCAGGATCAAGGTCAGGGCATGGAGGCCAGAAGAGGCTTCCTAGGCCCTGGGCAGGGAGGGCTCCGCTGTTGACCGTGGCTCCCTGTCTCCCACACCCTCTTATTTTTTACTTCTTCCTTTTGTTTTCCTCTGCTAGCGCTTTTGTGTTTGTTTCTCCTCCTAACCTGGCCTCTCTACCCTTGGAGAGACACTTAGAGAAGGCTCACAACAGGTACGAAGAAGGCAGGAGATGGGAAAGAAGGCAGCACAGCAGGTACTCAGGAAGTCCTGTTATGGAGCCAGAGGTCAGAGTGCTTGGAGGTCAGTGTCTTTGGTCTGAGGGTTCATGTTTCTGTTAGAGGTATAAAGGCACAAAACCATTTCTAAACACCCTTTTTTCTTCTGAGACATTTTTATTTGGTTGAAAACAAACAAGAGAACAAATTCCTAGGGAAGAAAATAATTTCACCTTCCACAGTTTCTTTGTTTTGCTCATCCTTTGCTCTGCTTTCTGTTCTCAACTTTGTTTTCTTTCTTGTAGGTGAGGGCTGGAAAAGTAGACTTGGGAGTAATCAAGGTAGTAGTTAGATAGCATAAAGAAAGAACACAACATATCTGATGAAGTAAAGAATTAGGAGAAAATAATAAAATTTAGGATGATAATAATTGTTACTATTGATTCAGAATCCAACATATATAAGGGGCTTACTGTATATCATCTCATGTAATCCATGTAACGACCCTATCACAACCTGCAGTGGAAATAGACCCCATTGGTGGTCAAGAAGAAGAAGAATTGAACATGTGCATAAATAGTGAAAGAAAAGGAGAATTCAAAGAGAAATGAGGGAAAGCAAGATGGTGTGGTACAGGAAGGTGGATCCATAGAATACCTGCCACTCCTCCCGATTTCGTGCCTATGACAAGCATGTTAATCAATCACCGCATCCTAGATGTAGCTTCAGTTTTTCTTCTCAACACAAAACTCCCAGCAGCCTTTACCTGTTGGTAGAAGTTGGCAGTCAGTTTAAAATTTGTTTGCTATCCTTAAAATAGTAAGAAAATCAGATAAAGCTCTGCAAGGGAGTGGTCATGAGATGCCAAGTGCTTCAGAGGGGACATTTTGATAAACATTGAGGGATGGCCATTGGCTTTGTCCTGAAGGATCCTGTTGGTACCTGTTTTGAGGGTGGCTTCTGTTGAGTGGTGGCGGCAGAGTCCATACTGGAAGGAGCTCAGAAGGTGCTGGAAGGAGAAGGCCAAGAGAGGCTGATGATATACATCACCTGTTCCTAGATTGTGGTAGCAAAAGGTTCAAAAGTTGCTCTGGTGGGTAGCAGGGTCCAGCAACAGGGAGGAAGTAGGTACATGTAACAGAATCTATAGGGAGGGGGAAGCTGAAAAGGCTAGAGACCACAGATGTGAAAATGCTTTACAAAAAAAAAAAAAAAAAAAATACGTGAAGTGCTTTACAAATGTGAACAAAATAACCTAAAAACAGGAACCATTTGACTCTTACCTATTCCTAATTTTTGAAAAATGGCAAATTAGCAATGTTCTCCAGGTGTCAGACGCATTAGGTAAGTAGCTTCTATCGGACTGGTGGGACCAATGGCACAAGGCAGCCAGGCTTTTCCCTACCGAGTGGAACACAGAGTGGAAAGGCGTGGTTCTCATCGTCTCAGCTGCCATTTTTGTATTTAGGAACAGATTTCACTGCAAGTTATTGGAAAGTGTGGGTTTGCTTAATAACTACAGTTCCATCCCTGCTCCTCTTGACCTGAACACAAGGTCCACACAGACTCCACCTTTGGCATTCAGCTTTGAATAGGATCCCAAAATTACTGCAACCACCTCCTCACTGTGTACTTTCCTGCTGGTGAATAGCAAATGCCCTCCCACCCACCCAAAGCATTTTTCTCAAAACACCATCCCTGCAAAACATTCTTCTAAATGCTCACAAAACGAACAAATTCCATCTTCTATTGTATTATGAAAATCCTACCTCTAACCCGTGCTTCCTTTCCCTCACAGCAACGCCAGCACCTGTAACTAGCCATCCCTTTGTCCACATCACTCTCTACTGCTGCTCGGCCCTTTGTAGCTGGGCTAGCCTCAGGGACAGACTGCCACGCCAGGAGAGGGGGGAAACCGAGTTTTTAGGTCCAGTCAATGTGGATTTCAGTATCCTTTTGCCATATCTTCCAGAAGTGACCGTGACATTTTTCCTGCCCAGGTTCTGTGTTGAATAACAAAAGCTACAATTTATTGAGCAACTACTCTGCACCAAGCACTTTATACATGTTATTTCTCATGTTGGCAGGTTAGGCACTAGCGGTGGACATAGAGAGACGCTGCCCGGGACTTGCTGCCCAGCTGTAGAGAAGTGCAGCCAGCAGAAGACCCCCAGCCGCCAGGTCCTCTGGGGCCTCCTTCAGCTGCAGAGCTGCCTTGCCAAGGAGAGGTCCTTCCGTGGGCAGTTGCATCCAGTGACTGAGTGAGGTGAGGGTATACATGCCCGGCCATTTCAACCCAAAATGGAGTACCTTTCACAGGTGCTGATCCCTAACGAGCATCTTGAACCCCAGACTCCATTTCAGCATTTACTTCTAATTCTCAGGTTCTTATTAGAAAAGGACAGCAATATCTCTTATGGTTACTGTAAAGATTAAGTGAAAAAATGATGTTAGAGTGCTTTGAGCAATGCCTGGCATAGAGAACATTCTCAACATGTGTTGGCCCTAATATTATTGGCCAAAGTTACAGAGCTAGGAAGTGTTGGATCCAGGATTCCAACCCATCAGCCTCACCCTGGTGCTTAGCCACACAGTTGGTTTGGAACTCTCTCATGACTTTAGATGGCTTTGTTTCTTGGTTCTTTGTCTGTTGTCAGATTTCTCCCTTATAGATGCTAGGATATGTATAAGATGGTGCTATATACCCTATCCCAGGACCTAGCAGGAGGTCTTACACATGGAGGGAAGCTTGATAGTTGTTTACTGGTAAATGACTGTGACAGAGTAGGTCTCCAACTATTTTAAACTTCCTTCGTGGCCTGAAAAAAAATTCGGATTGCTTAGAGATACTCAGGTTTTACTCATAGTTTCTGGGTTTCCCAGTCTTCTCGTTGCTCATTTATGGGGATCCCTAAGCTAATAAAGTCAAACACCAAGCTGGCCAGGGCAAGGAGGCGCCTTTGTTGGACCCAGCCCAAGGGGGTTTGAGTGGGAGGACAGAGCTGGAAACCGATCTCCCGGGAAGATGGGTAATGGTTAGGCAGGGGGCGCAGGGGCTGCTGCTGCCCTAATACCGGGCCCTTGCTCTGCAGAGGGCGAGGGCTAAGCACGGCAGCTTCGCCACCCTAGCAATGTCTGCCTACCAAAAGAGGCTTTCTGATGGGTTTTCTCTCTCACTTTCATGAGCCAAGGGGTTAGATGTAAGACTGGGAGGATTTGTTCAAATCTGAAAAATCAGGTCTTAGTAATTTCTATAGAACAGACTCCAGGAGAATAACCTGAGAAAGTCTTTCTTAATAGAAAGTAACACTAGCATATAATGAAACAAGTCAGCTTTGGGGACTCAATCTCCTTTCCAGTTTTTCCGAGAGCCTTCCTTGCCTCAACAAGAGAAGAGAACTCAAGCTGGCTTAGTCCAAATTTTGAGAAAGTTATGTTTATCCTTTTATCTACCTCCTCTACTCCCTTCTATTTATGGGGGAGATTTTAAACAAGAGAACTGCATACTCTCTTACTTGCTTCCAGCAGATTAAGAGCCTTAAAAAAGGAACCCAAAGAGGCCAACGTGTAACCTAGAGATTTAATGGTGGCCTTTCAGACACTGTGACACCTTCCCACCCCAGCAATTGCCTACTCTGGGTACTAAAGGCAGGCCCTGTCACTGTTTCTCTGCTGTGATATCCACCAAGGGCTGTGGAAGCGTGAGATACTGAACTTTTAGGTAAAGGTACTATTATAATCTAGGATCTGTTGGGCAAAAGGACATCACATGATTTGTTGACGTAATTATAGGAAGCAGAGCAGGCGAAATTAAGGCATACGCTACTAAGGAATGAAGAAACGTTTGTTCGAGTGAGGGTGAAAATAAGGTGGAATTAATGAGGCAGAAAGCAGGTTAGATAGGCAGGAGCTCTCGGGCTATTTGAATGCCTCCTTCAGTCCTCAGGGAGCTGCTTGGGTAAGGTGTGGCGTGGGTCTGACTCTAGTGCTTTTCTCTTTATTCCTTGAAAAAAAGCATTTCTTTTCCCTATAATGAAACAGTACATGCTTATTGCAGAAAAAAATTTTAGTGCAGCTAATTATAGAGGTAAAAATTAAAAGCCATGCATAAAAATTCCACTCCCTGTGGTCAGCCACTCTTGACATTTTGGAATGTTCCCTAGCGGTCTTAAGGAATTATATGCATATATGTGATTTTCTTTTCCAGAAAGGCTTTGACTTAGAAAGATGTCCATGTTAAAATACGGATAATATTAAATACCCTATTAATGACCTTTTCATTTTCTATGCTCCAACACCGTGGCATGGATCTATCCCCTAGTCGTGGGCAATATTAACGATGATACGTATATATGGTGGTCGTATCTAGCATCCTTGTGAAACCACTTGCAATTGTAATAGTTCACCTAAAGATTTTCTTGAATTTTCTATATTATTTGTGAGTAATGACAATGTTGACTCTTCCTTTTTTAATCGGCATAGTTCTGATTTCGTTTTTCTTCTCTTTTTCTGTTGGATAAGACCTCCTATAAAATAAAATTGAAAAGAATTTGGCACAAAGGATAGACCTATTTTGCAAAGGCTTCTAATGTTTTTAAAATATAAAATTAAGGAATCATTCATAATAAAAACTGCTTGCAAACTATAAATGGAAAATTTAAGGGAAATTAAAGTTTTCCTTAATTTGATGAAGAGGATTTACCAAAAACCTACTGAAATTAAACATATTTCTTTGAAACATATTGTTCATGCCCTAGAGGATAAATTGTATTGTTGGAGGAGGCCTAGAAATCAGAAGGTAGTGACTATGATATTTAATATTATTCATAAATTAGAATGGACATCTTCCCAAGTCAAAGCCTTTCTGGAAAAATTTAACATATGGTATATAATTTCTAAAGGGCTTTAGAGAATATTTCAAAATGTCAAGAGTGATTGACTTAAGAGACTGGAGTTCATATTTATATCAAATGAATGCTATGGCAAAAAAAATTCATGGGCGATAAAGATGTACATTATGTAATAACTGAAAATTCACTTGGAAGATAAGACATATTCAAAAAACTCTGATGATCTTTGTCTTTTAATGGGGAACTTACTATGTTATATATTTATGTATTTGGATTTATATCTGCCATTATTTGGAAGTATGTCTTCTATTTCTATTCTTTTAGTGGTTTCCCTTGAATTTGTACTTGATTTAAGAAATCTAAAATTAAATAAGCACATCTACTCTCCTCTGCAAAACACAAGGGCCTTAGAGTACTTGAACTTGGATGACTTTCATCTATTGTCCATGTCATTATCTCATACGTTCATTTTGCTTTGTTTTTTAAACTCCCTAAAATTGGTCATTTTTATTATGTGTAGGGTTTTTGTTTTTCTACAGTTGATGCTTATTTAGATTTACCTTCACATTTGCTAATTTCTTTGTTCAACAGTACTTTATGTATTCCACTCCTATTTTCTAGGTTCATTTTAGTTATAATTAAATAACTTTCTTCAGTAGTTCTTTTGACTGGGCCTATAAATGCTGAGTTCCTTGGTCTTTGCTTTGTTTTGCCCTCACTCTTGAGTGATAGTTTCTCTAGGTATTTTTGTTGGCAATGATAGTCCCTGCATACTTTAAAATGTTATTCCACTGTATTTGGTCTCTATTGTTGCTGATGAGACATCAGTCTATTTATTTTTCTTTTTAGATCTGTCTTTTCTTTCCAATTACTCCTAGGATTTTCCCTTTGTTTTTGCTAATCTTTGTTTTATTATGATGTGTTTAGATGTAGATTAATATTGATTTTTCCTATTCTTTACTTAGATTGCTTTTGCAATCTGAGGATTTGTACTTATCATCAATTCAGAGAAAATATTTTTTGAGTATTGCCTCTCTTTCATTCTCTCTTTTCTTCCTTTTGGAATTCCTATTAGTTAGTCATTGTACATTCTTCTTCTGCTCTCTAAATTCTTGCATTTTTAAATTTTCATCTCTTTATTGTTCTATGTTGCATTCTCTCTTTATGTTGTATTCCTTAACTTCCTCAAATTTGTTTTCTAGTTTATTGAGTCTGCTTAGCTGATTCTAATCACCTGTTTTATTGGGTTGTTACTTTCAATGTCTATCTTTTTAATTTTATGGTATCTCATTCTTCATTATGTGCCTATTCTTTATTTTTTTCTCTTTGATAATTTTTAACATTTATTTTATAATCGCTCAGATTGTTCTAGTTTTTTTTCAAGTTGGGTGCTAATTTTGTTTATTACGTCTTTGATTGCTTAGACTGTATACACATCGTTTGCATCTTTTATTTGCTTGTTTTTGTGGCAGTCTGTGAAAATGTCCTCATAGAGTGAATTTTGAATTTGATTTTTCCGGGTTACCATCGGTTTCACCAATCATTTGTTTCTCAGTTTGTAATTACCACCTCATGAATACAATATATTTGGACATTACACATGTATATGTAAGGGACTCGAGGATTTTAATTTCTATTTGGAGGCTTCCTCCTCCCTACCATGAGAAAAGACTTCCTTGGTGTTTTTCTGGGTCAGAGGGCTCTATTCCACCACCACCCCACCCACTGAAGGTGGGCAGGATTCTCTTTACGAAGAGACTTCAGTTTCAATTCCTCACCTTGGCTAGTTTCAAGGCTCAGTCTTCTGTCCTAACAAGGGTGTAAAAGCCCCAGCTCTTAGCTGTCAGGGTATGTATCTAAATCTGTATTCTCTTGGACTTTCATGGTATGAGTTCAGGCAATTATACCTCTAGCTTTGAAATTCCTGTTTTACTGCCCTCACTTAGGGCTCCCCTTTTTCTTTCCTCCCTCCCTCCCTCTCGTTATCCCTGTCTCATTATCATTCTTCCTTTCTTTTATGCGTCTCCATTATGTATATAAATTTATTTCCAAAAATTTAATCTGACATTTCTATTATTCGTAATGGAAGGATGATGCGTTAGCTCAGTCTAGTATATTGTCAGAAACTGAAGACCCACACTCAATTTTGCTTGCTGCTTTTTCAGCTGTTATAAGAAAATATTTTTCTCATTTGATTACAAACTCTTTGTAACTTAATTTTAAATTTCAGCATATTTAATTTTATGATTTGTTCGATAATTTATTCAGTAATTTATTCAATTCTTTATTTATTCAATTTATTCCCTTAACTGAATATCTAGTTTGCCTTTTTTAACTATTAATAATGCTAGGGTTCATGTTATTGAATACAAATTTTTTTTTCATATTTGGGGCTAAAAGTATTTATTTATTACTACCCTGTTTCTTACAAAAGGAAATTAGTTGGTTAAAAATTTACATACAATGTAAACAATTTTTAAAGTAATTAATTGAGTTAGGCAGAAGGAAAAATATATGACAAAAATCCTAAGCAACCAGATATAGGTTTAGCACAGAGTAAGAAATTTTACCTCTTGCTTGAGGTAAACCATAAACTTAAAGTTCCCAAATGCCTAAGGGAAGAGGAATACCTGTTAAATATGTGTTCCACAGTGTCCATCATCTAAAAACACAATGAGTTGTTCAGGAGAAGCACAATTTTTCCTAAGACAATTATGGGTGAAGGAGAGACCCATAGCATAAAATTGACACATAATGAGGTAATCGTGATTCTAAGATGGGGCAAAACAATACGTTTTATATTTACAGCTCTCTGGAGTTCTGGCTTCATCCATAGTACATTCAGGAAAACTACCACAATGGTCTTAATCTGGAGACTATGAAAGTTCTGAAATCATCTGTCAAGCTTGTGTGTTGCATTTTGGGGCATAGGCGTTTGAAGCTGTTAGTCTTGTCTCTCTAAGAGAACTCTGCTTTTGTATAAGCATCCACCAACCTCAGCTCTGAAAGGAGCTCTTGATGGCATTCCCCTGGCAACTACTAGTGGTCCTCAGGTGGGCGTGAGACCAGAGTTGGGCTAGTCATAATGAGGCGGAGCTAATGTATTCCTTCTCTCTTTCTAGATCTGAACGCGTACCTAGGGCTCTGATTGTCACTGGAAGCCACGCCGCCCCCATGAGCTAGTCTCAGGAAGAGGCTGATGTTGAGATGGCAGAATAGAGCAGCAGAGAGAATCATTAACTGCTGATTACACCATGCCTGGAATCTGCTCTACTTCTAGATTTAAGACATTCTCAGACATTTTCTTCTAGTTTAAGCCAGTTGAGTCATCATTTTCATTACTTGCGTCAGAGAGCATACTAACGGATACAGAGATATGTAACTGTCATCAGAATCTCAAGGAATCTATGACCAAAAATAGGTAAGAATCATTTAGCCATAGAAATTCATGCAAATCATATATATAATGCTCTCTAAGCACCAGCCACTGTTCTGAGCACATTTATAGGCATTAATTTATTTTTTCTTCAGTAAAACTCAATGGTAGTGCTATTATTATTATCGTCATCCTCATGATATAGAAGTAGAAACTGAATCATGGAGGTTAAGTAGCTCGGCTGAGGTCATGCAGCTGCTAAACCCAAGCTGACTGGTTCCCGGACCCAAGAGCATAACCACTGCACCACCGGGTCTCTGAGTAGAGTGCATGTACATCCTGCATAAGTAATATTTCTCCCAACCTGGGGTTCTGTATAAAGATGGGACAACTTAGAGGTCATGATTTTAATCCCTGGCAAGAATCTGGATTCTGTATTGCCAGGTGGTTGGCAGATGCACAATTTTGATAGTCAGTGGGGCAGGAGGTTCAGAGCAGGAACTGGTATTCAGATAACCTGGTATTCAGATATTCTGATAATCAGAATCCTGGCTTTGTCATTTTCTAGCATTGTGAACTAATCTGTGCATGTCTCATTTTCCTCAACCATAAAATGAGAGTACTAATATCTAGCTTTCAAAGTGTCTTGAGTATTAAATAAGGTGATGGACACAAAGTAGGGTCTTCTTATTTACAGAGCACAACTTGGAATGGATGGCCTCTGTCCTCTGTGTGAGGCTGGGGAGGCCTGGGCATCAGGGACTGCATGTGGCAGGGAGTGAGCCTGGTCCCTGATTGGGAGAGTCAACTAAAAAGCAGGGGCTTGTTAAAAGGAAGGAGGGTTTGGATGGATTGTCTGGTGTATGATTACAATTGCTTTTAAAAAAAAATGGAATGAGGTTCTGATGCATGAAACATGAATGGACTTTGAAGACATTATGTTGAGGAAAATAATCCAGACACAGAAGGACAAATACTGCCCGATCTCACTGATATAAAATAATTAGAATATGCAAATTTATAGCCAGAAATTAGAATACAGGTTCCCAGGGGCCATGGTGGGAGTGTGGAATGGGGAGTTAATGCTAATTGGTACAGAGTTTTTGTAAGGGATAATGGAAAAATTTTGATGATGGATGTTGGTAGCACAACATTGTGAAGGTAATTAATACCATTTAATTTTATATTTGAAATGGGAAATTTTATGTTATATATATGTTACCAGAATAAAAAAAAAATTTAATGCCCATAGGGGGAGCAGAGATGGCTCAAGCAATTGGGTGCCTCCCTCCCACATGGGAGGTCCTGGGTTCAGTTTCCAGTGTCTCCTAAAAGAAGATGAGCAGACACAGAGAGCAGACAGTAAGTGCAAACAACCAGGGCAGGGCGAGGAGAAATAACAAATAAATAAATAAATAAAGCCCATAGGACTGTCCAACATAAAGCATGAATCCTAATGTAAACTATGGACCATAGTTAGTAGTATAACTATAATAATATTGTTTCATAATTGTAACAAAGGTACCACACTAGTGCAAAGTGTTAATAATACAGAAAACTGTGTGTGTGGCAGGAGGTATTTGGAAAACCAGTACTTTCTGCATGATTTTTCTGTAAACCTACAATTGCTCTAACAAAAAAACAAACAAAAATAAAAGCTGTTAGGGGTAATGATAGCTGGTTGTGAACAGTGAGAGCAGAAACCATGGTATGAACATTTAATACCCATAAAAATCATAAGGATTGTATTTTTTGAGCACTTTTAGTGCATAATATCTATTTGATCATAATCGTTAGTTGCATACTAAAAAAGTCAAAGGAACCGTGAGCTCGAAAGGATATCAAAAGGTCATTTTTCATTGCCTTGCTTTTTGGAAAGAGTCTATCTTAGCCCCTGCCTTGGGCTTGTTCCGTGGTGGAAAGGGTTGTGACCTGTATGTATTACCAAGTGGCACAAAGCTCATGTTGAGTCCCCCTGTATTAGGTTGAGGTAAAGCTTTCCTCAGAGGTCCAATCACTTCCCATATTCCTTACAGCGCATCTGAAAGTCTCAGCCTTAAAACAAAGTGTCTTAAAAAAAAAAAAAAAAAAAAAAAGCATGACCTCCTGTGACTAAAAGAAGGAAAAAAGAGAGAGAGAAAAAAAAAAGCCAACTCCAAACTTTTAAAAGAAAGTGCATCTTTACAATAACAATAAAACCCTCCCAATCAAGCCTTTAAGAGCCAGAGTGCAGCCTCATCCTTGCCTGGGGCCCATAACTATCCTTAGCTAATCTTTCGCTGACAGATAAAGAGCTGTTATATCCGTTCTTATAGCTCAATTTTAAACTTTTTTCAGACACGTGGGGAGAGGACACCCTGGATGGGAATAAAGAATGAATGTTTGAGACTAAGCAAGGCAGGGAGGAAGATGTAATCACTTACTTATGGGATAGATGCTTGTGGAAAACAAATCGAAGGTCCGCAGCCCTGTAGTTTGTTCAAGGCTAGGGTAAGACAAATCTCTGCGAGTGCGGGCAACCTCAGGCCGCATCACAGATCTCCACGTCCACTCCACCTGTGCTCGAGGTGCACTGTCCTGCCGGGTGGTTCCGATGAGTAGCACTAGTGACCAGCTGACCCTCTTCGCAATGAGGTGGGCACGAGAAGAGCTTTTCACCATCTGTGGCAAGCACGGACGTGAGAAACAAGAAGGAAGTATCTGTGAGAACTGAGTCCTCGCCAGTGGTCCCCAAGGAAAGCTAGGAAATCTTCTGTGCAAGATAGCTTTACAAATAAGAAAGGTATTGTATTAGTCAGCCAAAGGGGTGCTAATGTAAAATACCAAAAATAGGTTGGTCTTTATAAAGGGTATTTATTTGGGGTAGAAGTCCACAGATACCAGGCCATGAAGCGTTAAGTTTCTTCTCTCACCACAGTCCATTGCCACATGTTAGAGCAAGACAGTTGCTGGCGTTTGCCAGGGTTCAGGCTTCTGGGGTTCCTCTCTTCCCCGGGCTGCATTTCTCTCCGGGCTTAGCTCCTGTTTCCTCCACAAGGTCAGCTGTAGACGATCAGGCGAACGGCTTGCTTCTCTTCTCTTGGGGCCTTCATTCCAATATCAAAAACTGCTTCTCAAAAGACTGCTTTGCAGTATCTGCAAGCCACAGGCCTTGCCACATCTGCAAGCTGCAAG
>JAKSZT010054458.1:26746904-26893428 GCA_026826555.1 Tolypeutes matacus
CTGCCTATAAAACTGCACAGCTCTCCCTGAATAAAGGTCTTACCTTCCAGCAAGCAAGTGAGTGGTGTCTCTTCATTTAGTACTGTCAGGGAGACCACAGGGCACCAAACGGCGACCCTGTGACAACTTCTCCTTAACCCCCGTGAAGACCAGGGAGCCGGGCCTGCGCTCTCCTGACAACTTCTTCACCCCCCCGCTTTTCCGGAGTGCACGCCGGACGGTCCACAACTAGCCAGTGTCGCCCCCGGGCTGCAGCAGGGCTGATCACCCTCAGGCCCGGGAACAAAGCGGCACTGCTTCAACTTTCCTTTGCCTTGCCTTTTATATTCAATTCCCCACCCACCAAGGGGTGGGGCTCAACGCCCTAATCCTAACCTAATCATGCCCAGATTAACAGATCAGTTTACAAGCATGATTCAATTATATTTTTGGAATTCATAATTACATCAAACTGCCACAGGTATTTATTTGCTCAATGGCTTCGTTTTAGTTTTATATTCGAGGTAGACACTTCTAAAAGGCCTTTTCAGTCTTGTGGTGCTGTGTCTTCATGAAACTAATATGGGTATCAGAAAGGCACTTTGGGGGTATCTGCCCAGGTCGCATGGACCCTTTCCTCTGTGACTGCCCTCCTCTGTGTCCATGCCCTTCCCCCATGGGTGGGCTGGGCAGCTGTGTATGTACTATTTGGTCCTGTCCTCCTAGCTGTAGTTGATTGGGCCTCTGAGCCAAGCTGGGATACTTAAGTTCTCATTCCCAGGGGTTTAGAATTGGGACTTAAAGTGTCTAGATCAGTATAGTCTGTTTGTTAGAAATAATGTAAACGTAGAAGCGATAGAAATACCAACATTTGTGCTATTACAGAAGAGCACAAAAAGCAGTCTATTGAGGGACAAAGAGGTGTATGTTGCCTGGCTCTGTCAACTTTCTAGTTCCCGGTTCTAGTCCTTTCTCAAGGTCTGGCTACACTTGGGTTCTATGAGCTATGTTTAAGCCTTCTGATAAATTATTTTTGTGCCTTAAACTAGCCAGAGGTGGTTTCGGTTACAAGAAACTCAAAGAATCGTTAGTATTTTCAACTCCAATGTGGGGCGTGAGATCTGTGCCTTTACAGAATATTATTAGACTGACACTTGTGGTATGGGTCGCCTCTGAGTGTGCCATCTCGGGGATAGCCCCTTTGTCAGTGAGGCTCATTTGTCCTCAGTGGGGTGCCACCTCCCATGGGCTCCAGATACCAGCTAGATATCTGGAAAAAAAAATCACCAAAGGATTCCAAACTAGGAGTCACCTTGATTATTCTTTTCTCAGCCTCCCTTCCCCATGATCTAATCCATCCTCAAATATTTTCAGCTCTACATCCAAAATTGATCCCACTTCTGTGTGCAGAACGACTACCTCACTCTGAGCATTTGTACCTCTTGTTTGGATTACTGCAGTGGGCTCCTAACAGGGTGCTGCTCTCCTTATGTCCAGTCTTCCTCCTCGCCCCGCGGTTATCCACACAGCATGTAGAATGATCTCTTTGACCTCTAAAGCAGATCTTGTCACCTCACTGCTTAAAATAGGTTATATAAATTAGGATACAGGCTAAACTGCTATAACAAAGAGACATAAAATACAATGCCTCAAACAGAGGGAAGCAGATGGCTCAGGGCAGGGAGGTGACCAAGCTGCACACAGTCACGCAGGGACCCAGATTCCTTCTATCTTTCTGGCTACCATACCATAGGCTGTTGCCCTGCCCTCTCCCTAGTCAAAGCTGACTTGCCAGCTGTATCCATATTCCAGCCACTGGGATGGGGGAAAGAGAGAGGGCATAGCAAGGCCCAGGAGCTGCACATATCGCATCTACTCACATCTCAATTGCAAGGGCTGAATCACACAGATATGCAAAAGAGGCTGGAAAATGTACCTTCTACTTACGTGGTCATTTGCCTGGCTAAAACTCAAGGGGTTCTAGGACTAAAAGGAAGAAGGGGAGAATGGATATGGGGAACCACTAGTGGTCTCTTTCAAACCCTCCCAGGGCCACCCGCACATGCAGCATGAAACCCAAACTCTGACCACGGCCTCCAAGGCCCTGTGTGGTGTGCTCTCTACCTCTCCTGCCACTCTCCCTGGAGCTCACCAGCTGCAGAGGACCTCACTTCTTTCTGCTGATGAAACATGTCCAACATGCTCTTCCCCTAGGGTATTTGCACTTGCTTTCCTTCTGCCTAGAAAGCTCATCCTTTGTGTCTCAGCTCAAATCTACCTCCTTGGAGAGGCTCTATCTGAGTTGTCTCGGGTCCTGGAGGCCTACTCTCCCCCACCCCCATCACTTTCTGCCACTGTTCTGTGTTTTGTTGACTTTGTATAATTTTCCCTTCTCTAAAAGTATCTTATCTGTTTATTTACTTGATTATTTATCATCTGGCTCTCCCTGACCCCCACCTTGCACATGGCACAGGCTCAATATTTGCTGAGTCAATCAATGGTCAGCCCAGGATCTGCTACCAGCATTCCTAAATAAGAGCTCTTCCCTTTTAATTTTGGGAATAGTCTACTACCCTAACCTCCTGCCTCCAGAAGATGTCCTGTCTGGTTAGAGACAGGGGCTCCCTGTGACAGATCCTGGTTTCTTATCTTATCTTTTATCAGATCTTTTCCATTATCTCGTTACCCACTGGGCCAATTCATTCTGTTTTCCATTCCTGAGATGGGTATAAAACCTGCCTGCTATTTACATCCCTGGAGACTTGGGGAAGGAATGCTTTACCTGAAATAAGGGAATAATTTGTTATAATCTACTTAATCACATGCAGAATGACTTTCAAACTTACTTCTATTAATGGATCTTCCAAAGGACACTCTTTTCTAACCCCTACACAGCTCTCTACCACCTCATCCCCTGTGTACTTAAAGGAAGGTGAAAGATATAGTATTTATAACTAGCAGGACTGAGCATTAGAATTCCCAGGGAGTTACACAGGATGAAAATATATAGCCCAATAATAATAATCCTAAATATTATTTATATGTCATTTCTCTGCCAAAGCCATCTAGGTGGCTCCCAAAAGAACCATGCAGGAAAAATTCCACTGTCAGCATGTGCCAAAAGTCTTCATAAGTAAGGTTTGGGGTTTTAATTAAAAAGAGCTCATTCGGTGGCCTTTTCCTAGTCAGAAGAGAGTCTGTTGCAAAGATGTGTGCTGTGGCGGGCAGCCCTGGGCCAGTGTCATTTCCCCAGGACATTCCTTTACGCCAATTTATCTGAGGAAGGCGGGCTTCTTGGCCCATTCTGAGATGTTTCTCTGCCCAAAATGGAGTTCCATCATGAGGAGCTGACTTTCGCTAAAACACGTGATACCTTCAGAGGTAGGTTCGCAAATGCCCTGACTGCCATGGGGAACACTCTCCATGGGATGTGACTTTTCAAACAGAGTTTAATGTGGTATTAGGCGAAGATGATTTCTCTAGATCATGAATAAGTGTGGCTGTCAGTATAACTGTCACTATTGAGTTAAGTAAAAATTGGAGCATCAGGAAGAGCATTAAAAAAACCCAGTAATCATTTTTTACCCATTACCTTACAAATACGTTTCTACTTACTGATTCCTATGGGAATGAAAATACCACAAGGAAAAAAGAAGCACTTCTTTCAAGTCCTGTCATTTCTGGAGAGTGAGCATGCCAGGATGGCTAGGAGAGAAATTCAAGTTCCTGGTTCCATCTTAGATTTGCCACCTGATGTCTGATGGGGCTTGGATCTCATCAGCAAGACGTGGCAGTTACCTTTCGGCCTCTCCCTGATGGGAAGCCAGACCACGGAGCCAGAAGCAGAAGCAGAAGCTCTTGTGTACCTGCCAGTTCTGGTGGCTGAGACCACTGGTATTTGCAGATTCTGCATGTTAAGCTGTTGACCTCCTGACCAGCAAAGTTCCAGGGAGTCAGTTTCTGCTCAGAGAAAACAGCTCCGATTGGCAATAGCAGCTAATGAATTCTTACCTGAAAGCAAACATTGACTTCACCTTTGAGCCCCAAGGAGCCTTGGGAAAGCTCTGGCTACTCAGAGCTTTCTGAGGAACTTTTACCTTAAAGCTGAGGATTTAGGCAAGATATTGTCAGCAGAGGATGAAAGTTCAGGGCCCTACAGGCAGAGGACTTCCCGGGTGGTGGGGTCCAGCAACCTGACCCTCCAGCAGGTCAATACCTGGATCAGCTGCAAAGCTGATGTCAAGGGAGTTCTAGGGAAGCGGCTGTGGCTCAATCAGTAGGGCTCCCATTTACCATATGGGAGGCCCCAAGTTCGGTTCCCGGGGCCTCCTGGTGAAGGCAAGCCCGCCCGCACGGCATGGTTAGCTGACCCAGCGAGCACAAGCAGCAAGGGGGGGATAAATGAATAAATAAATAAATAATCTAAAAATAAACAAACAAATAAATAAATAAATAAATAAATAAATAAATAAAGGGAGTTCTAGCACTGAGGATTCGTGTGACCTTGGAGAGCCCTCGAGGCTCGTGATCCTTTTACAGAGGAAGAGGTCAGGGAGCAGGGAGGCACCCAAGGTCACTGAGCTGGTTAACAGCACAGCTCAAATGTTTCCTAGACAGAAACGTCAAGGACCAGCTTTGGTGATGTGACACACAAATCTAGCCTAACAGTTTGCAGTAAAAATGATTAGGAGCTCTGAAAGCCAAGAACAGATGCAGCTTAAGAAGAAGCAGGGAAAGAAGGCGACATGCACAGCGAGCACCTGCGCTAGGATGATGCCTTCCTAGCTGCCATGTTTGGGCGTGGACTTTCAAGCATTGACAGGGAGGCTGATAACCCCACGGGAATGAAAAGGAATGCCAGTTTAGGTAGCAGGCTGATTGATGAGGGCCAAGCTGCTGCCACTCCAGCCAGATGTTGAGAAGTAAGAGACGTACCGAGGAGTAGACGAAGAAATGAAAATCTTCATCGATCACAGTGATAGGGCCAAAGTCTAGAGAGGCTTGCTCGGGATCCCAGCCATGTGTTGTCACTTTATAGGTCTATAGCCCTTTATTTCTGAGGGCTTATACTATGCATGCATATGTTAGTGGCTAATACAGTCATTGACTAAGCATTTCCTGGGTATTGATTTTATCTAAGACATTATGTGAGAGCAGCAAAGAGGCAAGAT
This sequence comes from Tolypeutes matacus, assembly GCA_026826555.1. Taxonomy (NCBI): domain Eukaryota; kingdom Metazoa; phylum Chordata; class Mammalia; order Cingulata; family Chlamyphoridae; genus Tolypeutes; species Tolypeutes matacus. The sequence continues at coordinate 26,752,055 of JAKSZT010054458.1, forward strand.
CCCACCCTGGAGTGTCTCGGTGTCCAATGGGGGCAGCCACAGCAAATGAGACCATGCCTGTGGAAAGTGCTACAGAAAGACTGGTAGGTTTGAGGTGCTATGGGATGACAGCAGGGAGGAGCACCAAAGTTGAATTGCAAGAATTGAGGATAGCTTTAAAGAGAAGGTGACAGAGGCACTGAACCTTTTATTTCTTTTTAGGGATAAAGAATGGTGCTCTTCAGGATCTCATTGACTGCCAAATTAGGCACTACCCCAAAGAGCAGTGCTCCTGAGGGCTCTGGAGATACCCAGGCAGTATGGTCAGGACAGAAAGCTCATGAGTTTGGTGCCTTGCCAGTGGGCCCTACTTTGGGGTTTGTGCTCCCTCCCCAGTGTGACAGAATTGGGTTCAGTTGTGGTTTCCCTACACATGGCTCTTCGGTCCCTTCTATTTGAACCTATAGTCAGTGCTGGAGTTGGTAGGTTTACCTCCAAGAGACTTGAATCTTTGGGCTGTCCATGTGCCAGCTGGTCTCTGAGCCTCAGGGGAGGTGCAACACCTACTCTCCAGTTCCTTGGACTTACCCAGAACAATCAACAAGGAGGTGATGTCGGACAACCACCATACCAAGGAACCAAGAGAAACTACAACTGCAAGCAAGAGTCCCATCCATCTTCCATATGGGACTGAAGCCCCCTCTCAATTAGAGGTGGAGTGGGCATTACCATCCCAGAATCCTCAGGATTGGGGAATGAACTATGAACTAGAGTGGACTTACTGATATTCTACTATAGACATATTGTGATTCTAGCAATGGAAGAACTTATATCATTGAAGCGGAGTCAGTGGCCACTGAAGGTTCTGAGGTCAGGGAGAGGGAAATCAGGTATAATACACGGGCATTTTCAGGACTTGGGAATTGTTCTGAATGACATTGCAATGACAGATGCAGGCCATTATATATCCTGCCATAACCTACAGAATTGAGTGGGAGAGAGTGTAAACTACAATATAAACTGTAATCCATGCTTAGTGGCAATGCTCCAAAATGTGTTCATCAATTGCAATGGATGTACCGCACTAATGAAGGATGTTGTTAATGGGTGGTGTGGGGAGTAGGGCATATGGCAATCCCCTATATTTTTTTTGTAAAATTTATGTAATTAAAAAAAAATTTTTTTTTTAAAGAATGGTGCTCTTGTGTTCTAAGCCAGGAGTTGGCAAATTTTTTTGATAAAGGGCCAGATAGTAAGTATTGTAAGCTTTGTGGGCTAGAAGATCTCTTTAAACTACTCAGCTCTCTCATTGTAGTGCAAGAGCTGCCATAGGGTGGCTGGGTTCCAAGCAAACTTTATTTACAGAAGCAGGCCAGCCCCTGTTCTCAGCCCTCGATTGGCCAAAACCCATTCAATGCTATTGACAACCCACCATGATGGGTACAACTGAGAGAGAACTAGGGCACCTTGTCCAAAGCCAGGCAGCTGGTAAGGAGCTGAGGCAAGACTGAACTCAGACAATCTGCTTTCCTAGTCCAAGCCCTTAACCACCGTGCTTCCCTCATCTTTACCATAAGCTTGCAAATCACTGCCATGACACTGCCCCTTTTCTCTTTTCTTCTCTCTGTTCCTCCCTCGCATTCCCTTGTTCCTGTCTTTGTCTCAAACACTTTTTCTTTTAAAATCCATAATATTCCCAGCACAGTGCCAGATACTTTGGAGGAGTGGAGTATGGTGAGGAGGTAACGCAGAACTCTTGGGTTCAATTGGCTTATAATTCCATCAAGGAGAAAAGATCTATGCAAAAGAGGAATAAGAAGGTGCTGGAGGAGGCAGGAGCATTTCCTTCCCACTCCCAAGGTCTCTCCGTATGGAGGGAGCCTCCCTGGAACACTGCTGGCCACTTGCCATCCAGCTGCCCTCCATAGACAGGAGGACACACTCCTTCTAACTGGAGAGCACGGAAGGAGAAAGTGGGCACCCAGAGCCAAGGTCCTTCCTTTTCCTTTTGTCTTGGCTTGCTTTGGCTCTGCTCCTCCATGATACAGATTGTATAAGAACAGGCTGGCACTGTGGGAAAGACCTTCCCCAGTGCTGCCTGGGGTGGGGACCCTTCTGTGAATTCTGCTACTTTAATAGATTTATCAGCAATGAAGATACTGTTTTGGTTTCCATGTGCCCTTCTCTGTTGTCTGATTTCTCAGTTGTTTGTAACTTTCTGGGAGTGAAGTGTGTTACTAATTGGGTCTATTGAGACCCCAACAAACAATGAAAACAACCCATGAGGCAAGATGTGCCCTCTGCTGCCCCTTCCCAACTTCCCCACCCAGCTCCACTCACTGCCAAAAAGCCAGTGACATAGAAGTCAGAGGTTTCTGTGGCCTGAGGGGGAAGGTGGGGTCATGAATAGGTGGACAAGTCTTCAGGGAGGAGTAAGGTTTGTCCAGGCTAAGCTTTTTGTGAATGTTTGTTGCTGATTAGAACCAGGACTTTGAGGCTCCCAAATTTTGAAGTAAGTCCCAGGACCACTTTTCTGGGAAGAAGGAAGTCTGGCCCAGACTGAAGCCTTGAAACAAAGGATAATTTCAATCATTCAGGACATTCACTGAATCACAGAACCTTAGAATTGAAAAATAAATAAATAAACAACTGTAGCAATAACAGAGTCCAAATCTACAGCAGCAAATCCCAAACATAGGCTGCCTCTGAGTCACTCGGAGTTTTAAAAAGTACAGATGCCCAGTTGATGGCCTGGCAGGGGTAGTACAGGCGTAATTCATTTTATTGTGCTTTGCAGATACTGCATTTTTCCATATTGAGGGTTTGTGGCAACCCCGTGTCCAGCAAGTCTATTGGTGCCGTTTTTCCAACATCGTGATCTCACTGAGAGTCTCTGCGGCACATTTTGGTAGTTCTCACAATATTTCAAACTTTTTCATTATTATTACACGTGTTATAATATGATCTGTGATCAGTGATCTTTGATGTTAGTATTGTAATTGTGAGCACCACAAATGGCACCCACATGAGATGGTGAACTTAATAGATAACAAATGAATGCTGTATGTGTTCTGACTGCTCCACCAACCAGCCATTCCCCTATCTCTCTCCTTCTCCTCAGGCCTCCCTATATCCTGAGACACAACAGTATTGAAATTAGGCCAATCAATAACCCTACAGTGGCCTCTAAGTGAGTGAAGGAAGAGTCTCACATCTCTCACTTTAGATCAAAATTAAGCTTAGTGAAGAAGGCATGTTGAAAGCTGACACAGGCCAAAAGCTAGGCCTCTTGCACCAAACAGTCAGCCAAGTTGTGAACACAAAGGAAAGTTCTTGAAGGAAATTAAAAGTGCTGCTCCAGTGAAGGCACAAATGATAAGAATGCGAAGCCTTATTACTGACATGGGGAGAGTTTTAGTGGTCTGGATAGAACAAACCAGCCACAGCATTCCCTTAAATGAAAGCCTAATCCAGAGCAAGGCCCTAACTCTCTTCAATTCTATGAAGGCTGAGAGAGGTGAGGAAGCTGCAGAAGAAAATGTTGAAGCTAGAAGACGTTGGTTCATGAGGTTTAAGCAAAGAAGCCAGCTCCGTAACACACAAGTGCAAGTGCTGATATAGAAGCTGCAACAAGTTATGTGGCTACACTAAACAACAGATTTTCAATGTCGATCTAACAGCTTCTATTGGAAGAAGATGCCATCTAGGGCTTTCCTAGCTGGAGAGGAGAAGTCAATGCCTGGCTTCAAAGCCTCAAAGGACAGGCTGACTCTCTTCTTAGGGGCTAATGCAGCTGGTGACTTGGAGTTGAAGCCAGTGCTCATTTGCCATTCCAAAAATTCTGGGGTCTTAATAATTATGCTAAATCTACTCTGCCTGTGCGCTATAAATGGTACAGCAAAGCCTGGGTGAAAGCACATCTGTTTACAACATGGTTTACTGAATATTTTAAGCCCAGTGTTGAGACCTACTGCTCAGAAAAAAATATTCCTTTCAAAGGATTACTGCTCATTTTTTTTTTTTTTTTTTTTTTTACCGGGAGGTCCCGGGTATCGAACCCGGGTCCCTCCATATGGGAGACGGACGCCCAACCATTTGAGCCACATCCATCCCCAGATTACTGCTCATTGACAATGCACCTGGTCACCCAAGAGCACTGATGGAGATGTATAATGAAATTAATGTTTTCATACCTGGTAACACAGCATCCATTCTTCAGTCCATGGATCAAGGAGTTATTATTTTGACTTTTAAGTCTTATTATTTAAGAAATACATTTCATAAGGCCATAGCTGCCATGAATAGTGATTCCTCTGATTGATCTGGGTAAAGCCAATTGAAAACCTTCTGGAAAGGATTCACCATTTTAGATGCCATGAAGAACATTCATGATTCATGAGAGAAGATCAAAATATCAACATTAACAGGAGTTTGGAGGAAGGTGATTTGAACCCTCTGTGATGATTAGGCTAATGTGTCAACTCAGCCAGGTAATTGTGTACAGGTGTTTGTTCCAGTGAGCACTGCGCTAATTGTAATACAAGAGCATTTATGAACTTCAATCACCAGTGAGTTTACTGCGTGGATGGCTGACTACATCTGCATCAATCAGGGGAGATTGCATCAGCAATGGGTGATGCTTTTATCCAATCAGTTGAATGCCTTAAAAGGGGAAGTGATTTCAACATTCAGAGAGAATTTCCCAGCTTGTCATTGAACAGGCAACTTCTCCCAGAAACTCATCAAGGACCTTTCATCGGACTTTCATTGGAGCCCCTGGTTTGCAGTCTGCCTGTGGAACCTGGACTTGTGCATGCCCACGGTCGCATGAGAGACTCTTTTAAAATCTCATATTATTGACAGATATCTCCTGTTGATTCTGTTTCCTGAGAGAGCCCTGACTAATACACCCTCCTGTACAGCTTTGAGAGTTCAAGACTTCAGTGGAGGAATTAACTGCAGATGTGGGGAAGTAGCAAGAAAACTAGAATTAGAAGTGGAGCCTGAAGATGTGACTGAATTCCTATAATGTCATGATGAAACTTGAATGGATGAGGAGTTGCTTCTTAAGGATGAGCAAAGAAAGTAGTTTCTTGAAATTGGAATCTTCTCCTGGTGAAGATGCAGTGAACATTATTGAACGATGACAAAAGATTTAGAATATTACATAAACTTAGTGAAGAAAGTAGCAGCAAGGTTTGAGAGGACCGACTCCAATTTTGAAAGAAGTTCTACTGTGAGTAAAATGCTATCAAACAGCATTGCATACTACAGAGAAATCTTTCATTAAAAGACAATTCAATCAATGTGGCGAACTTCACTGTTGTCGTGTTTTAAGAAATTGCCACAACCACCCCAACCTTCAACAACCCACCACCCTGATCGGTGAGCAGCCATCACCATTTAGGCAAGACCCTCCACCAGCAAAGAGATTATGACTCACTGAAAGCTCAGATGATGGTTAGCACTTCATTTTTTTTTTTAGCAATTAAGTACTTTTAAATAAAGGCATGTGCATTGTTTCAGAAGACATAATGCTATTGCACACTTAATAGACCACAATATAGTGTAAACATAACTTTTATATGCACTGGGAAACCAAAAAATTCGTGTGACTCACTTTATTGTGATACTCAGTTTATTGCAGTGGTCTGGAACCAAACCCACAATATCTCCAGGGTATGCCTGTGGTTATTTATTTATTTATTTATTTATTCTTTTAGGTATGGGGTCAGAGATTGAACTTGGGCCCTCTTAAGTGGGAAACTGGCACTCAACTACTGAGCCACATCAGCTCCCCTGAGTTGGTTTTTTTGTTTGTTTGCATGTTGTTTGTTTTTGTTTTTAGGAGGTACTGGGAACTGAACCCAGGACCTCCCATGTTGGAAGCAGGCGCTCAACTGCTTCAGCCACACCTGCTCCCTGCCTGTGTTTTTAACAAGCTTCTTAGGTGATTAGGCAGCCAGGTCTGGTGCATCTGACAAGTGATCACCTATCTTTATTTCACCACTCCCAGCGATGAGAACTCACCACATCCTAGGACAGTCATTTCTACCGTTGCCTTTGAACGTGGCTCCAATAAGTGCCATTGCCTGGACCTGAGAGAAGTCCCTTGGAGAGTCTGGGGGTATGGAGCAACACACAAGAAGAAGCCTCTCGCTGTTCCTTCTATCAGAGACACACATCTTTATCTTGCTTGCCCAATAATATCTCTTTCCATTGTTCATACATCTGAACACCCCGGGTGTGTATACCTTTGTATCTTCATTCAGCTTTGGTAGCTCTGCTCCCACATTTCTAATAGATCCCAAACTTCCTGGCTCCTGACCCAATATTGCTACTTTGACATCTTTGACTTGCCTGTTTTCTTTCTTTCTCTCCTTTCTCTCCAGCTTTATTGAGGTATAACTGATGTAAAACAAATTGCACATAAGTAAAGTGTACAATTTAGTATGCTTTGATATTCGTGGATGTCCACAAAACCATCATCACAATCAAGGTAATGACCATATCCATGACTCCCCAGAGTTTCCTCTTGCTCCTTGGTAAACCCCCTACAACCTCCCGTTTCAGGCAACCACTGATGTGCTTTCTCCTTGACTCTTTTCTGACCAGGAGCTCTCACAGGTCTTGTGCCAGGCCAGTCATCCTCTTCATCTTGAGTTTACCTACCTGTGTTCAAGGATTCCAGCCTCAGACTTTCTCCAAATCCTACTCCCTGGCTTAGCTCCTCAGCTAGGGCTTGACAGCTCTAGTTCTGCCCTCTGGGTGACGCTGAATGAATTTAGTTCCTCTTGCACATGATAATTCTTCAGCACATACTTGTTCTTTGAGGGGTAATATAAAGTTACTACAAATAAATACCAATTATAGAATATCTACTCTGCCCTGTGAGTTGAATTATATTGAATTATATATATATAATATACATAACAATATATTATATTGTAATATAATATTCTCTTTCACATTAGCCCCTTGAGGAAGGTCCTCATTTCTCCGTATTGTCCATAATGGGACGACATGTCTGACGTAATCAAACACCTTGCTGAAATCTAGATATGCTATGTCTGTAGATTCTTCTGCTGTAAGAGTTTGAAAGCGTATCCATAACAGATATTTTTTCTTCTGAAATGCACTATTTCTTTCTTTAGAAAGTTTCCTGATTTAGTGTACTGTACCCAAGATCAAATAAAAGGTTTTCTGGATTCGGAGTCACGTGCAGTGCACCATTATTCTATATTGATCTTGCTTTCAGTAGGCAAGTAATTTTAGATATTTCACAGGCAGTTTGTCTTTCAAATAAATATTCTCTGACTGCTGTAAAAGCCTCTTGATATGACTGGTTTCCAAACTGATCAGAAATATACCTCTGTTTGCCTTGGCAGGGGATGTAAAAGGCAGGATAACTCCTTAATCCCACAAAGATGATATGTGAACTGAACCCTTCCATTTGGAATTTATTTATATCAGCCTTGAATCTGTGGAACATTTGATATGGTTTTAGCATTTTTTTCTCATGAACAGTGATTTTCTGGGTAAAATATAACCAGAATACTACAAATCTGCTAGGGATTTTTTAAAAAAAATAGTAGCAAAGGTGTTATCTAAAGCCGTAGTGCACTTACACACCCCAACAAAGCAATACAAATCAGGTCTACATTAAAGATTTGGAAACTGTCAACAACAGTAACAACAAAAAAATGACAACACTTTTTTTTTTCATGAAGCTAGTTTACTCAATGTCATAGACCATAAACAATAAGTGAGTCTACTTTCATTTCATTGCCCATTCCCAATACCTGTCTCTCCCATTGGGACATGAAACAACTAACCTGTTATTCAGCTCCATGTCTTACCCACGGGCCTTGGTATATCACTGTATCTGCTTCAGTTTCATCTTTAAGGAGTCACTTCGACCATATGTAGCCATTTGATAATCTACATATAAAATTGGTTCTCTGTATTTTTTTTTTCAGATCACTCTCCTTTTCATTTTCATATTTATTCATTCATTCACCAAGTATTTATTGAGCAATTCCTCTGTTTCAGATGCTAAGGATACAATGGTAAACAAATAGGAAAAAAATAGAGATTATAGTCTAGTAAGGAGACAGGCAGCAATCACCAGAAGTCAGCCTATATGTGGCATATTATATGATGAAAAGTGCTGAGGTGAAAAATAAAAAAGAGAAAGGGATCGAAAATGTATGTGTGTGTTGGGAAAGGGTCTTACATTTTTAGAAAATGAGCTTTCCAGAACACAGAGCTTGAAACGAAAGATTTTGTATTCTTACTTTATTGGTAAGAAAATCCTTAGGAAGCAAGGGTAAGGGGAGAGAATAGTAAAGCAGGGAAGGAGGGAGAAGCAATAAAAAGTTGCTTTCCATTGTGGTATCAAGTGCAACTGATGGCTGCATCTCACAGGAATGACTTCTGAGAGGCTGTGAAAATCATTACATCGGGGGGAAGTCTATCAAAGGGAGGAAGGGAGGAAAATAACTGAGGGCTCTTGTTCTCTTTAGGGTGTTAATGTCACCACAATTCTGGTTGCACACATATGGGCACCAAGTAGGTCTTGAGGTGTCTTCTGCCTTAGCGTAATAGGGAAGCCCTGAGGTATGCAAGAGGCATATTGTGTGGGCATGAGGTGAGGAGTTGCTGGGTTGTGCCCACAAGACATTGGTGGGGCCCCACAGAGCTGGTTGTAACCAGAGTAGAACAAGGAGCCAAGAGCCCTGGAGACATGTGCAACCAAGAGGATCTGAGGGGCTGCATTAGAAGTGTCTGGTGGGCCTTGGAAGGTACAGCAAGCAGGGGACATTTAAGTAAAGACCTGAAGCTATGTGATTCTCAGGGGTTGGAGGGAAGCATTTCAGGTAGAGAGAATAATATGTGCAAGGGTCCCCAGGTGGGAGTGTACCTGTTGTGTTCAAGGGACAATGGAAGTCAGTGCAGCTGCAACCAGGTGAAGGGAAGGAAAGTGCTAGAAGGTGAGGCTGGAGAAGCAGCAGGTGGTCAGGTCATGAAGGGCATAGTTCATAGAAGGATTGGGGGTTTTACCCTAAATGTGATGGGAAACCATTGGGCAGGGGGAGGTTCTGGCAGAGATGAGGCATGATCTAACATTTCAAAAGGTCAGTCTAGCTCATGGGTAGAGCCTAGACGGTGAAGAGTATCAAGGGTAGAATCAGGGAGATCCAGGCGATGTAGACCACGGTGTGTCAAAGGACCTGGTGGGAAGTGGTTGGATTCTGGATATGCTTTGAAGGCAAAACACCAGCAGAATTTCCCGATGGATTGGATATATCAGAGATGAGAGAAAGAGAGGAGTCAAGGATGCTTTCCAGGATTTTGTTCTGAGTAATTGGAAGAATGGTCTTGTCACTTACTGAAATAGGAAGACTGTGAGAAAAAGAGGTTCAAGGCAAGCGTCAGTAGCTCAGCTTTGGGCACATAACATTGCAGATAGGCAGCTGGGTAGGCGAGAGGCCTGGCCAAGAAATGTACCCAGCATAGAAAGCACAGGTAGAGCTTCGAATCCAGAAGAGTTAGCCCCAAGAGTGAGTGTGCGTAGGGAAGTAGAGTAGTCCAAGGACTGGGTCCTGGGCATGCCAAAGTTAGGAGGATGAGGTGAAACCAGCAAAGAAAACTGAGAAGGAGCAACTGGGGGATGGGTGGGAGGGAGAACCGAGAGTGCAGGGTCCTAGTTGCAAAGTAAAGAAAATGTTTCAAATATGTGTCAATTGCAAAATAAAAAACCATTTAGTAGAAAGCTGCCCCTTTCATTTGTGGACACCTCTGAAAGTTAGAGCTGTCCTGAGGTTTCCACCCCAGTTTCCTTATCTGTATATTGGTAACTGGAACATCTTCCTTAAAAGTTTCTTGGCAGGTTCCACAAACAGCCTCAGAAGCTGTTATGTACAAGAGGGCTTCACACCACATGTTAGTTCAAGATACTGGAGTTAATTATTTAAATGCTCAATTTGTTCTTCCCTTCCTCTCCTTCCCTCCCCTTCCTTCTCTTCCCTTTTTTCCTTTTCTTTCCTTGTGTGTGTGCATGTGCATGTGTGTTTGGTGGAGGAAGAATCTGGAGGACAGAGGTAGACATTACACTTGGAGAATACCAACTCTAGCATGTATAATAGATGTGAAATGTGCCTTTCCCTGTTCTTTCTGAGTTTTGGACAAGGCCTCAAAGATGCCGAACAGTAGATGCGAGATCACCCACAGAAGAAATGCTAAGGGGAAACTGATTCCTTGAAATGTGACTAAATCATAAGAGAAACCAAGTGAGGATAGCTTCAATGGCACCTCCCAGGGCTTGACAAGTGTCTCTGGACATTTGGGGACTCCAAGGACAAGTTCCTCATGCATGTCTGAAAATCTAAAGAGTGGGGATTGGCTGGGAAGTCTGCCAGCTGGAAAGACAAAACTGCTTAGTGAAAAACTGAACGTCCAGAGTTGGCAGGTCAGGGACGGGCTCTCCTGAGCACCATTTTGACCACACTGAAGGGATCCATCTGTCTGCCATCTGCAAAGGGACCCTGGCTGAGAAGATCACTTGGGATGACAAGGCAACGCCAGCGGCAGGCATGGAATGGATGTCGTAAAGGGCTAGCATGAGGAGACGCTGCTCAAGTCAAGACGGAGGGAGTCTTCTTGGCATTGGACGTTGAAATCAGGCTGTTCAGGTTCAAATCTGTGCTCTGCCACTTTCTAACTTTGGGCAAGCTGTATAACACCTTTGTGCCTCAGTTTCCCTGTCTGCACTATCAGAAGCCTATGCCCAGGGAGCACCAACACGGGATTATATCCATGCAGGCCTTTCAAACTCTTTCCTCCAATCCTTCCTGACCTGGGCTCAAGCCTGAGGGACTGGAACCAGACCCAGTGAGTTGGAGGGAAAATTAGGGAGATGAAGCGGCTGCTCAGGGCATCTCTTCTCACCCTCACCTTCTGCTGCCCCCAATAAATTTCCCAATCTAAGGTGGCCCAAGTTGGGGGAAAGGGAAGAACTTTAGATGAAATTTTAAAAATAAAATTATAGATAAGAGGTCGCATAGGTTTGGCTTGGAATTGTCAGTATCTGGGAGTGACTACAAGAGTGGTAAGATGTGCTTGGGACATTACCTAGAGGGGAGAGGACCAGGGGTACAGAGGCTTGAAGAGGGAAGTAATCAAGATGCTTCCTGCTTATAGCCAATCATATCCAATAAACTCATTCAATGAATACAAGCTTAGGTACGGCTACCAATTCTGCCCATATAGGCCTTTGGAGCAGGGAAATGGCTTTCAGTCGTCTCATCCTGGGAATCAGCTAAGCAGTGGTATTATTTTAGGGGGTAGTCACTTTCCTTCCTGGGCATTCAAGTCTTGTTTGGAATACCAGAGTTTCAGATTTCTCTAGGAGCAACCTGGGTGTATCCTGAGATGGAGAAAGGTGGAACATGGTTTCATAAATGCAAACCATCCGTGAGGAAGACTTTAAGAACCTTTTTAGTGATTTTGATTTTGACAAAAATCTTTGCTAAACTATTCCCCAAGTTACAGGAACCTTTCTGGGTTTTCTCAGTGTCTTGGCAATTCCTTAGTCTTTTGAGCAATTTTCTAACTTCATTATTACTATTGTTATTATTATTGGGTCAAATGTTTCCAGGAGATCCTCTTGTGGCTAGAAACTTCTAGCTAATATTTAGAGTTGCCCCTGAATCATGTGCCTTCCTTTCCTTACTGTCCAGGTATCTTTCATTTTGGCAATAACACCTACCAGCTGTGATTAAAATATGGAGCCAGTGTTTTAGGACTAACACAGAAGATGGTCTTCCTGCAGGACAGATGGCACCTCTGGCGTTAGTCAGACGGGCCGTCCAAGCCCAAGTTGCCTTGGAAATGTGCCTGAGGTCAAGGGTCAAGCCAACTTGTAAGTGGGCCCCTGGCCAACTTAACAGATGGGCAAGAATGGAGATAGCCAGCAGACCACATGGGGGCTAAAGAGGGTCTGTGCACAGGAAGAGATTGTAGCTGTTTACTATCTCCCTAAAGAGGCCCTGGTACTTTAACACAAAAATTATGGCTTACCATGGGAGTGAGGCATTTAAAGAGAGATTTCTGCACATCTCCAGTCAAGTGCTCTCAGGTGTGGAATCAAGTGACAGAATTCTCAATCTTAGCCTTTATCTCAGTTGACCAAAACAGCTCCTTTGGGGCGGAAAACTGGGGCTTTCTGGAATCTGATGATTTTATCTTTCCTGGAAAATCCTGAGGGTGGAGTGAGCTCGCTCTTGGTTTGTGTGGTTCTGGGCAGTGATGGTTACTGATGACTGCGGAGGCGCAAAAGGGGTAGTGAAGCAGCCAGTCTGCAGAGGACATGTGCCATAGGGGCTTTCCCTCTGCCTCCCTCACGGCATTTTCCTTCTCTCTCTTTCTTCTGTAAAGCGCTTGTGCCACAAACACCATGCCTGTTGTAGAGCTGACTTTCTGGAGTTGTCTTTATCTTGGCAATTGGCTGACCCTGGGTCTTGTCAGCCAAGCATCATGGTGGCCCTTGTGGGGAAACAGGGCTGGGGTGATACAGAACACCGTGCACTCATCTGCTGATCTGGCATTATTTTATTCAATAGGCAACATGCTTACCTGTCCAGGAAGGTTGCAAGGTTTTCACTGTGTGCACGTGAACGTATTTCTGGGGAAAGCTAGAGGCAGTCTTCAGGATTTTGTAGATGAAGAAGGAAGGGAATGGACCCTGTACAGAAAGGTGAGCTGGAGCAGGCTCTACTGATGGCAAAGGAGATGCACCATTTTAGGCCCGCTCTTCCCCATTCCAGGTGACAGAAAAGGAAAACAAGAGGGAGGGTTGAGCAAACTGATAGCTAAACTTCTTAGACTCAGTTCTACCTCAGGCTGTGTATCTGAGTTTGAAAGACACTACTTCCCTCACAGAGAAAAGATGTCTAACAATCACTTGCAACATTTAGGAAAATAATCAAAGAACCGTTTAGTAAAAAATTGGGTACAGCATCACAAGTGTGCTCTAGCTGGGTATCACCATTTACAAAGTGTGCATGTATTAAAAGGTACTTAGATACTGCACTCATAGCCTTGGTTCTTTAACTTCTCCTTTGTACTGATTTATTTAACAAAATTTTACGAGTCTTACTATTTGCTAGACATTTTTCTCAGCACGTTACAATTGCTACAATTACATTTAGTTCTCATAGCAACCCTGACACGTGAGCACTATCATCCTTGTTTTACAAATGAGAGGATAAGTAACTTCCCCAAGGTCACGTGGCTGCCAGGTCACACAGCCTGTGCCATGCACACTAGAATTCGAAATGTGGCTCTGAGTCCATGCTCTTAGCCGTCAAGCATTGTTTTATGCCCTATAATTACAACTAATTAGTGATCTGTCTTTAGGTCTTTCTCCCCCACTAGATGGTGAAGTGCCTATGGACAAGGATCATGTCTAGTTAACCTTTGTTTACTCCTGGCAATTATCACAGTGCTTGGTACCTAGTTGGCTCTCAAATGCACTTTTTGTAATTTAAAAAAAAATTTTTTTTCCCAAATGCATTTTTAAATGACAACCTTTGGCACCAAGGGCCAGTCCATTACTTCCTCCGTGGCACAGATGGTGGACTCAAAGCTCTTGTTTTTACTTTACACCCAGGCTGCCACACTCCTGGGACTCCATGCCCTTGACTCCTCCTGATGTTCACTGTTGCCAAAAGTGGTCCTGGATGAAGAGACCACTGCCCGTTGGGTCTGACCAGCCTCTCGGGTCTTGTTCCAGCCACAGAGGGCTGCCCCCGGCCAAGCTTCAAGTCACCTCCTCCCCCAAGAGTTCTCTTCTCTGCCCCTGGGAAGTTGCCTAGCAACTTCCCTGATTCCCCCTCTCCCTGGTTAATGTGGAGATCCATTCTTATTTTCATCACTGCACCACCAAGTCCCCAAACTCTCCTCGGCATTGTGAACCTCTTGCATCTCTCTGCTTCATTATCCTGTTATCCTATGGAATACTTTACACGGATTCCATTTTCAGCACAAACTCAGCCTGACCCAGAAAAGACCCCTCATTTTCTTGTCTTTTACAGCCTTGTTGAAGTTTTCATAAAATATTTTTAAAATTAGCTTCAAAAATGAACTATCAAAGAAAGGCAGCAAACAAACAAACAACAACAACAAAAAAAAACAGACTAGAATTTCCTGAAAGGTTTATTCAACCTTCAGATAACTCTCCTTTTCCCCTTAAAAATCATATCATGTCATATCATATCATATTATATATCAATCATGTCATCTTATGCTTCACATGATATGACGTAATGATGGGGTGGGAAGAGATATGGTACAATATAACACATGAAAATAACATGTAATTCTTTTGCTCATTCTAGTACCCTAAGATGTTTCCCTCTGTGGCTGTACCTCAAATCCTGGAAGGGAAAAAAGTTCCCAACTCTCTCAGAGGCCATCGAGTGAGTGGTCTGGTGGTTGTTTGCATATTTGCTCCCATTTTGCCTGTTGTTGCCTAGGGGCACAGCCATTTGAGGCAAACAATAGACAGTACATCTTCAGCCCCACTTCCCCTACAGAGAAAGGCAAGCTTTCTGAAAAATAAGAGAGTCATCCTTTTTAAATAGTGGGCCAGGACATTTACTTGGCCCAGACTTCAATTTTCACAAGCCCACATATGTCTCGCAGCTCCTAACTTCAGACTGTAGTTCATCAACTAGACAGAGGAAAGTGGAGGGACCACCACTGCTGTGAGGGGGAGCACAAATGCAGAAGATGAGCCGGTGGGGGCTCAGGGAATCAATACAGCCAGAAACCGTACAACCCATGACCCTGTGCCTTGCATTGCACAGACCCAGCAACCTCCAAAGTGACAAGCTGCTGATAAGACTCAAAACAACAAAAACACTACGATGATCACTGGTGCTGCCTATTATGCAAAACAATGCTTGAACTCAGGAATTCCTGATTTGCCCACCTCTGACCTCTGCAATCTGATCAGAGCAGCTGGGAAGTGAGGCTTGAATAACCATTAAGGACAGCTCAGTTGGGGGTGTCTGTGTCCCTTCAGGCTTGCCATGGACAGTTGTTTAGATTGTATACCATACAGCTTGCACAACTGTGTGGAGCATCCCTGGACCTTCAAAACTCCTTGTTAGTCAGTTGTAGGGAGTGCCCTTTAGTCTTCCATCTTCATCTTTCCTTTCTGACCTTCAGATCTGGTCTACCTGAACAAAAAGCCATTTATAGAACTACATTTGCAGCATATTGGACTTTAAGATCAACTCAAAAACTTCCCATCTGTATCCCTCATTTTTTCCGAGAAATGGTTCCCAGTAAAGAAGAGGCCAAAGGGGGATTGAAGCGGGGGTGCGGACCAGATCCAAACCCAGCCTTGCCTTTTTCTGGCTAAACCCAGGCTCCCTAGTTATCTTTCTTATGCAGGTGCACAGCCCCATGGCTAATTCTAGATCTAACAGCCGAAGAGTAGGAGTGGGCAGGTGGGCGAAGCTGGATTCCAGCTCCAAAGAGACTTGCACATTTACTGAAAGAGACTACTATCTCATGGTAGTTTCATTGGACTAACTCTTTTTTTTTTTTTAAATCATTTTAGGCTTAGAAGTCTGGGTTCTGTTAGAATTGCTGCCACAATCCACTCCAGAAGGGCTGGAGGACACAGAGGTAGTAGGCTGAGAGATTTTTTTATATACAAATTTATATCATATATTACAGAACTAATTCTTCACTACAGTTTTTCATTCCTGCAAAATTTCTTGAAAGTTGAAAGTGTTGAACTTTTGTGGGAAGTTAAAGGGTTTAAGACTGATGGAGAAAAGTCCCATTATCTTTGGAAGAGGTCGGTATAATATTAGTTTAATATTGCTCTTCTAGTAATAATAATAGCTACTATTTTCTGAGTGCTTACCAAATGCCAGACACCTAGCAAATGAACTTTACATTGATTTTCTCCCTTGGTTCTTACAACAACCCTGTAACATAGGTACTATTACTTTTCCCGTAACCCAGATGAGGAAACTGAGGCTCAGAGATAAAATAGCATCCAGATGTCAGAGCCTGAACGACTCTTTCCAAGTGACTTAGAATGAACTTTAATCACTCATTCTGCCCTGAATCAAGTTCTCTCTCCCATGGCGGAAAAATCCACATACAACAGAAGAAAATTTGAAAAACACTTTTAATTTCTAACATAGGAAGCAGCAGCTGGAAATTATACCTCCCTGGACCTTTCGAGTCCTTTGGTTATGCTGTTATTTTTCTTTTAACTTATCTTCTACCCTCTCTTTGCAGGCTTTCCCTAATATGCTGCCTTGGAACAGAAATAGCTGTGGTTGGTTTAAAAGACGCCAATGAACCCATTTTCCCTCCACTTCTCTGCTCCGGTTACAGAATAAAGAAGGAGCCACGTGATGTCCAGATCAGGAAGGAACATTAAGAAGGTTTGGCCGCGGCCGCCCTTCTGTTCCCCACTGCGCTGAGGGGCCGGCAGATGCCTCCTTCTATACTCTTCTTAGGTTTGTAACCTCAGAGCCCCCAAATTTCTGGAAGACGTAAAATGAGCCACGTGATCCAGGCAAACCACCCAGAAGACGCAGCGTTTGCTGTTGAAGGGGTCAAAGGCTGGAGAAACAAGGCGGCCCCTCCTTTCTGAGGTACGAATACTTGACCTGGCCCCAGGAGACAGGGCCCTCAGAACCGCCAACGGGCCACTTTCTGGAGGAGCAACAGGGACACGACCCTGGCCAGAAGCGTCCCACTCCACCTCCCCACAGGTGAAGCTAGGAAACAGGTTCTCAGATGACATGAAAATAAGAGGAGGGTCTTTTTTCTAGGTTTGCTTTTTTCTATTTTGTGTGTGGTAAAATTTACCACTATTTATTACTTAATAATAAGTAACTGTTAATTACTAAAGCTCTTAATGCCATCCATTAATAAGAAGGTTTTGACAAGAATAGGGTGACATAGAGCCACCAAACTCCTATAAAAAGCAATAGTCCTCTGGGCCCCAAGATCAGCAGTATAGACAAATCATATTGAAATTTGGATCAGACCCTACATGACAATTTTTAGTTCCTCCCAGGGCAGCCCCACACAGTTGTGAAGGTTGAACACTAAACAACCCTAAGTAGCACCATCATATATAATATAGATATAGAAATTTGTGTTTTATTACAAAATTTTTCTGACAGCATCAAAGCACCTTGGTAAAGGGTGCCTTGTTCTAATTCCTGCAAAAGTGTCATATAGGCTAGCGGTGACCCTCTTTCTTCTCCTGGTATAAAAGGCAAGTGATTCATGGTAGGGAAACCCTGAAGTGGGGACAACTGTAGATAGTAAGGCTGTATGGAGATGGGAAAGAGCACCTAAGTTTGAAGCCAACTTTGCCACCTAGCAACATTGACTCTGCATAAGGTCCTAACCTTCTGAGTTCTAGTTCCTTATCTGTATCATGGAAATAATGATAGCAGTACCAATTTACAGGTTCGTTATTCAGTTTAAGACCATATATATGGTGCCTGGCCTATGTTAGGCACTTGAAAAGTGATAGCTATTATTAACATAAATTATATATTATAATAGTATATTATCATTATTATAAATCCAGAAGAGTCCAGTTGACAACTTGGTTCTCGATTGGCGCCATGCCCAACTGTGCCCCAGAATGGAAAATGACTTTCAGGTGCTGAAATTGGTAAAAAATTTCAATGTAACACCAGGGTTATCTATGATTAGGACCCAGAACATTAACTATCAGGACTAAAGATTTTAGAGCATTCATTGTTTGCTGTGATGAAATTCTGCTGAGTTGCAAGAAGAAAATGAATAGAGCATGGCAGGATCCCCGAGCAGGCACAAATATTCACTTACTGTTTCTTTGACCAGTTGCTGGCTCTGTGGCAAGCCCTGGGTTAGGAGCTGAAGGAACAGTTGTGAATTTGTTAGTGTGGGTTAGACCTACAGATAAACCTAAATAGGAAATGACTCAATACCACAGAAAAATGTAACTTTCTCATGCAAGTGTTCTGGCAGTATGTTCAGCTGGAAGAGCAGCTTTCTTCCAATGTTCCTTCCATTTGTGGCTTCTTCACCATAAATGCCTTCTCCTCATCTATGACTATACAAAGTAAGGAGAAAGAACATGGCGGAGAAAATATAGAGATTTTTTTATGAGTCAGGCCAGGAAGTGCACGTCACTTCTGCTCACATGCCATTGGCAAGAACTGAGTCATGTGGCCACACCTAACTGTGAGGGAGGTTGGGAAATATACTTTAGCTTTGGCCCAAAGTAGAGAGAATAAACATTATTGGACAGTTAGAGGTGGGTGACATCCACAGAAGTACAGTTCCAGGTGATGGGACGATGCCATAGGATGGCTGAGAGTTCCTAGGCATGGAAAAAGCAACTCTGAACAAGCCATGATGGAAACAGGGGCTGCAGCACTCTGAATAGACTCACCGTGAAGACACAAAGGACGCTAACTTCCGCAGTTGGAACAGGCAGCCACAAACAAATGGCCTCTATCTGTGTACAGGCTGAAAAATGCGGTCAGCCACCCAGAGAGGATGTGGCCATCAGTGATGCTGTTTTCTGGCACTCAGGATATCTTCATGACCTTGGTCCCGACCAAGGGCAAACTGCTCAATTCAGTTCTTGCTGAATATACTTCAACTATGTCCTTGGAGAGGAGAGAGGACTCGCTGACTTTGAAGAGGGGCTTTACAGGGGAAATGGATGTGATAAATGACAGTAATGTAAGGTCAAGGCATCTGATGACCATCTCGAAAGCTCACATGGAAAGCTGTTGGATCACCTACATCTGAATTCTGATTCTTACAGTTTTCTATCTGTGTGCCAGTGAAAGGCAGAATTCTAAGCTGGCCTGTGTAATGCCCTCCTCTGAGTATGAGTGGGACTGTGAATAGGGGATTTGTGCTTCCTCTGATTAGTTTACCTTAAATGGCAAAGGTACAGGGATAGCCACCACCATCATGTTATAATATATATGACTCCATTGTAGCAGAAATGTACGTAAAAGTTTTGTATAAATTACTAAGTTATTAACACTAATAAAAAGGGTTTATTAATAATAGGCGGTAACACCATAGATTAACATTGAAGGGAAAAACAAGGAACTAAGCATTTGTTTCTTTAAAAGTGTATCTAATTAGTGTTTATTTTTAGAAATAATTCTGGCATTTCCTTATATTTAATGACCTATTTTTCCCTCCTTAGCAATCAGAGTTAGCAAGGCTTTCTGGCTTGAGAGTCGGTGCAGTTCTGGAGACACAAATCAGAATGTCTCTGAGATAGATTACATTCTGTAGGTCATTACTACTTAAGAAGTAGCTGCAAGAAAAGTCTGAACATATTTTGCCTCCAGTTAACTCAAATTCCAAATCTTGTTGGAGTTGCCTTCACAGTGAAAACAAGAACTGGCCTCAAGACTTGAACACAAGACAAAATCAACAAAACTATCAGTGTCACTGGGACATATTAGTTGAATGACTTTTTAATTTGTAAAATCCTCTAAGGCTAGGTCTATTTGGCTGGATGTAGATATAGATCAAAAGTAGTTTGGAGAAAATGTGATGGGTAAGGAAGATTATATTCTCAGTGGTCAGTCAACAGGTTGTTTTTTTGTTTTGTTTTGTTTTGTCTTGTTTTGAAAGATCAAAGAAATGAAAATCCCCATCACTGCTGTTGAGGAATTTGTAATCTTTAAGTATTCAAGATAGCCACAAATCTTTGGAAAATATTTTCAAAACAACGAACCAATAATTGGAAAGTGATATGTAAGTTAAATCCACAAGCCCTTTGGTGTGCAGAATAGAGAGGTATTGTTAACAAAAGCTCGTGTTTGCATACTAAATTTTAGCTTTCAAATCACTTTTAACACATACTATACACCTATTAGAATAGCTAAAATTTAAAAGACCAGAATACCAGGTCTTGGGGAGGATATGGAGGAACTAGAACTCTCACATGGTGCAGGTGGGAATGTAAGATAGAACAACTACTTTGGAAAAAAATCTTGGCAGTTTCTTAAAAAGTTAAACATATGCCTACCATATGATTTACTTATTTTACTCCTAGGTATTTACCTAAGTAAAATGAAAGCATATGTCAATACAAAAATTTACACACAAATATTTACAGCAGCTTTATTTATAATAGCCAAAAAGTAAAAACAATCCAAATGTCCATCAATGGTAAATGGATAGACTGTGGTATATCTATACAATGGAATACTACACAGAAATAAAAAGGAAAAAGGAATGTACTATTGGTACATGCTACACCATGGATGAATCTTAGAATAATTGTGTTGAGAAGAAAAAGCCAGACTTAAAAAAGAAAGAAAAAAAAAAAAAAAAGAATACATACTATGCAATTTCATTTATGTAAAATTCTGGGGGCGGAAAGGAGGGCAGGAAGGGGGGTGTTTCATATTAGTTAAGTTGGGTTTTAAATTTGTATTGAGGTGGAGGTTAGGTATAACACAATGGGAAACTGAGATGATAATGAATGGGGGGAAAAAGATAGTTTGTTACTCACAGGTTCCAGAGAGAAGTGTCCTTGAGGAGTCAGTGGGGTTCAAACAGCAGGTGGGGAGCACATAAGTAGAGCAAAAGGGATCCTTGGGCTTATACCTTTATTGTGAACCAGGGATGGAGGTGAGTAGATTTCCGGAGAAAGTCAAGGATTGGTTAGTTTAAAGCAAATAGGTGAAAAGGGAAAGGGACTGGGGGATCTGGGGTGGAGGAGATATTAGCTTATCATTTGGGGCCAGCTGTAAGTTCTGGATGAGGCATGTAGGTGGTGTGGGTTCTGGGGGAGTTTATGCTCCAGGTCTGGAAAGATGCTTATTAACTAGGCTAAGGGTCAGTATTGAGGCAAGTGGCTCAGGCAAAGTAAGGTGGATGCTGAAGCAGCACACAGAAAAATTTTGATAGTTATAACAGGTCATCAGTAGTTTTTAAGAGGGTAAAGGGGTCCCAAGATCAAACACTTAGAGAACCACTGCTCTATTGTAAGTTCATCTTTGATTGAATCAGACTCTGGGCAGAGTGGAATAGCCCAAATATACCCCTGTGGTTCAGAGGGGTCTTTGTGTAAACTTATTCTCCTTCGAAGGCCTAGGGTCATCCCAGATAACCTTGGATCTCCTTCAGTACTTGGCACATAGTAAGTAAGTGCTCCATAAATATTTATTAAATGAAAGAAATGAATAAATAAATGAGCCTCCTTCTCTTTGTCACCTCAACAGACCCCTTGAGACAATAATATGATTTATTGAGCACTCATTTGATGCCCGACAGTTTGGTAATTTAACTCTATTACCTTATTTCATACAACAGCACTACAAGGTAGGCCCGGAGTGGCCAAGAGACTTGCCTGAGTCACACAGATAGTAAGTGGCAGAGCCAGGTGTTGAATCTATGTCCCTGAAATCTGGTCCTCAAATCTACTTCTTTCTATCACAGTATCTATGGATTTGGATGGATTTATCCAATGTTGAATATGCAACAGGTAGTGTTTATGTATTATATCACATTAATTTTATCTGGCCAGAAAATAAGGCTAAACCTAATGGTAAAGATATGCCTGGGTGGGTGGTTAGGAAGGGAGAGTGGGTGATTGACATTTCCTAAATGCCTAGTTTTATTTCACCAGGCATCATATCTTCCGTGTTGGCAGAAAACTCTTAGGCAATTTATCCAAGAACTGACTTTTTGTTGTGAATGAGTTTCTTCACCTCAGATTTTAAATGAAAGGAATAGATAAATTCATAGTAAGGAAACAATGACTCAATTGCTTGTATCTTTGTGGCAGGCATTATCTAATACAGTTTATCAGGAATTATTATCATTGTCAGTTGTCTCCAGGTCATAACGCAGCCTGGCACTCAGAATGGTGCGTTACCATGGTGCCTCTGATCTTTTAGCAATTTTCCCTTTTGTTCTGTTTCACTTGGTAAATATTTTCTTGCTTCACCCTTAACCTAAAATAAAACAGCAGAGCACTGACCGGTCCCTAAGTGACCTTTAACAGTTTCTCCACTGTTAGTGGCTAATAAGTTAATTAAGCTTTCTGTTAATTAACTTTAATAATTAGCTTTGATATGGTCCTACCAAATGGTTATTACCTTAGTTACGGACTGTTAACTCAGCCTGTCAAACAGATGTGTGCCCATGTTGCCAAGGGACAATCTGACCCTTTTCAGCAAGAAATGTAAGACTTCATCTGATGCCTTTATCTTTGGGAGACCAGCCTTCCAGAAATGGAAGGGCATTTTGTATCCAACCTCTTAACAGCCAAACTTCTGGTCTTCTTAAGGTATCTCTATTTTAATGAGGCGTTGGCAGAGTGAGTCATCGTGTCTTCATTTAAATCTAATTCCAAAAAACAGATCTGGTTTTAAAAAGTTGACAGATTTCTGAGGGCTTTTTTTTTTTTTTTTTTTCCTTTAAAGGAACCTTTCCTCTTTTAGAAAGACTGACTCACACAGAAGCCATCAATGGTAAATCAGCAACTATGTTAGCATTGACTTTCAAGTGAAATATTTTCCAGCCCTGCACTCGTTTGGCTTGTCTGTGCCTAGAGAATATAATCGCCCTGCAAGGGCATGGGCAGAGCGAGCCAAGGAATAATGAATGTGGGCTTTAAAGCAGCACGCAGCTCTCTCTGGCCACAGTGCCCTGCTAATAACTTTTAGACTACTTGATGTCAGGCTGACATGGCGTGGACATGGCACTTGTAGGTAATTTGGCTTTTAATACCCCAAACATTCCAACCACTCTGGGGTCTTCCCATAGCCAACTCGTCTTCCTGTTAAATTTGCAACGTATTTAGGGAGCTTCATTTTACATGTTTAGAAACATGGGCTTGGAGAAATGTGCTGCTTTGTCAGGAGATCTGTGGATGTGATTGAGGACAGCGAGGCAGCCTGTCAGCGTTTATGCAGGTGAGCCAGACTCTGGCGACTTGGGGCGCTTCTGTTCACGACTTCGGAAGGAAAAAAAAATCCAAAATGCTGATACTTTTAGTTTCCACGCACTCCTTGACTATGAATAGGAATATGATTAAAATTTCCACCGGAGGTCTTTTAAAGCAGACTTACCTTTAAAGCAAATGCCACAGGTTTGAAAATTCATGCTAAGAATGGAATGGAATAACATTCAAAGGAACTGAGAAGGCCTGAAAAAAAAAAAAAAAAAAAAAGACCTAAACCAAACCAAGCCAAAGTCCAGAGGCTTTCAACAGAGCCGTGTTAAAGCTCTGTCCCCGTGCCCACACGACCTCTGTGTGGTTAAGGACGGCAGTGACTTCAAACCTGAAATTGAATATACTTGGTGGCAGCAGAGATGGGCCAGCTCAGAGTCCCGGCTTGACCCAAATGCCTCAGGGTTCTGTCCAGCTCCCTTCAGGGTAATTGGAGCACTTGCAACACCAGCATAGTACTCAAGGAAATGACCTAAAGGGAAACGCTGGGGTGGACTCAAATAGTATCTTTCACTTTACAGCACCAGGGACTGGAGGGAGGGGTGAAAAAAGGGTGAAAAAAAAAAAGCCAAAACACTAGGCAGTGTAGCAAACATATGCTAATGAAGTCCTGAGTAGGAAAAGAGATTGCTTCCAACCCTTTTGGCTTTTCTATGTCCCTCATTCCCATTTTCTCTATCTCCACAGCCAGGCTCTGAGTGCCAACAGGGGAAGCCAAACCAGGACGTGCCTTGTAAACTTTTACTACCTCAGGCCCTGGTGAGAAAGTCGCCCACGAGCTCATTTCAGCTGCCCATAAAGCCTGCTATGAACTTCTGGTCAATGCATTGAAAAAAATTTTCTTTTTGCCATAAATACTCATTGGTACCAACATCGAATGAATTAATTTTTTTTTTAAATCAGGTCACAGACAGGAAAAAATCATGTTACATGAATTGATTTAAGAATCTGGAACATATGAAATGTTCCAAAACTCATCGAGAGTCCATCCTAAAATTTAACATGTGGTCTAGAACTTCTCATATTTTTAGCATTACCTTGAATTCCTTTACTCACTTGTCCTTCCAGACCCAGCCAACAAAATCCCAAGCTTGAATCAGACCTGCTGTGAACATTATTTATTTCTATATCCGGTCTGCAGAAAATTTCACCATTATGTAGTTTGGGGCCACTATAAACCTCAACCTCTGACTTATGCTGGGCCCTCACTGGTGGTTTTCAGCCCCTTTCAGAGGCAGTGACCCCAACCACTGCCAGCTCCTCCAAGAATATCACACTCTTCCTCCAGGCATCTCCATTCCTGGCCTCCTGCTCTGATCCCTGCTTCACCTTCTGCCAGGCAGCCAGGTCAGAACTCAGCGGGGCATCTGTAATTACTCCCTTTATTTCCCCTCATCAACCTTCAGGAAGCTCTACCAGCATCCTCTTTTAAATGGCTTTCTGGTCCAGCTCCTTTTCCTGTGTCTCCATAGCCAGGCTCTGGGCTCAAGTCCTTATCACCTTTTGTTAGATTCCTGCAATGGCCTCGGAATCATGATCCCTGCCTATTGTGCCTTGTCTCACATCCTCTTGCTCCATTTTTTTAAAAAGCCATTGCTGTGGTAATCAGAGTCCAAGAGCACCTCACCTCTGCTGCCCACAGGTGATCCGAAAGGGTGAGGGATTTATTGTGCCCTGGGACAAGTCTTGACCAGTGAGGATGGTAACCCTGGATGCAAGCTTCCCCCTTATGCAGTGGCCACCAATTCAACACAATCCTGGGATTGGTCTCCTCTTTCCCTAGTTTGTCCTCCCCAGACCCCATTCCTATTCCCAGGATCCCCTCCCAAAGTAAAGTATCTATATACCAGCGCTTGTCTCAGGTGCTGTACATTTTCAGAAATAGGACGTATGTAAATAAGACTAAATACCTTCCCTCTAAGGCTCATGTTCTGGGCTAGAAATGGACTCATTGGCAGATAAACATAAAACAGCATGATCTGAGGGATTTCATGTGCTCAGGGTTCAGGGACCAGAACTCAGCCTCAGTGGGTTGGGGAAGTGTCTTCAGCTGGGTCATAAGGTTGGCTTGATGGTGGAGGTGTACATGTGGGCCAGAAGGTAAGGGCAAGTGCAGAGAAATGTTGTGAATTTAATGTCCCTAGGCACATGGATTTTTTAATAAACAAAAGCTCTAAGATGCATGCTTTATTCCATGATATTCTCTGGGGCTTGCCCATATTTTAGGCTAGTTAATTCCCACATGACAAGAATGTTACATACTTCGCTGAACTGGTAACTTAGTTGGTGTGTATTGGAGTGTTTTATGGCAATTTTGTAAGAGCAAAGATGAGTTTAAGGAGAAGAAAGGCCTAGCCATCTTGTGAATAAATTTAGCATTAGGATTTCACTATTAAAAGTAAGCCAAGCAGTGACATACTGAGATGAATTAGAAAGCTCCCCTATTTTCCTGTGGTCTCTCTCCTTAGGAGGGGGTAAGCACTAGATGAGTGAAAAGCTAAGTACCCCAGTCAAGTGGGTCCAGAATAGCAGAGGGATATACTAGGCACACACCAGCATCTTGGCTAACTGGAGTTACCAGATTTCTCCTGGCAACATTGATCTATAACAATCTGAGCTGGGATTAAATTCCCCTTCCTCAATTTACCATCGCCCATCATCATCTCCAGAAACAACTCAGCTCTCACCTCCAACCTTGTTTTCTGAGTCACCGCTCATTTTTCTCACCTGGCATTTAACTAGAAGATTTGACAAAAGATGAGATTTACAGACACATTAGCCCCTGCCACCTTGGTTTTTATCTTCTATTCTGGTCTCAAATGGGGCTGACCTTTAAGATTTGCTAAGAACATAGTTCCCTTTCTTTCCTTTAAAAATTTTTGTCCCTCATTCTCTTAACCCAAATCCATTAAAGGCAATGCTCTCTCTCTCACATATACTTGTGTTTGGAATTTTGTAGAGCTTGCTGGCAGCCTATCATATGGGGAAAATTTTTTTTGTTTTTCATTCTTTTTCTATCCTGGTTTCCATCAAGACAAAGGCATATTGAAGATCAAGCTATGCCTGGATTATATGTCCTTTTCAAACACAGAAGTAGCTTTATACTCCGTGTGGTAGTTTAAAAATACATCCACAAATTCTTTTACTCTTCCCTTCAAAAGGTGGAAACTAATTCCCCTCCTCTAGAGTGTGGTCTGTACTTACTTACTTGCTTCTAATGAATAAAATGTGGTGGAAGTAATGTCATGCAACTCCTGAGACTAAGTCATAAAGACTATGGCTTGGTCCTTGCTCTCTCTCTTGGATCACTTGTTCTGGGGAAGCCAGCCGCCATGTTGTGAGGGTGCTCAAGCAGCCCCATGGAAAGGTCATTGTGTCAAGCTACTGAGGTATCTTGCCAACAATCAGCACTAACTTGCCAGGTCTGTTAGTGAGCCTACCTGCCGGCAGACCCTCCAGGGCCAATCAAGCTTTCAGATGACCACATTCCTAGACAACATCTTGACTACAGTCTCATGAAATACAGTGAGCTAGAACCACCCAGCTAAGCCTCCCCAGATTCCTGACTCACAAACACTGTGTGAGACAAGATATTTTTGTTGTTTTAGGCTGCTAACCTTTCGGGTAATTTGTCATGCCACAATAAATAATACACTCCGCAACTCAAACTATTTCCTGTTGTGGTTAAAGGTGCTAAGGCCATTGTCTTTCTGTCATGTCAGAGTGGCCAAGCTATTGGAGCAGTGATCAAGGACAGGGACTGTTTAGGAATTCCTAGTTTGAGAAGCTTGGTCCAGGAGCAGAAAATAAAATTTGTGGGTTTTTTGTTGTTGTTGTTGTTGTTGTTTTTTTAACACTCTCTTTTCCCAAAGAATATAAAGCAACATACAACAAAAACAAATGTTAGGAAGCCATAAGTACAGATAAGAAATAGAAAATCAGCACTAAATAAAGGAAATGGTAATGTTAACTTTAGGGACCAACATAATTGCAACAGTTGAATCTTAACCATGATTCTAAGCTTCCTAGTAGGCCTGGTAAAAGGAGAAACTTAGGAAGGTCTATAGTTCTTATTACTGGAAAGGAAATGAAGGTTTTCTTAGCATTGAATTTTAAAACAATGTTCTCATGTAGGCTTTAATATCAATGTTGACTTAGGTAAAAGGCAAAGCTCATACTTTCAGAGACACTGTATTATCAAAATGTATTTGACTGTTACTTTTGTTCTTTAATCAAGAAGGTAGGAGATTACTAGGAGTAAGCACAATTGTGACTTGCAGAAAATAAATCTCTTTGACCTTAGTGCTGCTAGGTCTTCTGAAAGTGGCATATAAATGTATGTTAAAATATTTTTTTTATCTGAGTGGAGGCACTTCCTTTTCTTTCTCTTTTTCTCTTGGTATATGTGTGTGTGTATGTATACATATAAAATGAAAGCACTTGGACAGCAATTTAAAATAGCCCAGTTTATCTCTCTGCTTATCTTCCAGGTCTTGGTTTTGGTCTATAAATTCCTGCTATCTTGGACTTTGCCTAAGAATCTGAATCCTTCAGGACGTCCCATCACATACATTCCCCCAGTTCCTGACCTCTAGTTATCCTCAGCAGCCTCTCTGGGCAGAGGGGTCACGGAGGGCGGCTGCACTGGCGATAGCAGGCACAGGCACAGGCTGTGGTAACTCTGCTGCCGGCTCTGTCCAGGGGCCTAATTGATTTGTCTAGCTTTCAGAGACTGCGGCGCTGGCGCTGTGCTTCAGCGAGAGCGTGCTTCAGCCCCGGAGGCGGTGGGGCCCGCTGCAGCCAGGCCAGGCCTCAGCAGTGTGGAAAATATGTGCCTGTTTAGCTGCATGATCTGGACAAGGCTGAGGCAAGAGAGGTTTCCAGGGTGCAAAATTTTAGGAGGCCCTCACTCTCAGGTTCCTGCAAGGGTGCCCCTTGTGCCTCATCCTAGTCTTCATCCTGTGTAGTTATATCTGTTACAACTGAAAAAATGTGAGCCGAGTTATTTGAAGATGCCTAGCCCATTGCCTGGTACCTAGTAGATTTCAGGTAACGTTAGTTTTCTTTTCCTTCCCTTGTTTCCTTCCCTCCTTCCTTCATTCTGCAAGCATCTGCAGAGCGGGCGTGTGCGGAGTCCATTTCTTTCGGTCTTAGGTCATTGTCCCTGCTGTTTCCTCGCCCTGGGATGCTAGGCCTTCTCCTCGGTGCTTGGTTAACTCCGGGACATCCTCTACATCTAATAAGGCTCGAGCCTTCACTGACCTCTCTTGTTAGGTCAACTTCCCTTATTATCTGTTTCCTTACACTGAACACCTCTCCTTTTTAGTTGTTACCATATTGGCTCTTTTATATTTATTTGTATGCTTACTTGATTAAAGTAAATTTTATATTATCTTGCAGGATTACCTTCCTGAGACTGACCCATGTTTCTGGTTGCCTTTATATTCCCAGTACTCAGGCCAGTGTCATACACAGCAGGCCATCAATAATCATTGGTTGAATGAGTCAGTGAATCACTGAATGAAAAAGTCTACTTCCATGGGTTGTACCAGATGTAGACTAGGGAAGAACAGTTTCTCTGTGATGAGGATGAATTTTTCTACCTGGTAAGAGCATGCTCAGCACTGAGGAGACCATGAGAATTTTGGGGCTGTTGGATGCCCAGGGGACCAGAGACGTCACCACCTTGTGAGAAACACAAGTGGCAGGGCCAGATTGTGTGGCCTTAAAAGGGGAGCATGGGTCTTAAACACTCACATGGTGGATGACTTGAAAGCCAAACAGCCTGGGTTCAAATTCCAGCTCTGCCACTTACTAGCTGAGTGACCTCAGGCAAGGTATCTAACCTCTCTGTGTTCCCATTTCCTTATCTGTGCACTGGGCATAATAAAAGTATCACCTAATAGGGTGGTGTGAGAGTTAAAAGAGTTAATACTGATGGGACAATGGCATGTGGTGAGCACTCGGTAAGTGGTAGTTGTTTCTATTACTACTTAGCCCTAAGAAAATTATCATGAGTAATTTGAGTATAAAAATTGGTTCCTGCCCTTAAGATGCTCACAGACCACTTAGAATGAAGATCAAACAAATATATTGAAACAATGAGGCATTGTCTACAACGGGTGGTTTCTGGGTCACCACTGGGATAGGGAAAATTGAAAAACAGGAAGGAATCCTGGCAACCAGATTTTTTTTTTTTTTTAATTTTTTATTTATTTTTATTGTGGGTAAAAATCAAAATTCTCACAATACATACAAACATTTGCAAAATGATATATAAATATATATGCATATATGTGTATTTGCTTACAAAAATGTTATTTATATATATATATATATATATATACATATATTTTAAGAGGTGCTTAGATTACCCAAAATATTACACGGAACCCACTGGGATTCCCATGTTGCCCACCTCCCACACCTCCCACCACATCCCACACAAACATCTCCCACAAGTGTGGCCCACTACCCTCAATGAACTTACACATCCTGGAGCCTTGCCACCAACCATAGACCACAGTTCACACCGTAGACCACACTCTCTCACACTCAGTTCTGAGTGGTGTGTGCTGATTTAAAATGGCCTACATCCGTTGCCACAACGGTACCAGGACAACCTCTAACTCCCAAAGAAGACCCTGTATTTCAACTGCTCATCCCCTCCCTACCCCAAAAGTGTCAAGTGGGCCACTGGCTCCACCTCATTGTTATAATCTCTTCCATTGCTAGAATCACCGTATGTGAACAAGAGAATACCATCAAGTCCACTCTAGTCCATAGTTCTTCCCCCAATCCTGAGGGGACTGGGATGGTGATGTCCACTCCACCTCCAAGTGAGAGAGGGCTTATATCCCATGGATATGGTGGGTGGGATGATCCATGCCTGCAGATGCAGGCCCTCTCCATTCCCTGGGATGGCCATTGCCCATCGTTGTCTCCTCACCAGATTTTTAGTTTCAGGACGAGCTTCTCCAACCCCTCAGAGCTGCAGGGTCCCCACATCATCCACATCATC
This sequence comes from Tolypeutes matacus, assembly GCA_026826555.1. NCBI lineage: Eukaryota > Metazoa > Chordata > Mammalia > Cingulata > Chlamyphoridae > Tolypeutes > Tolypeutes matacus. Next base: position 26,782,096 of record JAKSZT010054458.1, read on the forward strand.
CAGGCCCTTTGGCTTCCCCAGCAGGTGCTGGGTGAGCAGGGTCTCAATTCCTCCTTGCAGTAATCACCAGCTCTCTCAGTCTTTGTAGTCACCACCTACAGCTTTCCATGCTTAAGCTGACACCTTGGAGGGCTGCGTGCCCCTTTCCTGGTGTCACAGGCACTTTGCGGGGCTAAAGTTTCTCTGCAGTAACCCCGAGGTCACCCTGCTCATCACCATCCACACTGCCCCTGCTGAGCTGCTGCTGCGAGGGCCTCTCGATCATCTTGGGTTGACCAGTGAAAGCAGGATGGGAACGAGGCAGTGTGTGTCTTCCAGGACCAGTGAAGCCATTTCTCTTTGCACTGGGGCTGGCCTGGAGTTGGGGCCTCTGCTCTCCCAGTCCTGATTGTGCTGGGCCTGGGAGGCAGCTCATTCTCTGTGGATGAAGAAAGAGAAGAACTCTTGAGGGCAAGGGGCACGCTGAGAGTTTAGGGAAGAAGGGGGAACAGATGTAAGAGCTTCTTGGAATACTGTTCGCCAGTTATTCACATTGTCTACTCCCTCACTTCCTTCACGTCTTTCCTCAGACATTACCTTCTCAGTGGTGCCTTCCTGCCCATTGTATGTAAAACTGATTATCCCCAGCCCTGCACCCCGTTCCCCTAGTATACCATATATTTTACTTCTATATCTGTTTCTTCTATTGGAATGTAAGCTCTGTAAAGGCAGGAACTTTTTTGTCAGTTTTGTTCATTGCTCTTAGGGTATATCCAGCTCCTAGATAAGCACACAACACATAGTAAATACTCACTAAGTATTTGTCAAGTGAATAAATGAATGAATGAATGAACCCTGGTGCTGTGAGCTCTTGGCACCAAAGAACAGACTGAGGGTCAGGGACAGTGAGGCTTCCTCCCCATTTTCCCATTGTGATAGCCACACAATGGGACCATCCAGGGCATTTTCTGGTTCCATCAGCCACGAAGTTAATGGACCTCCCATCTAGGATCGTGGTGGTAGGTGGTCCATTCCTAGCTGCAAGAGTAGTAGTTGTAGCAACTAACATTTACACCATTTGCATTAGATTATCTAAGGTTATCATCAGCTGCTTTCTAAAACCCTACAAGGTAGGTACGTACCATGATTATTCTCAGAACTGAGGCCCTGAATAAGGAGCAGGTCTAGGAATTGAACTCAGAGCTCTGATTCCCAAGACTCTGTTTTTACTGTGACCTCTCATCTCTTTTTGGTTTTGTAGATATTATAAACTGTGTCAGGGGGTGCTCACCAGGTGGCTTTTTACTCTCTCTCATTGTTAAATTATTAATCTCTAAATTGTTTTCTGGAGAGAATAACTGCTCCAGAAAGGTGATATCTACAGCGAAACGGCTTCCTGGAGGAGCTGCTGATATTTCATGTGGTCCTTTGGGGGTTCTTAGGTCTGGGTAGAGGAAAGAGAGACAGAAGCACACTATAGCTGGGGGAAAACACTGGAATTCATCAATATGGTAGCTGTCATTATGGGGTTCAAACAGACACACACTTTGTTACTAGCAACATGAATCATGCACCTGATTGCGTCAAATACTTAGCTGGTAGTTGCTCCCTGTGATCATCTGTAAAGAAAGGAATAAAGAACTCCTCATAATCGTCCATGTGATGAAGATCCACCATGCACTAGGCACTCTTTGGTATCTTTCTAGAAAATGGTCGATGCTTCAGGCACGGTTCTGCAAGCAGCAAAGTCCCACGGCTTGGAAGCTTTCCCTGGACATGCTTGCTCCTTAGAACGTGTCATGCTAAGCCTGGAGACGGAGCTGCCACATGCCCTTTGAATAGGCTGTGTGTAGAAGGCTGATAGATATGACTTCTATGGAAGCTGAGAATCAGGAATCCTCTGGTCCCTGCAACTCCACAGGATAGAGTGGAAGGTGCCCTGGGATGGGTAAACAAGATGGAGGCAGGAAATCTGCAAAGCTAATTTATTCTGCCAAGTAGAAAGCATTTTGAACCTGCTCCACCCTTCCTATTCTCCATCTGTCTCATTATTCATCACAGTAATATTTGGGCACTTTGAAAAGAGTGATATTTTAACATGAAGCTATTCCACAGAGAAGGAAAAATATCCTCATTTGGCATAACCCAGTCATGCAAATTAGCCTAAATAAAAATAAGACTAAAAGCAGCTCAGAATATTATTGTACTTTTCCAGGCTCCTGCTGTCAGCTGTAGCATCTCTCCATCCTGGGTGACAGTGTTGAGAAGTATTGGAGAGGCTTACACTAGAGAACCCACTCAAAGAGAATGGACATCAAAGATCCTGCACTCAGGCGGTTAGAGCCAAGCCCTCGAAGATGAGGCAACGCACCCATGACTGAACTTCCTAGGGCAGTCCCACGAGACAAGCACATCAAGGGCTCTGATGTTCATTCCATTTGTTCCAGGGGAGACCGTTCAAGACCATTACGTGTGGTGTGTGTGTGCATGCAAGCACGTGTGCCTGCATGTGTGTTTGTGGGTATGAAAGACCAATGCTGTACAAGCTGTACAGAGACATTTTTTCTTCTTGAGGAGAAGAGGATGCAGTGTTTCAAGAACACTGCCACAGGGAGTCTTTAGAGCATTCTCATGCCACTGAGTGGCAGGGGAAGCAGCTTCTCTACATTGACCTCATGTGTACCTCTTTCTGGTCTACCTTCTTTTCTCTTTACTCTTCTCCTACTCTTGCCTTGTCTCCTTTCTTCTTTCTGGGTGTGCTTTATGCTTTCTCTGGACTGCAGGGCCATCCTAACTTGAAGCACTATGCAAATTCAGAATTAAGGACACATTCCATAGCCCCCGCCCCCAGGACAACGGATGGCTTTTATCATTAACTTCCTCAACTCATGGTTGAAATGGTATTATTGGCTACATTCTCAAAATCCTTCCCAAAGCCTTGTTGTATTTGTGAACATTCTGAAAGGTGACTCTCAGTCTGCTATATTTATTCCAAAGTTCTATTCCAATTGGACATTAAGACAACTGGGACAAAACCCTTACTGGTCTTGTTACAAGAGAGACAAGCATGTCACCACAGTCACTTCACACCTCTAATTTCAAAAGTCTTAAGAGATGGGGGTTGTTATAAACCCTACTGCAATTTTGATTTGTTGGGAAGAATTCACAATGCTACATGAAATCAACGATGCCTACTTTTCAACTTCCTTTCTTTAATTCCCCCCCCCCCCATTTTTTGAGCTATTGAGACCATGATTTTGCAATCTGTTGTGGATCTAAAATCCACATCTCAGGAGATATATGTAGAAGTGCTGAGATGTCCCATCAATGAAATTACTTTCCTGGTTAGGTCAGGGAGGATATGAACAAGATTTCTGAGGTATCATATGGATTCTGATTCCTATAGTTGTTTTTGTTTACAAGCTAAGCTTCCAGTCTCTTACTTCTTTACCTGAATATTTTGAGGTCTCTTTCATTAATGATGTTCTCGTTCTTTCCAAACAGTCTCCTTTCCTGCTTATCTTTTGCTTCCATTCTCAATCTATTGTTTTTTATTAGGGAAGTTGTGGGTCTACAGAACAGTCATACATAAAATACAGGATTTCCATTTACCACCCTATTATTAACACCTAGCATTGGTGTGTTACATTTGTTAAAACTGATGAAAACATATTTTTATAATTGTGTTATTAACTATATTCCATGATTTAACTTAGGGTTCACTATTTGTGTAGTGCAGTTCCATGGATTTTTTCAAAAAAATTTTGTTCTACTACCATATATACAACCTAAGATTTCCCCTTTTAACCATATTCAGATATATATTTCAGTGCTGTTAATTATGTTCACAATATTGTGCTACCATCACCACCATCTAGTACCAAAACATTTCCATTGTTCTGAATAGAAACTCTGTACATTTTAAGCCTTAACTCCTTATTCCCTATCCCTACTCTATTCCCTGATATATTATATTCTAAATTCTTACTCTGTGAGTTTGTTCATTCTAATTATTTCATATCCATGAGATTATACAATATTTGTCCTTTAGTGTTTGACTTCTTTCACTCAAAATGAAGCCTTTGCAGTTCATCCATGAAGTCTCATGTTTCATAACTTCGTTCTTTTTTATGGCTGAATAATATTCCATTGTGTGTATATACCACATTATGTTTATATATTCCTCAGTTAATGGACACTCAGGTTGCTGCCATCTTTTGGCAATTGTGAATAATGCTGCTATGAACATTGGTGTGCAAATATCTGATTGAGTTCCTGCTTTCAATTCTTTGGGGTATATGCCTAGAAGTGGGATTGCTGGTTCATATAATTCTATACTTAACTTTATGAGGAACTGCCAAACTGTTTTCCACAGTGGTTGTACCATTTAACATTCCCACCAACAATGAATGAGTTTTCCTATTTCTCTACATCCTCTCCAACACTTGTAATTTTCTGCATTTTAAATAGTAGCCATTCTAGTGGGTGTGAAATGGATCTCATTGTGGTTTTGATTTGTATCTCCCTAATGGCTAATGATGTTGATCACCTTTTCATGTACTTTTTGGCCATTTGTATATCTTCTTTGGAAAAATATCTATTTAAATCTTTTGCTTACTTTCTAATTGGGTTTTTTATCTTTTTGTGGTTGAGTTGAAGGATTTCTTTATGCATTTCAGATATTAAACCTTTATCGGATATATGGTTCCCAAATATTTTCTCCCATTGTATATGCTGTTCTTTTACTTTCATGACAAATTTCTTTGAGATGCAACAGTTTTTTATTTTGATAAGATCCCATTTATCTATTTTTTTCTTTTGTTGCTTATACTTTGGGTATAAACTCTAAGAAACCATTGCTTAACACGAGGTCCTAAAGACACTTCCTTATATTTTCTTCTAGAAATTTGATAGTGCTGGCTCTTATATTTAGGTCTTTGATCCATTTTGAGTTGATTTTTGTATAAAGTCTGAGGTAGGAGTCCTCCTCCTCCTTCTTCTGTTTTCTTTTTGTTTGTTTGTTTGTTTGTTTTGCAAATTGTGACAATTTGGAGCTTTTGTGAATCCCAGAAAAGATCACGTTCTTAGAACTAATCCATTCCTGTCGGTGTGGGACCATTGATTGCATTAGATTAGATAATAAATTCTGTTTATAAAAGCCAATCCATTTATGGTATTTTGCTCTCAGCAGTTTTAGTAAACTAAAACACAAATGGAGATCCAGTTCCCCATTTGCTGAAGAGACCATTCTTTCCCAATTGAGTGGTCTTTGTAACCTTGTCAAAAATCAGTTGACCATAAATGTGAGGGTTGATTTCTGAACTCTAAATTAGATTCCATTTGTTTATATGTCTTGTGCCAGTATCATGCTGTTTTAAATATTGTGGCTTTTAGTAAGTTTTTTTTTTTTTTTTTTTAGAATTTTTTTTGAGAAATTTCAAGCTAGAAGTTTGTAAATTGGTTATTTATTTATTTATTTATTTATTTTTAAGAAGGTACCAGGGATTGAACCCAGGACCTTGTACATGGGAAGCAGGCACTCAACCACTGAGCCACATCCACTCCCCTTTAATAATTTTTAAGATTGGGAGGTATGAGCTCTCTAACTTCATTCTTCTTTTTCAAGATAGCTTTGACTATTCAGGACCACTACTCTTTTTTATAAATTTGATAACTGGCTTTTTCATTTTAGAAAAGAAGATTGTTAGAATTTTGATTGAGATTGCATTAAATCTGTAAAATGCTTTGGTTTTAATTAATATCTTAACAATATTTTAGTCTTCCAATCCATGAACATGGAATGTCCTTCCATTTATTTAGGTTTTCCTTGATTTCTTTTAGCAATGTTTTGTAGTTTTCTGTGTACAAGTCCTTTACATCTTTGGTTAGATTTATACCTAGTTATTTGATTCTTTTAGTTGCTATTATAAATGAAATTTTTTTCTTGATTTCTTCTGATTGTTCATTGCTGGTTTATAGAAACAGTGTCACAATTACAATGTGGGTAACTATGAATGCCAGTACTATTGTATTGTGCTTTTTGGTATGATACTCCACTTCTTATTTCCTTCAGGTGCAAAAATATAATTGCATGAAAAGTAATGATAAATCTATGGTTTATCAAAACCAAAACCATAGATTTGGACAAAAATCTTGCTTTTTTAGCAAGTACAAAAAAGGTGGGGGGATGGAGGAGTGTAGGAAAAATTTATGTATGTGCTATTGAAGTAGAGTTGATGCCAAACCAAATATGATTGTTATATATTTAGGATGTTAAAATTTTTTTTTTTAAAGATTTTATTTATTTATTCATTTATCTCCCCCTTGCTGCTTGTGCTCGCCGGGTCAGCCAACCACGCCATGCGGGCGGGCCTGCCCCCACCAGGAGGCCTCGGAACCGAACCCGGGGCCTCCCATATGGTAAACGGGAGCCCCACTGATCGAGCCACAGCCGCTTCCCAGGATGTTAAATTTTAACCCTATGGTAACCACAAGGAAAATGTATGAAAAAATATATCCACATGGAAATGAGAAGGCATTTCTCATTGGTCAATATAAAAAGTCAAATAAATATTAAAGTAGGCATTAATGGAAGAATTGAGGAACAAAGTATAAGACTAACAAAGACTGATTAACAAAAAGTGGCAGAAAAAAGTCCTGCATTATCAGTTGTGACTTTAAATACAAACAGATGAAAATCCCCAGTCAAAAGACAGAAATTGGCAGAATAGATAAAATCACATGGCCCAACTATATGCTGTTTGTAAGAGACTCACCTCAAATTAAATGACATAAGCACACTGAACATGAAAGGATGGAAAAACCATATGCCATACAAGTTGTGAGCAAAAGAGAGCTGGGGTAGCTATACTAATAAAATTTAAAATAGACTTTAAGTCAAAATCAGTTATGAGGGACATTGCACACTGATAAAGGAGTCAATTCAATAAGATGACATAGCAATTATAAATATATATGCATTTAACAGCAGTCTCAAATTTATGAAGCAAGTACTGACAGATGTGAAGGGAAAAATCGGCATTTCAACATTAATAGTAGGAGACTTTAATACACCACTTTCAATTATGGATAGACTCTAGACAGAAGATTAATAAGGAAATTAACAAGACTCAAATGATACTCTAAACCAACTAGACCTAACACATGCATAGATGGAACCCTTCACCCAACAACAAGAGAATGAACATTCATCTCGAGTGACATGGGTCATTCTCCAGCGTAGACCATATCTTAGGTCATAAAGAAAGTCTCAATTAATTAAAAAATATTGAAATCATACAATTTGTATCTTCTCTGTCCACAATGGAATGAAGCTAGAAATCAGTAACAGAGGGAGAAATGGAAAATTCACAAATTCAGAAATGGGAATTAAACAATACACTCAAACAACCGATGGGTTAAAAGGGAACTCACAAGGGAAATTAGAAAATATCTTGAGGTGAATGAAAATGGATATCTATAAGATAACAAAACTTATGGGATGCAGCAAAGGTGGTACTAAAAGGGAAATTTATAACTCTAAATGTATACATTAACAAAGAATAAAGATTTTAAATCAGAGACCTAACCTCAAAACTGGAAGAACTAGAAAAAGAAGAGCAAACTAAACCCAAAGTGAGTGGAAGGAAGGAAATAACAAAGATTAAAGAGATAAATGAAATAGGAATAAAGAACAATAGAGAGAATCAATAAAACCAAAAGCTTGTTCTTTGAAAAGATCAATAAAACTGATAAACTTTTAGCTAGGTTGATGAAGAAAAAAAAAAGAGAGGACACAAATAACTAAAATCAGAAATGAAAAGCAGAATATTACTACTAACCTCACCGAAATAAAAAGGATTATAGGAGCAACTGTATGCCATACGAACAACTGTATGCTAACAACTTAGATAGCCTAGATGAATAGGACAAATTCCTAGAATCATGCAAACTCTATCAATCTTTCCAGCAGGTAATATTCTAAATCTCAGCCATATGGCTTATTTGTATTGAAATCCTCAACATTTCGTGTACTTTGATCTAGTAATTCCACTAGAGTTATTTCTTTATATTAGTAAGTGCAAATATTTAGGCATAAAATAGTCATAGCACTAATAAGATGAAAATTGGAAACAATGAGATTTTAATAAAGTATGAATTTATAAAATGTATTATTATGCACTAATTTCCAATGCTATAAAAAATTAGTGACATGGAACAATAGTTCTAATGTATTATTTAGCAGAGATAAAAGACAATTACAGATAATAATGTCCCATTTTATTAAAAACATTTATCTACGGTTTTTTCAAAACATAAACAATGGTTATCTCTGAGTGATAGGATTTCAGGTGATTTTTATTATGCTGATTTTAATTTTTTTGCTTATCCATATGTGATTTATAAATTTTTTGTTTATCTGTATCTTCTCATATATGCACATACATAGAGTATAAGATTTGTTTTATTTTAAAAACAAACTTTATCCTCTTATTAAAATATAACTTGCTACTTATTCAAGAAGTCACCATCAGGACAAAATCAAGGAGGGACTTAAAGAACTTCTGGGGAGTTCAAAGGTAAGTGATAAAAATGGTTTGGGGTGATAGAGAGAGTAGGAAAAGAGGAGATGGGGAGACAGGGAAGGAAGGTTTAGAGAAATAGTTAAAAGGACTGCAATATTCAGTTGAACCAAGAAGGCTTAGGATGATTTGATGAATCTTTGGGTCTATGAAAACTCTTTCACACAGAATGGGGACCAGTCTTCCTACAGTGACCAAAAGAAAAAAAAAAAAGTGACTTCAAGGTTTGGCATAAGAAATGTAGGGGGTGGGGGGCTCCTTTTAGGAAGCACTGGAAAAAGATACTAAAAAGAGTCCCGTAATGGCTGGGCGGTATCCATGTGTCTGCACTGGATTGTTACTTTGGAAACAGAACAGACCAGTGTTAACAGCCAGATTTCTGAAGGGACGAGAGAACTCGACCACAGGAAATTACCAGAGACCATTGCCAGGAAATTACCCTAGGGAAAAACAAAATTATCCAGGGGAAATCTACTTAAGCTGAGTTACACTCCTTTGTTCAGGCTGTGGAAGTCAGTGTTCTCTGATCAATCAGTACGTGTGAAAGAACCCTGAATAAGATTGTCCTCAGAAGATTAGCAGAGGCCGATCAATGGACTTCATTTTCTCAAGATCGTGAGTGGCTCGGAGGGGTTCAGAGAAGAGTAAACAAACTGACGGCATTTACTAGGGAACTTGGATTATACAGAAAGTTTAAGAGAAAATTGCTGATGAAATAATATTTGAAAGAAGAAATAAATGAACACTACCTAAGCCTTACCAGGATGGTGTAAGAGAGTAAAAGGACCTTTTGAAGGGCAACAGAAAAAATATTATAGTCCAGAAGCTTTCATTTAAAAAAAACAAAAACAAAAACAAAACAAGTTAAACCATTTTGGGAAATTTTAAAAGCACACAGTAAAGAAGTCCAAATATGACAGGAAAAAAAAAAAAAACATTTTTAAATAGAGAAGTAAAATCTCTCCTCATTGGAACCTATCTAACCCAAATCCTAAATTAATCAGAGAATTTATGTACTGAAGGAAAAATGTAGAAGAGTGAGCCTTGGCAGAGAACTCTTGGTGGGATCAACCACCAGTGTGATCTGGTATGGTTTTTCCCATCTGTTTATTTGTGCTTAAAAACTTAGTGTCTTGAAAGTCAGCCCTGTTGCCCACATCTACAGTTTAGAATGACAGCTCTGAGGATTGCAAGATTCTCAGTCATCAAAGAAATATTCCTTCATGCTTATTATAATCTTCTTAGGGTGGTGAAAAGAGACAATGCTATATTTTAGGAAGAATTTTCAAGCATGGGGGTAGAAGATCAAAGAGGCTTCTGTGTTTTTTTCTTTTGGAATAAAGCTTCCTTCAACAAGAACATTAAGTAAACCAGAATTTACCCTATCCATTAATTTATTAATGGATTGTTCAATCAATCAACAAATATATGTGCCAGGCACTGTACTACTTGTTAAGAATAAAGAATAAAGCACAGTTTCTGCTTTATTCTGTGAATAAAGTTCATGATCTAACCAAAGATACTCATTCTGTTTGGGTCCTTTTATAAAATATACCATCAATATCACATCTGCTGAAAAGTCAAATTGAGCTAATCACATTAATTCCCCCAAGTAAACATGTTTATTCTAATATTATGCACTCTCTTTGAGGTGTTATTTTCTTAATGTGAATTGGCTTCTCAGTGAGGGTATGCTGGCCATCTTCTGTTTGCTGCTCAGGATCCACTCGTACCCTTCTCTACCCTAAAACTCTGCACCAGAAGCCAGCCTTTGTGTGCTCTGGATTGTTGTTGGGTCCAGCCCATGTGAGCTCAGGACAGGAGATGAGTGGGTGAGGGGAGAGGATGGTTGGCTTTTTATTGCCCCTGCTCCCTCCCTGTCACACAATCTACAAAGACCACACTCCAGTAGGGAAGCCCCTCCAAATACTGGCTGTATTAGTCAGCCAAGGGGGTGCTGATGCAAAATACCAGAAATCTGTCAGCTTTTATAAAGGATATTTATTTGGGGTAGAAGATTACAGTTACCAGGCCATAAAGCATAAGTTACTTCCCTCACCAAAGTCTGTTGCCACGTATTGGAACAAGATAGCTGCCGACATCTACCAAGAGTTTAGGCTTTCTGGGTTCCTCTCTTCCCAGGACTCCTTTCTCTCCAGGCTCAGCTGCTCTGCTCTCTCCCATGTGTTTACTTTCTGGCTCAAAAACTCCAGCTTCCCTTCTCTGCAGTGCAGTTTCTCTGTGAGTCCTCACCCACAAAGGGAGTGGGGATTCAACGTCCTACTGATGTGGCCCAATCAAAGCCTTAATCATTATTTAGTCAAGTAAAAGTGAAACCTCTGAATCCAATATAATCTAATATGCCCAGAGGAGCAGACCAGTTTACACACATAATCCAATATCTATTTTTGGAATTCATAAATAATGCCAAACTTCTACACTGGCTTTCAGGGCTAAAGGTGGAGCGGTTCCCACCATTGCTAGCTGGGGCACTACACTTTCCCTACTGGTTTCCTAAATCCTGCTCACACTTTTGCAAATAGTTCCTTTATTAAACTCTCCTCAATTTGCCTAGTTTGAGTGTGCCATCTGTATCATGCCTTCCTGCCACAGAGGGGGAAAGCCTTCTTCATTAAAGGAAAAAAACAAGATACCTAATCTAGATTATTTCTGGAGTCAGATATTAATGGAATGCTTAGAGGAAGGCTCGATTCAAATAATCCTTGTTCCTCATTGTTCCTTTTCTGATATGTATCACCTGATGAGATGTTACTGGATTGTAGATCTTAAAGACTTTCTTGTTTCTTTTACCAACTAGGAACCCATATATGTGCTCACTCCTCGGCTTTGCCGAGTTCTCACCTCTAGACCACCCATTTTCAGGTCTGACCTGACATGAGTTCACCCAGTAGATTCTGACATCAAGCACCAGGGCTTGGCATCGAGGCTCGCTTGTTCCTAGTCTGGCTGTGACTTTGTTCTCTTCTCCTTACTCCAGGACCTCTCGCTGTTCATTCTCTTCGGGACTTGAAATCGTGCCCTACTTTAGCCAACACTCCTCCCTGAGATTGTACAGCCCATGGGTGGTCTGCCTCTGGTGGAGGGTGCAGTGGCGGGGAACTGGCTCCCTGCCAAACAACCTCCCCACCCCCCCAGCTAAGTGTGATTGGGTGTCTGGGTTGACCCTGGTCTAACCTTGTGACCCTACCTTGGTGCTGGACCACACCCACCCATGTGTTAAGAGGAAGGGGACTTCTCTAAGTGCCGACTCACTCATGATTTATCCCCAATGTTGCAGACACTGTTCTAACTTCTGGGGAGACTGGCTTCATATGGCATTTAAAAAGCAGGAGTAAATGAATGAATTCTACTTTTGGAAGCAAAAGGAAGGGTAATAACTTATATACTCAAACCTTAGCAGCCATTGGCCTGTGCTTTCATGTGTGTTTGTTCCCCTTTTTCTTTGAATATACATCTACCATCTCCTTTCTTGTTTTCTTTTAAAGATAGTTTTGCTTTCCTTAACTATATAAGTAAAGCAATTATATATTTTTAAATAATTATGCCCAAGGATCTCATTCTAGTACAATTCTAGGACTACAGTTTTTGCTTTGAAAGACTGTATGTCTAAAATCATTAAAACTCTACTTTTACACTCTTAAGATTCAAATTGTGAGATATATTCAGTATTTTGTCCCCTGCTATATAATGAGAATATTTCTGCCTTTTCACTAACTATGCAGACTGGCAATGATTTGCCGATATGGATTTAACAAATTCTTTTGAATAAAATATCCTGTACAACAGCTTTAGTAACAGATTGCCGTCCATTTGACAGATTTTAAAGTCTTATTTAATAAATCTGGGAAATTTTTTTATGTACGTTTGGGTAACATGTTTTTTGTTGTTATTTTCATTTTTTAAAAGTAAAACTTGAGGTAGATATAGAGGGTTTTCTGGCCTTTGGTTCACAAGCCGCAATTGGCAACAAGGCCAGATTTAGCCTAAAGAGGTCACAAGGATTTCAAAAAAAAAACATTAACAAGGTTTTACTACACCTGCTAGGGTAGTAATAATTTCTTTACAAATGGAAAACTAGCCTCTCAGCAAACACGTCAAGGGTTTCTACACTGAGGCTAAAAGAGACAGAAACAGAAAACAGGACTCCCGATTCCTGTTCCATTACTTTAATCACTAAACACCACTCAGTTTAAGCTAAAGAGATATAATGGTGCATTTGACAGGTACTTTCAAATCAAGATTAGATAGGAGCACTGAAGTCTAATGTCGAACCTTTCTTACCATCTTCTGACGATGTCACTCAAAATCTCTTCTCAATTCCTCCTCTCTGGCTGATTATGCAATTCAGAACCACTCCTTTTGCAACCCCAGCCTCACTCTGGGTGAACCTTGCTTTACAGAAAACACCTGTGTGTAAATAACATTGTAATAATTCAAGTTGTAATTTCAATGCACCAAAAGGATCTCCCTATTTAAAGAAATACTGAAATAAATGCTTCTGTAAAGCAGAATACTCCTTTTGTAAGGTAAACAATATAAGCCTAGATAAAGCTTCTAATGTACCTATGTTTAGATTTTTGCACACTGGGTTTCATTAAAGCAGAACATATCTGTAAATGAAAATAGTTTATGTCTCAGTCCTTTGCCCATCATAATGGTTTTTAAAAACACATTACAATAAAACCCATTAGTTTGAATAATTAAATAGAAAAAAATGCTTTCCTCATACATTGAAATTTCTGATTTTAACGGGAAAAAAACACAATTGAATAGCTCATTTTTAAGTTCTGTTTCCATCTTATTTTTAAAAGACAAGTAGTGTACTAAGTAACATCATGTAGAAGGCATGCTGCAGAGTGGGGGAGTGACTAAGAAAGCCAGCCATTGCCTACTTTTGGGACAAGGCAGGCAAATAAAAAAATGACGGAGTTTGAGTTCTGTGAACCCTGGAGACTTTACCAGCTAGGTATACAATGTATATTACCTTATTTAAACTATGAAAGTGTTATTGTCCCCCGTTCTACAAAGAAATGGAAGCTTAGAAATGTTAAATAACTGGCCAATGTCTAAGCAGAAGTCAGAATTCAAACTCACATCTCCACCTCTGAAAGAAGTGTTCTTAACCCCTCTGCCTACTCTTAGATTGAAACTTTAATTGCAATTATTCAAATATATTTAACCGGCAAAGATTGGAATTTCATATGGTTCAACTAAAGCCTCTCCACCATACAGGAATCAAGGCAGGAAAAGGTAAAGGTGATCCAAGGAGACTTGGACTAGAAAGACCACTGCTGTCTCGCCTTCAGTCCTGCTCAGTTCCATGCTCCTCTACCCATATTTGGATTTACTCTTCACATGAGGCCCTTTTTATTTGGGAATCTTTACAGAGTAGCTTCTGTACATCAGACCCTGTGCTAAATGCTGGAGACTCCAACATGAGTATGATTCCATCCCTGCCCTTGAGAAAGCTGCAGTTTCACTCTGAAGGGAACAAATAAAGTGCATATAAATGCATGAGCAGAAAATAATTCCAGGGAGGGGTCCATCTGCCCCTGCACAGGCGGAAATGGCCAAGCCCACCTAGCCCACCCCCTCAAAGCACTAGTGGGTGTGCAAGGAAGGCAGCTAGGTTAAGGGTCTCTCCTTTCCCTGCATCCTCTGATTTCCAGAGTCTCTTTAACCCAGAGGCAAAAGAAAGTAGTAAGTGGCGTGTGGAGAAAGGAAATTGAAAATCTGGAACCCAAAATGGAATGTTGATCATTCTTCATATCATTTGCCGCTGTTATCAACCCATTATCTCCCTGCTCAAGTGAAACTGCATTTTTACTGTGGTTTATTTCCTTGGTGGCTGAAGCCTCCATGGTCTGGCTTCCATCCTATCTAGTGTAATTAATTTCAGCAATATCCCAGTAAATAAAATAATTTAGAAGTATCTGGAAGCTCATAATGAGATTTGAATTACATATCCAAACACTCATGTGTGCACTCGAGAGTTTACCTAAGTAAGCTGATATTACATGTGACTTTAAAAAAAAGAAACTCAACTACTTCTCCTAGGATACTGTCACATAGAACAGTGAAGGACGTATTCCTGCCCAGTGCACATGATTTCATTTTTCTCCTCAAAGCCTTGAAATGTTTTCCTTCAGAACGTGGTCTTTTCAGATGTTTTAGGTCAGACATTACATTTACTCAGTTATTGTGTTCAGTTCGGAGCAGAAAACAAACTCACCTTGAACATTCTGGGGAATTTTTTGCTTAATGGAGACAAATCCTTCACTTATGGCTGGCCCTCGGTACCAATAAAACAAACACTTATTTATCCAGAATATTGGTGTGGGATGTCATGAAGTTGGTAATTATTAATGACAACTAGTGGTGAGTAATTATTAACGATATTTGTGAGAGCAGGATAAAAATAATTATAATATGTGAAGTGCCGTTAACAAACAGTGATCGCAATAATGATTGCTCTTATAATAACGAGTGAGGAAGCAGTTTTAGGCTACTAAATCAATAAGGATAAAGAAAGCCTGCACGTGGATAGATGGTTGTGAATGGTTGCCAGATGAAAAATAACAGCCACTCTTGATTGAGGACTTACTATGTGCCAGGGGCTGTGCCATACATTACCTTGTTTCAGCGTCTCTGTGAGTAGATGTTATTAGTAGCATTTTTATCCTTGTTTTACCAGTGAGTAAACAGAGATTTAGAGGGGTTTTCCTGAAAAAGATACCTTAACAGCTTATAAATGGCAAAAAGGGAATTTAATCCCAAGCTGGCTAACATCTAAGTCCATGCACTTAACCAATGTTCTATAATGTTCACTGGCAGTCTACAGTAATAACATTCTGTTACACACACCATCCCCAGCACCTGCTCACCTGCCAGGCTTCCCAGGGGAGCGGCACAGACTGATGAGTCATCCTGGACCCAAATGATCCCCGTGTAGTGAGGATCCCATAGGGAAGCCCTCCCGAGCTGCCCAACAGAGAAACACAGAATAGGTCTGTAATTAGGAGGGACTTGGGTTACTCCCCTAGATTGGGTGAAAAAAACCTCATAAAAATATTCCTACTTGGATTGTTTTGATCAGAGCTGTGACCTAAGATCATGTCCTTACAGGCAAATGGTAAAATTCACTGCTCTCCAGAAACATGACTTTTCTGCTCAAAAAAGCCTATGTGTTTTGGAAATGTTTGTGTTGCCTCCAAGAATGCAAATTGGGCTGCAACTCCGTCTTGAATAAATCTATCAAAAATCAAAATCTGGAGTCCTTTGGTGATTTTTTAGAAGTTTCTCTCTTAGCTTCTATTTTCAAAAGATACCCAGTTAGTTTTTTCTTATGAGACACTTGGATGATACTATTGTTTGTTAATATTTTATTTAAACTGGAGCTATCTACATATCAACCAGGGCTAATCATTAGGCAATGAATTATCACAAAATCACATACACTTCACCCCAAGACTGTGGTGAGCATCATTTAATCCCAATGTTTCCACCGGCACTTCGGGATCTCATGGTAGCTTGGAGTCACCATTAAAAGCTGTACTTGTCACTGTGCAGGAAAAATATGGCCATTAGAGCATTGTACATGGGTGTTCGGATAAATGGACACTCACTACTGACTTTGAAAATGATACATGGGAACTAATAAGAGCTCAAAGTGATTGAAAATTCACTTTAATGCAGATGAAATATAAACCTTTTTTTTACCAAGAGCACAATAGTGAACCTGTTCTCCTTATGAAAATATGATTATGCTCCACAGCAAATGGGCCTGAGTAGATGTGACATATGCTCCAGGGCTTCAGGGCCCATCCCTCTTATTAGCTGTCCAGCGTTTCCAGGCAGAGTTGGAGTTCTTTCCCTTAGAGTTTATCCAAACCAAAGTATTTTGATTATCCAAGGAGGATAATCAACATACTTCTGGCTGGAAGCTGTGAAAAAGGGATTCTCTGGGACAATGATGCACCTTTTTCTGGAGTGAATTAACTTAGAGAACCAAGCAGGGTAAAGACGTGCATAGCTCTAGTAAAGCACAAGTACACGTTCAAAGAAGTCATGCAATGCTAAAGTTAATATTCTGAATTTTAGGCCAATGTGCTCTGGTTGCAAATACACAGCTTACATAAAACATTAAACAGTAGTGAAGACACCAAATGATCGACATTATGAAATTTGCAATTTTTCCACCTCTTTGCATCCTGTGTTAAATTTTGGAAGTCAATATTTCATGAGTGTCATTTTGGTCAGGTTTGCACCGATGTTTAAATAAACCATGCTCACGTAGACTCATGTCAAGATGTTAGCATTCAGGAACATGGAAACACTCGTGTCAGGGGCTCCCTGTTTTCGGTAAGAAAGTCTTGCTGTACCCGAGCATAATACCTCTTTGCAGAGCTGCAGGGTTTTCTGGTGAAGCCCATCTTCTCATTTGTTCTTTATGCTGAGTGACGCAGGACTGGGATTATGTTTACAGCAAGAGTTTTGTGATCAAAATAATGGAAATAAAAAGTTTCAAAGAATCGGTAAAACTCAATTAGAACCAGGGTGTCCCAGTACACAGGAAAGAAATACATTGTGATACCCAATAGAAGAAATAACATGCCACATTTGGATAAAATTCACATTATCAATTCTTCTACCTATGACACTACATAGGTTTACTATCCCTTCTCTTACTCGTCTCCGCCAGGAACATTTTTATCAAAACTGGGTATTTGGTGTGTAAGAGTTCTCCTGACACTGCTTCTTATTCACCAAATAGAGTAATAATCCTTATTATGTAACTTCAAAATCCTTTACACAACAACAATTGCTTCCCCCAAAGAGGATTGGGACTTTGATGGTGAATAAGCTGCTGAAGGAAATTAGCTCCCAAGAAATGAAAGTCCTATTCTGTGTACTTGGAGGCAGGGGAAAAAAATCCAGAGGATATCACACAAATGCCAAAGCATCCTTTATTCTTCCTCTAGAATTTCAGGACCAGGCCGGTTTCTCTCAAGGTTACTTAGCCCTCATTTTTAAAGCTCACCCCCCAAGAGGGTGGGTGGGACTCGTTCTCTGAAATCATTTGGTCCCTTTCAGCAGACATGCCTAAGAAGTCACGGTTTTTAAAAATCCTTTTTATTCCCCAACTGAAGTGATACCCAAACAATTTCATTTACTTTTCTCTTTGGATTTTTAACCAATAGCTGAATCCTGAACGATTTTCTGCATTTTGCACTTGAAGAAAGTGGGGGTGGGGGAGGAACTCATAGGTGAAAAGGAAACCGGCACAATTCATTGAGTCTGGAAAGAAGAAAACACTTATACACATTTTGAAAAGTGCTGTGTGCATTCAGATCATTATCATGTTTGCCCTCAAGGTCAAATTAGCAAAGATGAAAATAAATACACATGAGCTGAAGAAGTCCCACATCAAGTCAGGCAAATCTTCCATCTCGTTCCATATTCGGTGCCAGTCAACAGTGGCTGGACAGGCCATGTGGAGGGGAAAGAAGTTGGTAACGGGGTGTGGGGCTCAGGTTCCCAGCTCTACCACTGGATAAGCTTATGCAAGTCATTTCACCTCTCTGGCTGACTTTCCTCAGCTGTACCAACGAGGCTTGGGATGAAACCTGTTCCTTTCTATCTACTTCAAGGGATTGTCTAGAGAGCCAAATTAGATAATGGATATGAATGTACTTTATAAATAATGTTAACATCCTTTGCATAAAATGAAGTACCCAGAGATGGGAATGCAGAAAGCTAAGGTATGCTCATGCCTCTGGCTCTGTTTCGAGCACTTCTCCACTGCATGGCTCTCAATGTACAGTTCAAATCCTTGAAATCCATTATTTCCATTAAGGTAACTGTCCTGGGTCACTTTTGCAGAAGCATGAGAGGGGGATTCTTGTGCAAATGATTTTTGAGGGAGTTCTCTCAGGAGAAGAACCTGTGAGGAAGCGAGGACGGCAGGATAAGGCAGGAGACGAAGTCCAGCAAAGATATGGTGTCGGTTGAAGTCCAGGCTCAGCCTGATACCATACATGCTCTGGAGTGTGAATGACATCGTGGCATGAGGAAAGGGCTGGTCTTTTGTATCCCTGTGTTTTGGATCAAATTATGCCCCCTACAAAGACATGGTCAAGTCCTAACTCCAGCTCTTTTTAGTTGAACCCGTTTGTAATTAGAGTCTTTTTACAGGGGAGGCCAAACTGAATCACAGTGGGCCTTAATCCAATATGACTGGTGCGATGGTTTGAGACTTTAGGGGCCCCAGAAAATTATGTTCTTGAAGTTAATCCATTCCTGTGGGTATAAACCTATTGTAATAGAGACTTTTTTTTTATCCCCTCTACCCCTACCCCAGATGGTTCTCTCTCATCTGTCTGCTCATTGTTTGCTTGCCTACTCCAGGAGGCACCAGGAACCAAACCCAGGACTTCTCACATTGGGCAAGTGCCCAATGGCCTGAGCCACATCTGCCCCCCATTGGCTGCAGTGTTTGCTGGCTTGTGGCATCTGCTTGTTGTGGCAGGTGTGGTGTCTGCTCGTCTTCTTTAGAAGGTACGAGGACCTGAACCCGGGACCTCCTGGGTGGTAGGTGGGCACCCAGCTGGTTGAGCCACATCTGCTTCCCAAGTAGAGCCTTTTGATTAGGTTACTTCAGTTAAAGATCTTTGGATTAGATTACTTCAGTTGGGGCATGACCCAGGGTGGATCTTAATCCTCTTACTAGAGTCCTTTATAAATGGGATGAATTCAGATGAAGAGAGAGAAAGCCAAGGAGGACAAGAGGCGAAAGCAATGAAACTCAGAGAGAAGCAAGAGCCCAGCTAATGCAGCCATGTACTTTGCCATGTGACAGAGGAGTCCAGGATCGCTGGCAGCCAGTCTTTGGGAAGAAGGCATCACCTGATGATGCCTTGATTTGGACATTTTCATGGCCTTGAAACTTTAAACTTGTAGGCTAATAAATTGCCATTGTAAAAGCCAACCCATTTCTGGTATATTGCTTTTGGCAGCCTAGCAAACTAAAAAAACTAGAATCCTTATAAGCAGGGGAAATTTGGGCACAGGAAGAGACAGACATGGAGAGAGATGGCCATGTGACAGAGGTAGAGATTGAGTTATGGAGTTCCAGCAGGTCACCAACAACCAGAATGTGACAGACTTCAAAGAAGCAAGGCTCTGCCAATGCCTTGATTTTGGACTTCTAGACTCCAAAACTTGTGAGACAATAAATTCCTGTCATTTAGGCTGACCAACCTGTGATATTTGTTATAGTAGCCCTGGCAAACAAAGATGCCCTGTGTGTTAGTCAGGGTTCTCTAGGGAAACAGAATCAACAGGAGATATCTGTCAATAGTATGAGATTTCATAAGAACCTCTCACATGACCATGGGGATGCACAGGTCAGGCTCTGCAGGCAGGCTACAAACCAGGGGCTCCAGTGAAAGTCCATTTAAGGTCCTTGATGAGTTCCCGAGAGATGTTGGCTGTCCAAAGACGAGCTGGGAAATTCTCTCTGAATGCTGAAATCACTTCCCCTTTTAAGGCATTCAACTGATTGGATAAAGCCTCACTCATTGCTAACGGCAATCTCCCTGGTTGATGTAGATGTAATCAGCCATCTATGCAGTAAACTCACTGGTGACTAAAGTCCATAAATGTCCTTGTATTGCAATTAGCCCAGTGCTTGCTTGACCAAACAACTGGGCACAATTACCTGGCTGGGTTGACGCATTAGCCTAACCATCACACCCTATGTCAACCAGATGTTTTCTGTGTGCTACACCCAATCCCCCACACACTCACACACTGGGCCCAGAGTGTGGGTGGGGTGGGGTTATCATAATCTCCCTGGCATTTCTGGGTGACATGGCTCTGTTGTTGGAGGACAAATTCTCCAGAGAAGGGGAAAGTTCTGTGAGTTGTTAGCAGTCAACACTCACAGCAGTTTGGAAGAATGTGTAGTATGGAGGACTGACAACATTTCATAGAGATAGGGAAACTGAGGCTCAGAAAGGGTAAGCAATTTGTTAGCTCCAGGGCCTTTACTCTTGCCTTTTCCTCTGCCTGGTACTCTCCTCATCTCCTTCTTCATGTGCCAATTCTTATGGATTTTGCAAATTTCAGCTTAAACGTCACTCCAAGGGCGTTTTCCTTCATCCACCCCAGGTTTGTCTAGTCCTTTGGATACTGTCACTGCACGTTGTACTTGACCTTGTTAGCACTTATCAAAGTTGTAATTTACATAATTATTTATGCAATCATTTATTTTCTATCTGCCTTCTCCACTAAACTGTAACTCCATGAAGGCAGAGACCACATCTGTCTTGTTTGCTATTTAAATCCCATTCAGTGGTAGCTCAGTGCTGGCACATAGTAGGTGCTCAATAAATATTTGTTGAATAATTGATGGAACACAATAAGTAAAGGAAGATCAAAACCAGGTCTCTCTCTCGCTAAACCACATGCTTTTTCTACTCTGCTTCTGACCCTGCAAAATCCTTGTTTAATCTATTTTTAACGTCTGTACAACTTTTTGGGGATCCAATTTCTGAAGTCAGTTTCCTGCTGTACTTTTTTTTTATAATTTAAAAAAATTTTTAAAAATACTTAGACAACATAAATGTTACACAAAAAATATAGGGATTCCCATATGCCCCACTCCCCACACCTCTCACACCCTCCCACATAAACATCCTTCATTAGTGTGGCACATTCATTGCAATTGATAAACACATCCCAGGGCTCTGCCATTAAGCATGGACCATAGTTCACATTGTAGTCTACACTGTCTCCCACACAGTTCTACATGTTATGTGATGATACAAAATGGCCTATATCTGTCGTTGCAATGTCATTTGGGACAATTCCCAAGTCCCAAAAAAGCCCCCATATTACAACTGTTTTTCCCGCTCCGTGACCCCAGAGCCTCCAGTGGCCACTGTCTCCACATCAATGTTGTAATTTCTTCCATTGCTAGAATCATAAAATGTCTATAGTAGAATACCAGTAAGTCCACTCTAGTCCATAGTTCTTTCCCCCTGTTGTACTTATATTTACATTTATGCCAAACCTATGCCAATAACAAGCCTGCTGTAGAAAGCAGTGCTTTGGGCATTTATCTTAAAACCACCTTTGTCAAGTTTCAGGATGTGCTCCTTTGTATAGTTTCACAAATCGTGGTGAGCCAGACTGTCTCTTCCTCAGCCTCTGTCCTCTTCATAATAAAAACCCTTTGATCACATCTTAGTCTCTGTGCTTCCAGGCTGAAGAGCTCCCATCATTTTAACTTTCCATCTCACAAAAATCACATTTCCTTGGTCATTTTAGTTCTTCTCCTCTGGCCATTTTCTAGCTCTTTATACCTTTCTTGAGGAGAAACCAATGGCAGCTAGACTCTAGGTAAGCAATCCCTTTGAGAATCCCTCACTAATTCTCTAGTTAGCACAAGCCTAAGGACAATACCCAAAATTTCAGTGACTTAACACAATGAAGACTTATTTCTCACATTCACAAAATCTGGTGAGGGTTGGGTGACCCTCCTCTATTTCGAAGCTATGCTATCCAGGGTTGCAAGGTCATGGAAAGAGGGAAATGGAGAGTGCACGCTGGCTCTCAATAACCTCCACCAGAAGTTCCACATGCCATTTCTGCTCCTAGGCCAGTGAACAGAAATAATCATAGGGCCCCAATGTATTTGGGAAAAAGGTGGGGAAATGTGGGAGGGCAAAGGAGGTATTTGGTGAACAGCCACTATTTCTGCAACATCCTCCAAAGATGCACACATTTCCTCTGACCTGAGAAAACATTGCCTGGTTCTCGTGGACCTCAATATCCTTTCAGAGAGAAACTTTCCAAACAAGCGTGTGCATTTCCTCTATATATTCTTCACCAGCCACTCCTTCTTCACTCTCCTGCAATATGGCCTTTGTCCCCATTGTTTAATTACAAATACACTCTGAGAGGCCACCAAGTTCTTTTCCCAGCCCCCATCTCTTTGGCCCACTGCGAGCTTTGAACACATCAGCTTTCCTTTTCTAATGAATTTCTCTTCTCCCTTGGCAGATGTCATCACTCAGCACTTTACCTCTCCATTCACTCCTTCTCTTTATGTATGGTCCTTCCCTATAGGCAATTCCCCAAACTCAGGTATTAGTCCTTTTTTTCTTTGGTTTTACATTCTCTGCATTGAATAATTCATTGATTCTTATGCCTTTCAATATGACCTCAGTGCTGCCAACCTCTGGAAAGAATATGGATTTGAAGTCAGGCTGACCTGTCCTTGGATGAGTTATATAATTTCTCTGAACTTCAGTTTCATTTTTGAAAATGGGATAATAAAGCATATGGGAAGGATTAAATGAAAGCATTAGTGAAAGTGTCGGTTTTAAGGAAGGTACTCAATGAATATTAGTTTCTCTTCTTCATTACTTCTTGTTCCTTATTTCACCTGAATTCCATTCATTCAATTATATCATTCATTCATTATTCCTTGAACATCTTGAACTCCTTCTCTGTGCCAGATACAGTGCCAAGTTTTGGAGGTACAGGCAGGAATAAGGCAGACCCTTCAAGAGCCCAAAGTAGGTACTCAAAGCAATCCACTGAAGTGAATGTTAGTGAACATCTAATTCTTTTTCATGAAAAAAAAAAACTAAGACAGAAGTTAAGCTTTATTAATATTTTATATTTATGTTGGCAGTGATCCTTTACTAAGTCCAAAAGTCAGACAATCATGGGTCATATTTGGTACGTGGTGATCCTTGAGAACCAAATGGATGTCCACACAAAGAAAGACTGATTGTGGGGCCTTCACTATTGATTCAGTTGCAACCTATTTCAGTATGTCATGTTTATATGTGCCCATTAAGTGGATTTATGGATTGTGGCATCTATTTTTAGCCAGACTAACCCATCCAAGATGGATAAGCAGCTTAAAATATTTCCTGCATAATACTATGAGTTGAAGATAATACAATAATTAGTGCTCCCTTTCACTCTCAAAAGTGTCCCTGTTTGGATGATAAATTATAAGGTCACCTTCTTAATCATTATGCCAGGAAACAAGTATGAACTAAGAATGCCCAAAGCAACCTGGGACATGTGTTCACCCTAATAATAATGCAAGCATAAGAAAGCAATAAGATGAAGAGGTGACCCTTTTACTGCAGGTGCAAGATTTCATCAGCCACATTCAAGGTAAAAAACAAAACAAAACAAAAAAACCAACAATCATAATATAATAAGATCTGTCAGGAAGCTAACTAAAATATTTTGAAATTATTAAAAAAGCTAATTGAAATATGAATTTATATTCATTACCAATAATGATGAACTTTCCCTTAGAGTTTTCTGCTCTTCCAGATATTTAGCATTAGCTAAACAAAAGAAGCCATCACATTAACAAAATATTTTAGAATATTGTCTTCTTTTCATCTTTATCTGCTCTTTATTTTTAATATCAATTTTTATATAATTTATAATGTACCTGATATGTTAGCATGGTAGTATATTTACATAATGTAATAATAATGGGTATATGCTCAAAAAAGTTTTGCTGACAGGGTTGTATGATCAAAAATGTTTGGAGACCATTGGTCTGGAGAGTGCCACTAGAACCAACCTAGTTCAAGTCCCATGGTCTAGTTTTTTAGTCTCAATGTTCCAATATCACTCCAAACCAAATAAGTTCAAACTAGAATATATCCTTTCCCCTCTGGGGGAGATTGAATCATGTACCCCACAAAAGACATATTCAACTCTTAACCCACACTCCTGTGTGTGTGAACCCATGTAAAAAGGACCTTTTGAAGATGTTGTTATTAGACAAGGTGTGGCCAAATGGAACCAGGCTGTGTTGTAATCTTTATGACTGGAGCCTTATCAAGAGAGGAAATTCAAGGCAGCCACTCAAAAGAAGCCAGGGGTCTGAGAAAGCTATAAGAGGAAACCAAGGAGACAGATTACCCTGTGACAGGAAGAGATACAAGCCAAGGAACCCCAAGAATTGTGGCAAACCAACACCAGAATGCTACAGATTTTGGGAGAAAGCATGGTTTCTCAAGACCTTGACTTTGGACTTCTATCCTTAAAATTGTGAGACAATAAATTCTTGTTTAAGCCAAACTGTTGTGTGGTATTTGTCATAGAAGCTCTGGAAAACTAAGACATCCTTCAAGACTGCTCAGTTTCTGTCACTAACAACTACAAATTTCCAAGCACAAGGCTTTTATGAGAACTTTGACTTTGCCTTCTTCAAGATCATTTCCCTGTACTACTCCCCCTAGTACCCAATTATTCTTCAGGCTCTTCCTCCCTCATCTCTCTCCATTCCTTTCTACTTCCCCTGACATTACTTTCCTCCAGCCTTTCATCACCATTCTTCAATTATTAAAATAATTTCCCAACAGTTTTCCAAGCTCCTCCCTCTCCATCCCTTTCTGCACTCAGACACCACATGCCTTTTCCTGGATCACTAGTCTCATACTATCCCTCTTCCAACCTAAACTCAAAAAGCAGAAGAGTGAACCCCTCATTGTCACTGAATTTAAAACTCTTTATGACAACTTGCAAGACCTTCTATAATCTGACCCTATCTCCTCATTGATTTATTCAATCAAAAATATTTATTGAGCATCTCCTTTTTTCCCAGGCACTGTGTGAGTCACTAGACATAGCATCAGTGGATAAGAGAATGGCAGCAACAATTGAAGTGTCTGCTGTGTGTCAGATACCGCACTGGTAGGTATCCTAACAGTCCCTTCTTTCAAGGACTTTTTAGGCTATGTCATGAGGGCTATCATATCATGTATTTGACTTACCCCCATTTAAATTCTTCAGCCAAAGTAGCTTCACTATTCCTTACAAACATGCTACTTTCATTTCCTAGCCCCATTCAGGCTACCCCAGTCCGACTCCAGCAGCCTGTCCACCTACCACATTCTCTCCATCCTTTAAGGCACTACCCATTTCCCATGATCTTTGTGGAGCACTCCCTGCTTCCTAGTCCTTATTCCTTCCTACACCATCCCATTCTGTGTCTGAATTACGTGCACATGTAGGGCCTTTCCAGCTAGACTGCATACCTCTTGCTTTTGTTTTTGCTCTTGTTGTTTGTTCCACCACACTGCATTGATCACAGCTGCTCCTTAAATATTATTCAGTTGCACCAAGATTGCTGCAGTGGTCTTGTTGGGGCAGGGGATTATGAGTGTCCTCTTTTCAATATATTTCTCATAAGTTCTATCATGTGGCTATATTACTTTTATAATGAAAAAATTACAAACAAATGAACAAAATACTTCTTTAATTCAGTGTAATTGGAATCCAGAAATAATTGTTCTCATTAGGAAGCTAGACCTTGGAAATACTGGGGCTAATTTAGACCAGACTGGAAAATTCAAAAGTAGTTTTTAGCACACACCAGTTCCTTCAAATATAAATTGCTCTTTCTCGGTGACAGACCAGATTTTCTGGGGCACACCTATATTTGCCTTCGTTCTGGATTTCCTAGAATACCCTCCGGGGTCAGGCCAGGCATGACTGTCAGAAATGTCTACTATCAGGACTTGCTTATGGCATGTTAAGCTCTTAAAAATGTATATTCATATAGGGTTCTACCAGTTGCCAAATGGATCTTGAAGGATTTTTGCTTTCAATGTAGCCTATAATGGAATCCTGGAAAAATGAAAGAAACCTAAATTGCTAGCATTAGTTAGAGTAGATGCACTGTTGTTTGCTCTTATAACCATCAAAACAGAGAGGCATAATTTGCATAGCATGATGGATATACTTTGTTTAACGAGCTAATGTTTTAAAGTAACAGAAAAGGAGGGGTAGGGGTGAGGTGGGTGGAATCTCCTATAAAATTAACAACCAGCCTCAATTCTGCAGCTGAGCCAAGCAAGTTAGGGTGGCACTGTGAAAAGAATAGGATCCCTGCAGAGCAAATATCCACTTTTCCTCAACCACCAGCTCCCTATACCACCTGCTTCTCTGACTGACTAATTGAGCGGTGAGTTTTATTGCTTTGATCATTTATGTCGTATCTTTTTATCTCCCTTCCACTTAGCTCTCCCTGGTCCATGAAGGGCAGTTTTACTCTCTAGTCCTGTTGAAATTTGCTGGACTGGCTCAATGGACCATGTATCAAAAAGTACTAAACTACCAGTGCCTTTCCCTATCTTGGATCTTCTGAAAAGAAAAAAAAAAAAAAAAAAAAAGACATTTCATCCCAATTCTCAGATAAAGAAATCCCAGAGCATTCAGCTGGCTTTGGATGGAGATAAACAGGTAGACAGACGCCTACAGGCATGCTCTGCTTAGATCTTCTTTGCTTTAAGATCATATCACAGGGGTGGGGGTGGGGGGTAAGAGTTAAGAATGGAAAACCTCTGGATCATACCAAACAGGCACCAAAAATGCTTTTTTCTCTGAAGAGATGTGATGATCGATGATCACATTTGGGAGGGAGTGTGTCCCGGATGATAAATGCTCATTCCTTTCCAGCTACCACCTCTTCTTACTTCTACAGAAGAGAGAATGTGAGCAGTGCTACAATGTGCAACACTGTAAACAGCCCTCCATAGTCAGTTCCAATTGCAAAATGAACAAGTTGGTGTGGGGAAACCAGTGTCCATGGACTGCAGATTTCACCATTTTCCTCAGTGTCATTGAGAAAAAAGCCTCCCAAGAGCAGAGAAGCCTCTGAGCGTGAATCCAAGTCAGGATAAACAAGGCAAGTTGCCAATGGCCTTCCCTTTCCTTATGTGAGGTTACATAAGCACTTTTCCACTTTTTCAAAAAGTAGAAGCTCTATTGAATTCTCCTTACCATGCCTCTGTGTGATTTATGACCCAGAAGGTATCTGACAGCATTCAGCCTGTGCTATGAGGTTCCAGGACCAAAACACAATGAAGAAATGTAGAAAGAACTTTTCTCACTTTCAGATGAGCCCCTGAAAATCTCGTTCCCATCTTTAAATTCTTCTCTGCTTGTGCCAGGCCTACTTTAGGTAAATCCTGGGGGAGATTAAACTTCAAATTTTTTCTCTGAAAATGCTTATCTCTTTGGAACTGAAATACCCTTACAGTTTCCTTGTTCTGTTTTCAGATGGTCCCCTCAATTCTTGCATCCTCCTGTTTGAGATATTTAAGTTTTAGATGTACTACTGCTTATTTCAGCAAACATTTATTGAGCACCTATTTTAGACAAGCATCACGACATACCTGTGAAGCTAATAAAGATGAAGAAATTAAAACATATAGTCCTTCCTCCAAAGAGCTGTCAGTGTACTAGGGATGTAGCAGAAATGGGTAGCAGTCCAACAGAACCCATGTAACTCTGCCATGGTGCAGTCCCATCCAGGGACTGCCTTTCCTAAGCTTCTTCAGGCTAGGTGGGGCCACATGACTATTCCTACCTCTAAATGTGAGCAGAAGTGATGACTGCCTTCCAGCCCTAGCCCATAACCCCTTCCTTCACACTCACCCACGGGCATATTTCTCCATGTTCTCTTCCTCTTCTGTCTAGATAGAATGGAGATGGTTCCTAGAGCACTTTTGGAAACCACATGTTGACAATGGCAAAGATTCCATCAGCTTGAAACCCTGAATAACTGTGTAGAGGAGAAATACCTGTCTGACTTATTCACCTGCCCTGTATAATTATTACATCAAGAGTAAATACATTACCATGGTATTTGAGCCGGTATACACTTTTTAGGTCTATTAATTACAGCAGTTACCCTGTCCTCACTAATAAAAGGGAAGAAATAATTACATTCAAATAATGATAATGTAACACTGTGAACAAAAAGGAGGAATGGAGAGAAGTGACCAAGGTTCAAAACTGGAATGATTTTGCAGTGAAAACCCTATTCTGGGAGCAGCATTTTAATGTTAAAGGGACATTATGGGCAAGGACATAAAAAAGGGGCAACAAAATTCTTCTCTTAAGTTAAAAAAAATGTGTTTCCCAACATGTTAATAGGTATTAGGAATCAAATAAGTTGGGATAACATTAGGTTAAATAAAGTGCTACAGATTTCTTCCACTCAGGAGTTCCCAGAGACTTTACATTCTACAATGTACTGGCTAAAAGCTGCTGAAAACCTTCTGATAAGTGCCTATTTTAATCAGAATAAAACCCAAAGTCCTTATCATGGTCTACAAGAGCTTACATGAGCTGTCCTCTGCCTTTTTTCTGACCTTATCTCATTTTTTATCCATGAGGGCTCAGACAGGGAATGGCTTGTTCATCACTATATTCCCAGCACTCTGGAAATATTTTTTGAAAGTATTCCCAAACATACTGTATCATAGAATGTTACTCTGAAGAGCATGTAGGAGAACTAATTTTCTAATAGAAAATGTTTTGGGAAATGCTGGTTTAGAGAAAGTCCTAAATCTTTCCATGTAATTTCACATGGATTCAGACATACATCCAAATACAGAGGAGAATTGTCGTTCATCTTATCAGGCACAGGGAATAGAGAAATATCCCTTGCTGCTATGGAGAAGACATTGAGAGCAGCTCGGCAAAAGGATTCATTAAAAATATAAAAAACATAAAGGCTGGAATCTCCACGAATTCATCCCTTCTCTCCTCAACTGCAGAGATATTGATGAGCACCTTGCCAGGGTAAAGAATCCCCATTAGGCTTAGTGGCCAAGTGTCAACAGCACTTAGCTGATTTAATCTCTGGGAATTCATCAAAGATCTGACCTGCCATTTGGTTTGGAACCAATTTAGTTATTATCAGTGGCTTTGCTAGGAAAAATGGTAAAGTAAAGTAGGGTCAGTGGTGGAGAACCCCTGCTTTCTTTTTTCATTGACATTGCTTCATCTAGCTTCCTCCAGCTCTCCAAACTGGATAGGACTCTCCTGCCACACGTGTTATCCTGCAGGGAGTTTGGCATTTGCTGAGAAGTCAAGTGAGTTTCATCATCACCATTGTCATCAAAGAGTGTTTGCTGATCACCTTGTCTGTGGCCTTGCATGCTACTCATCTCTGCATAGCAGCCCCCTCACGAGGCATTCATCTTAAGGTCAAAGAAACCAGGGAACAGAGCAGTTAATCATGTGCAACTCCCATCTGTTAATAAACAGTGTAAATGGGACAGAATTCATCATTTGCTTTTGGAGACACAAAGGTTAAGTACTTTGTCCCGTCCTACAAATCAAGACACTGACAGAGCCCAGAATAGAATAGGGAGAATTGACAGGGCTCTTTTCAACACTCCAAAGCCTTCTTTCCCCACAGTAGAAGTGTTCGTTCACTCAAACACCTCCATGGTGGAAGTCAGCAAATGGCAGTTTTGAAGGAAAACTTAAAGCACCCAGAGCAATTGATTGATTGATGCTTGAAATAAAACTGTGAGAGTCCAAGTAGAAATGTTCAGTCAACAAACCCCAATCTTCTCCACACTGAAAGACAAGTCTGATTTACTAAATTTCATCCCATACAGACTGTAGAAGAAATGAGTACCATTTAAAGAAAGGGTTTCAAAATTCTTCATTCATATTGACTCATTTACTTCTCATTGCCAGGCTTGTTAAATAAGGCAGAATGCCATCTCATCCTGTCTGAAAGTAGTTTGGGCAAGGTTTAAAGAAAAAGATTTCCTGGGCATAATTCTTTATATGCCTTTTTTTTTTTTTTTTTTTATGAAGAGCCAAGAGGCAGAAAGAAATATAAAAAATAGAGCATATTAGTTGGATTCCAGCCCTTTCCCCCACTCCTCACTTTTCTCTAGCAGGTTTCATACTATATAGTTAGGGACTTACTTAAGAAATATAGTCGGGGTCAATGAGCCAGAGATGCAGAAACCTGAGCTCTTTGAGATCAGAAAGATACTGACCTACCCCTTTCCAGACGTGGAATGTCAAGCTTCTAACTTGAGACAAATCTCTCATTAGACTCCTTTGACATGACTTTTTTCCAACTCAAAGCTAGCTGCTAAGGGCATGGATCCATGGAACAGGGGTTAAAACTTGACCCTCAGGTAGATCCATTGGCTTCCCTCTGTTTCATGAGCACAGAGTGCATCATTATTTCAAGAAAATGGCGTAAACAAGTGTGGATGAATCAGCAGAAAGTAACCCTCTTTCAAAGATTGCCTGTTATCTTGAAGATCAAGCCCAAATCCCCTAATGTGGTTGAAAAGACACACTATAATCTGGCCTTGGTCAATATTTCCAGCCTCATATTTCATCTCTCATTTGAACTCGGGGCTCCAGCTTTGCCAATGTGCCTGCAGTTGCCACAGTGTTCCATGCTCTTCCTTGCCCCTCTGACCTTTACCCACATAGTTTGTAGTTGCTAGGAATTCCTCAAGGAATCACAAATGTCCCTTTCTCTGGGATGCACATGCCAGGCAGAGGTAAGGAGTTCTTCTTTTGTACAACAATGGTCCCTTGCAATGCACTTCTTTATAACACATTGTGGTGGCTTAGAGCTATGTACCCCAGTAAAACATGTTCTTAATCTTAACTCATTCCTGTGGATGTGAACCCTTTGTAAATAGGACGTTTTGGTGAGGTTAGTTCAGTTAGGATGTGGCCCGACTAACTCAGGATTGGTCTTAATCCTAATACTGAAGGCCTTATAGGGAAGGTCACAGGTGAGAGAGAAAGCCACAGGACAAAGCCAAAAGTCAATGGAACCCAGAGGAGCCAAGAAGGCCGCCATGTGCATTGCCTTGTGACAGAAAAGCCAAGGACTAAGGATTGCCAAAGTCTTCAGGGAGAAAGCATCACCTTGATGATGTCTCCCAGCCTCAAAACCATGAGCCAGTAAATTCGTGTTTAAGCAAGCCGACTGCATGGTCTCTGTTTCAGCAGCCAGGAGACTAAAGCACACATCATATTTTATGGAATTTCTGTGCTTACTCCTCCATCATATTGGGACCTCAGGGAGAGGAACTGGGCTTAACACAATATAAGTACTCAACAAGTGTTTGTTAAATGAAGATTTTATTGTTAGAAGTACAATCTTAAGTGCATGCCCTTATGATGGTGAGCTGGAAGCCATTTCTTTCATGTGTATCCAAAACCCCTGGACCTTAGATGTTCACTGTAGATCCTTCAATTTTGAGTCTTGGAATCTGCTAGTGACTCTTTGGAATTACATGGCTATATTAATAGTGTTATATATTTAAGAAAGGAAAAAACTGTTAAACATGCCTATGGAAAAATATTTCAAAGTATTTATATTTGTGTACAATGTATCATAATTGTAAAATTGTGCACCATGTTAGGGCAGTTTCATTTAGTTTATGTCCATTAATGAGACGTCCTGGGAGAGGAATTCTCCAAGAAAAGAATGGTGAAGTCAATTTATGCCATTACATGTGATTTTTTAAAACCTGCAAATGTGGAGGAAAGCATGTTTCTGAATGCATTATTGCATGATTTATGCGATTCTTTCAGTCCTAAGAAGCAAATTAATGTCTAGCAGATGGTTCTCTGAAGCACTGTAACAGTTTGTCTGTATCTATAGTTACATGTTTAAAAGTCAGAAATATTTTAGTGAATTGTTATTGAATCGTAGAGCTTCTGCAAGAGACAGAAAGGCTTCTCCACCCAGAAGCATCAGCTAGGAGAGGATGTATGACTCTGAGGCAGCCAACTCCTCTAGCTCATTTCCTGGCAAGTATTTTTCCAGCTGCCTGGGGCCAGGATGATGGCCATTCTTGGTCCCAGGCAGCTTTGGTGTCAAGGAACAAACCATTTAAGTACCTTTGGTCTCATTTAATGGATGAGGCTTGGTGTGGGGCAGCTGACACCAATAGAATGTATTAAGTTCCATTACGAGATGGATTTGTGTTTGTTTTGTTTGCTGATAGTGTTGGCACACAGTAGGTGTACCATAACTATTTGTGGAATAAGGGAAATAAGGGTCAGATCTCTTTTCCTCCGTGTGACCACTGTGCTCTTGTGAGTCCCCAAGCCCTTAGTAGCTCCTGTTAGGTGTGACAGGACCATTGAACTTGTGACTTCTGAAGGGTGCGGGTCTGCCCTTATCTCCCCACTGGTAGAGATTCCCATTCACACTTATGAGCCTGAGGGGCATCCACTCATTTTAGTCCCCTGAGAAAAGTGTTTGTTTCCTTGTGACAGGAGATGGCTGCTGTCTGCTTTGCCTGCCCTGCTGAACAGCGGGGCTCACAGGAGCCGGGCGCTGTGGCATCCACCTCCCCTACGGGTGTAACGGTGGAGCTGGCCTTTCCTCAGAGCTCTGCTTCTCTGTGAATAAACAGCCATTCTTGTCCAGCAAGCCCTGAGATATGATAAATTTTGAGAGAAATTATGAGCCCACTGATGCCCTGACAATGAAGCAAACAGAGTCATCTGAGAGAATTATGGATGCATCTATAATTGGCCGCTTGAGCTCCATCTTTACATCAGTTGATACATTTTTCTGATTCAGTACTTCTTGCTTGAGACATAAAATTCCAAGTCCCAGAAGACTCAATGCCTCCCTTTCAATGGCGCCTTTCAGACAAGACCCTTTAGAGATTACCAAGGGTCATTTTAATCAAAATGAACGACATGTCTTATTAAGATGGTTTTGCTGACAAATAATTAAGATGAATTACTAGCATATACTTGTCCCAGCTGCCTCATTGGTGTCCATTTGGAGTAAGCATATGAAGCACATAGTCCATGCCTCAGCTCTTTAAAAGCAATTTATAACCTAACTCACCATCCTAACTACCTGAGAAGATTTTAATCCTAAACCTGTCACTCCCCATTATTTTCACAGGATCCTGACAGTTCTACATTAAAAGAGTTTATAAGTAAAAGTTAACAAGGCCTAGAAAGAGTGATTTATGTTTCAGTGTGTGAAACAGTCAACAGTCTTTCCCTGGCCAATGATAGCCCGCAGCTTTCCACGGGCTGAAGGAAGAAAATTATCTCAGAAAGATGAATGGTGTGTGCCTTTGGGTAGGCGGCTGATGTGTGGTCCTAAGCCCCAGGTCCCGGCTTGTCAAGCAAAGCTTATGGATATAGTGGACAAAACCCAGTCTCCCCGGAACATTCCTTTCTAGCACCATCACTCTACCTCACTTCTCAGGTGTTTCGGGGGTATGAAGAAAGTGTTAGCTTTTCTCTTTGTAGAATGTAAATCAGAAAATATCCTTGATTCGTCAAAGCCTACTGCTGAGGAGTCACAAAACTGTCCCCTTTTCCTACTGGCAAATGTGGTTGGGTGAGTCAGAGGAGGTAGGTGAGGTGTAGATGCCCCCAACCCTCCAAAAACAATAAAAATAAAAAAACCTGCAATGGTTTCTTCAAACTGGGTCCCTTGCCAAATACACTGATAACCATACCTCTCAAGAAACTGTTCTTTCCTTAAGAGGACACCCCACCCCATCCCAGTTAATTGCAAAAACACTTTAGCTGAAAATATCTCCAGAGGAAACCAGCCAGGGGTTTCTCCACCTTCCTTCTGACCTGATTTGTGGTACACTAAATTACTTCAGGTCTGGCCAAGATGATCCCATATTGGGGAATAAAGGACAACCCCCACCCACCCTCCACCTCACAAAAGAGCTTGGAATAGAAATGCCATCTTGGAAAGGAAGACGTCAAAGAACTTATAAACAGTTCAGAAAAACAAACTCCTCCCGGAAACATTCATTTTCTTTCCTTCCTCTGATGCATCATTGATCAAACCTTTCTCTCTCTCTCTCTTTTTTTTTTTTTTTTTTCCTTTTTGAAGAAGAAGAGGGGCTTGTTCTTTTCCATTTTATTCAAGTATATCATTAAGGTGACATCCTTTCTTTGCTGCAATGGCATTCCATTTTTGGTACCCAACTTTCTAAATGTGAACCGAAACTAATTTAGGGTGCTGAGTCTGAGGCTGGTATGGTAGGTATTTCTCCATCCATTATTTTAAGTTATAATAAGCGCATGCTATTGGAGCTGCTCCCGAGATAAGCAGGCCATAATATTTTCACTGTCACCATGATCACAGACTAAGATAAGAGGCCAACATGCTATTTTTAGACCCTATTTTTTTACTCCTGGTGTTAAATACAAGGAGAACAAGTGAAAAACAAACTGCTTTAGGCCCTGCAGCAGAATACAAAACGTCCAACCTTTTCCTTTTTCCAAGCTGGTCGTGATGTACGTCAAGGATGACACAGATACTATTGAGGTAATTGGGTGCCAGGGAGAAGCCTCTTAATTGTGTTTGCAGCCCAGAGCAGAAAGCATGCCCATTTGAGGTACTTGTTGTATCATTTTTAAATCAAGGCCATCTTTTTCTCAGTGGTAAACGTGAAATGTTTTTAAAGGCCAGACTTAGCATAAAATCTATTGGTTACCATGGATACCACTTACCACACAGGACTGCGCTCTGTGTTCAACTGTGTGATTTTCTCTATTCAAAGGTTCGGCATTGTCAAAAAACAAATTACTTTTTCCGTTGTTTATCTCAAAGTTCATTACGGGAAAGGCAATAAATAAGAAGATATTCGTGTATGGAGGGGAGCAACGTGGGTAGTCACTTGGGTGCTGCGCCTTAAAATTCAGTACTTTACAATAATTACAGCAAAATTGGCTATTGTTAGGAAATAAAATAGATTTTGATCTTTTTTGTGTATGTGAATATAAAGTAAAGCAGGTACTTAGAAGTCTGCTCCCAACAAAATTACATGGTAATAAGGCTTTCACACCTCCACAGCACTTAGTAACAAAGCTCTGAAAGAGTGAGATTAAGCTCTGCTATGGGAAACTTTGTACCGGAGGCACATGGCTGTTCTCTTTATGAGAGCAAACGCGGGTTCAGGACCTCGTGCTCGCTGAATTATTCATGCCATCTTCCCATCACATATCTTTAGGGTTGAAACCTGTTAGGCTGCTATTATTAAGTGCGTGCGGCTACCAGGCTCGCTGCAGCCCCAAAGCCTGCGCCTCGTCCTTGCCCTAGCACTCCTCTAATTAGCTTGAATATTTCTGACTGGCAACTCCTTCCAATCCCCACCTCTTCTTCCCTCCCACCTCCACTCCTCAAGGAAAAGTGTGTGTGTGTGTGGGGGGGGGGGTAAGAAAACCACAGAGAATTGACAGAAGTAGCGAGAGGGAGTTTTTCACATTCCTGGAGGGTATTCAAAGATAATTTGGTGTCAGCACGTCCCCATTGGTTGGAGCCTGCTTTATTTTGCCATACCTCCCAATTAATCAAGGAATGCCCTGAACATTGCCTTGTTACTCATTTAAGATGCTCTCCAGTCACCTCTCCAGCACTTTTTAGACTCCTTGATTTGGGCGATTTGCATGACAATGAGGTAAAGGGGAGACTCTAATGAAGGCATCTGTTTTTTAATGCACTTGTTGGTATTAGATGCCCGTAATAAAAGCCTGGGGGGTGTAGAATTCTAGTTTGGGTTTTCTGCAAAGCAGTACACTGATGCCTGCTAATATGCAAATTCCACCTTGTCACAAAAAATTATGTCTCTAGCAGGTAGAGTTGTCCAGGACGCAGTGGAAGAGTCAAACCGCTGCCTGGTCATAAACCACTTGCAAGAGGCACTGGAAATTAAAACAAGGCAAGATAAAAGCAACAAGGCCCAAGGAAAGCTCAAGTTGGTGTTGGTCAGCTCGTCACTAAGCTCTGGTGCTTACGGGAAGCCTGCTGGGCTCCTCCTGGAGTTTTAGGCCCTCACCAAAGAAACTGAGGGGAGAAAGCCCAGAAAGGGAGGAGTTTTGCCGGATGGAAATCGGAAAAGGCTGTGGAGGAGAGCTCCGTGAGGGCGGGTCTTAATCTCGGGGTATCTCAAGTGCTTAGGACATTACCTGGCACCGAGTAGATGCACAGGAGTATTTGTTGTTCAGTTAACGTGGGCAGTTACTAAGAGGTAGTTGTATCAGTTATCACATCTTTGTTACTTTGTAGCAAGTGCCATATACCAACCCTGGCTAGTGAAAACAGAAAAAGTCCTGACAGCAATGCCAAAGGGAAGGGTGAAAACCCAGACAGGAAACAAGGCTGTTCCAGGAGTCTAGTCCACAGAAATCACTGGAGGATCTCTTTGGGCTGCTATTCCTGGGAGGAAGTGCCTCCAAGTATTTTCAGTCTTTTTGCCCAAGATTCAAATATCAAGGAAGAATGTCCATAGTTTACCTTAGCTTGCATTATGTGCCCATCTGCTAGAACACACAGGGCTTGGCTAGAAACTACATGGCCCAGCTACCCTTTAAGTGAGATGGTGACACTAGGATCCCACCAGTAGACTAGGAGTGAGAGTGATATATGGCCGCTTGCAGACCTGGCCTAAAGACACTGGGTGAGCACTCCTTCATGACCCCTTTCCTTCCTGCTAGGTAGAAATGGCAAAGACTGGGGCAAACTCAGAAGCCATGTGTCGGGGATGGCAGAGGTTTTTCCACCAGCCTAGGTCCCTGGCTGTCTGGCGTAGAGCCTATCTACTGGCTCTGAATCGTTAAGAGATAGAAATGAACTTCTATCTTGTTCGAGCCCTTACATTTTAGCGTCTTCACTTTGACTGATACTAGAGGTGGAAGAGAAGGAGAAACAAGTACAGAGATGACAACTACTCAGACACAGGCTTCAGGGACACCGGCAAAATCATGACTTGCACAGACTCTGAAGGAAAGATGCTTTGTTCACATAGAGAAGAGACAGCAAGGTCAGCTTCACCAGCGGTGCTGGTTCCCCATAGCCAGGGGGTCCCAATCCCTGGCCAAGGCAGGGCGATGTTCTACATGCAGCACCCCCACTCTTGAACCCAGCTTCCTCTCTGCCAGGGACAGACACTGCACAGGGGTGTGGCCTGGATGTCATATAGCATGCTCACCAGTATCAGACTGTCTCCAGCAAGTATTTACACATGCTCCAGACAACAGGGGGAGGCATGGTCCCCTGATCTACTAGGGAATGGTGTTTTATCCTGCTAGCCCCACACACCTGGGTGTATTTGTGGGTGCCGGGAAAAGGCAGGAGGCTGCGCTAGGACTGTCCCCTACCACAGAAATCTCCCCCTGTCCAAAGCAAACTGTGGGGTTGCTGTCATAAAGGGGGAAAGGATACCAGGAAGCACAAACAACAAATGCCCACTACAATAGTGATGATTGGCAACGTGATTTTCGTGCGCATGCTATTTCAGTACAGAGATTCACAGCTCCGCCTTACTGACCAGACTGTCTGGCTTGAGATTCCTAACCAGCAAGCGCCTCCTCCTTTCCTTTGCTCCTCAAACACAGGACATGCCCCAAGTGTACTAAGCGCGGTGCGGCTCTCCTTCACTTATTGAAATGCCAAAAATAAAATTCCTCATTTAAGAGACAGACGCGTCGTCACACCCACTGTGCGATGAAAAGAATTGAAGTTTTGTGCCTGCAGTCTTGTCTCTGTAGCTTCCACCACCTAAGATACAAACTAATCTCTTTCACTGATTAGCACAGGCCCAGCCTCAACAAGCACTGTTTTATACCAGGCAACCCCTAAGGAGCAAACCCTCACCAGTGAAATAAACAACTCATTATCTGAGGAGAGAATGGGTAGCAAAGGCACGGATTCCTAATTTGTATTTTCTTTTTTGTGATTTATTTTCAATCAATCAGCAGCTACTTATTGATCTGTTACTAGGTGCCCATTGCTGCTTTTAGTTTAAGTAGAACAACGTATTGTTTTCAAAATTAGTATTGTTGTCAGTGTTGAAATTTTAAGTTATTGGATATTTTCCTCATTAAAAAACACAGGAATTTTAATTGTTGCTGCATTGTTAAGGCAACTTTCCAATTTCATACTGAAAGTCAAAAGGAAAATGGGATTTATTTAAACCAATTTCTTTCCAGAGCAAAATTTTTTGTTTTATCTTCCTAGTTCATTGGGAGGCTTTTATTTTTCCTTTCTTCAGCTTACTTGTGCCCCATTCCAGGGACAATCTGTTTGCCCACACGCTGGCATTATGCAGATTTGAGACCTTTGATTATTAACAGTGCAGGGTTTTTTGTTTTTTTTTTTTTAAAGCACTTCAGGGTTTTCCACTTCAAATAAGGGAGCTGGACTCACTGACCTTTCTGTTTGCTTTTTGTCCCTTGCAGTCTGCAAATCTTCAAGCTTCACCCAAGTACCTGGTTCTGAGCAGCCCAGCTCTGATGACGCCCTTGGGCTACTCACCCAAGTCTAACCCATAGACTGGCCTTTGACCACTGGCCTGTTGGCCCTCTGTGGGCTAACCTGCTCCCCTGCTATTTCCCGCAAAAGAGATGTCACTCCAGTGCTTTAGCATTGCAGAGAGGTGCGATTCTGACCACCTATGGGGAGCCAACCTTTTTGTGTAGGGAAAACCTTTACTAGGCTTTCCTTATGTAGAGATGGGTAGGGAGTCTCATCTAAAGAAGAGGTTTAAACAACAACAAACTACTTTTTGCGCATTATAAAGGAATGTGGGAGAAGGAAAGTCTGGAGCTAGAAGAGGAAGAGTCATGGTAGAAAGTCTAAAATTAGAATTTTCTGTGATGATGGAGCTGTTTCAGATCTACATAGTCCAAAATGCTACTACTGGAGGCTCTTGAGCATTTTAAATTACATTTAGTTTTAATGAATTTAAATTTAAGTAGCCACATGTGGCTAGTGGTTATCTTATTGGATAGCACTGTTCTAAATGCAGAGTCCTCAGCAAATTCAAACGGAAGAAACTGCCTATGGCGAGGGTGGCCAGAGGGCTTTAATTTTCCTTCCTAAGTCATGACAGTCTGCTATACTGGTTGGGAAATGAGAATGAGGGGCAGTGGGCGTGACTGGGGCAATGGAACCTGAAGACCGAAAGCTACAGCAGCAGATGAGAGGGTGAGCGGGAGACTCAGGCCAGACAGGTGTCCCCTAAGTGGCACCCCAGTCTCATATCACCTCCAGGTCCCGGAGGCCCGTGAAGCACCTGTGACCCACCACTGCCCTTGGCTGGTCTGTGATCAGGCAGGGCTGGGAGGGCAGCACAGCACTCTCAGCAGCCTACACCCCTCAAGCAGCAGGGGGAGTGGGCAGGGAAAGTGGAAGTAGAGTTTGATCTGCTTTTTACCCATAGCCCTTGAACACCTGCTTCCCATCTACATCCGTGTTATCTGGGCAAGGGAGATAGCTGAAGAATGCAAAATTGCAGCGAAATCCCAGCTTCACTCTGCCTTCTGTTCCTTACTCTCCTCCAGCACATTTCCTGAATGGCCACAGAGGTGAGACTCTGTACGGGATCCTTGCCTGCCCTTGCCGGTTCCACAAAAAGCCCAATCCTAACGTGAATCCTCACCTGCATGAAATTCCATTCGCTCAGAAGACACAGTACATCCTACAGGAGGTGGCACTAAGAAAGAGGAAGGGAATTTAAGGCAAAAAGTTTACCTGCAACATCTCCAACTTTTCAAAATGTTTTGTGACATAAGAATTCCCCTAGGTGGGGAGTGATAGATGCTGCTGGAAGCCAATGAATCAAAAACTCGAGAAATTAGCATATCATTCAAAGTTATGGTGAGGCCCACGACAAGAATGAAAATCAACTAGAAGTGGTTATCTTTGCTTAATTGTTCTAGGGGTAGGTTGGCAGGATGGAGGAGAGAGAATTTTACTTTCCATTTTATAACTCTTTGAATCTCTTTGTATTGTTTGACTTTTGGTTGTTTTTTTTTTTTCAAGAAGAATAACGGGTTCTTCCGGGAAGATGGCAGACTAGTAAGACACGGGAATCTCTTCTCCAGAAAAATAGCTAGAGGACAGGCTGAAACAGCCCCAA
The DNA here is from genome assembly GCA_026826555.1 of Tolypeutes matacus. NCBI lineage: Eukaryota > Metazoa > Chordata > Mammalia > Cingulata > Chlamyphoridae > Tolypeutes > Tolypeutes matacus. The sequence goes on from JAKSZT010054458.1 coordinate 26,822,438, forward strand.
AAAAGATCTTCTAGGGTTTAGGACAGCAGGTGAAGGCTGTACAACACCCAGAGGAGAGAGGGACAAAAGAGGGAAATTGCAACGACAGAACCGTGAGTTGGAACCAGCAGCGGCTGCTGCTGCCGGCACCTTCCTCCACACTCTTTAGAATTCTCAGGCCTCTGGGCCTGCAACTACAGATAAAGGGGGCTCCAGGGATCTACCACCCTAGGAAAGGGGAGAGAGAGGGACACAGCCTAAGGCTGACTCAGGTTCTGACCCACAAATTTGGGCTGCAGAGCCCCACAGGCCCTTCCACATGGTGGTTTGCCCTGGGAGCCTAGGAAGGACTGGAGAAATCCAACCATGGCAATCTCCCTTTCTTCTAGCCTGGACTAATTGTTGAGGACTCCACAGGAGAGGGGAGAGAAGACCTGGAGCTGACCCTGCTTTTGACTCGCAGGTTTGGTCTGCTGCCGGGTGGGGCTGTGCCATTGTTTGCCTTGGAGCCTGCAGTGGGGCTAAAGATATACAAACCTCCCAATCTCCTCCTCTACTAACAGGGACTGATTGTTGAGGACTCAGAGGGGAGTGGAAATATTTCCTAGCTGGGAAAAAGGAGGGGGCTACCAGAGAAGATTGGAGAACAGTGTCAGAAAGTTTGAATTACAAGGCTCTTAGGCCCCAGACAGGAAGCTCTATCACATTGATCTGGTCTGTGTCACAACAAATACACTCGGACCAGGCATTGAATTGAGAGCTGCCAACAAGCGCCATCTCCTGGCAGACCAAGGAAGTGCACATAAGAAAATTAAAAATAAATAGGAAAGGCTTTTCCTGGTCTCTATAGCCTCCCTGCCCAAGGCCCTAGGAAGCGACTCTACAAACAATTACTGGGTCCAGTGCCCAGTTTTGAGCAACCAGCAGGACAATCCTAACAATCCAGTTTGAGCCAAAAATCAAAGAGCTGTGGTAACAGCCTCCTGCCACTGAATCCCTATAAAAGGGGAAGAGATTGAGCATCTGAGTAAACTACATCCTAACCAGATGCCTAAACACCAGCAAAAAATTATAAGCCATACTAAGAAAATAGAAGACATGGCCCAAGAAAAGGAATACATCAAAGTCCCAGAAGAGATGCAGAATTTTGAGAGAACTAATCAGTGAGATGAGCACAAATTTCCAAAATCAAATTAATGAGATGAAAGACAATATAGTTAAAGAGATAAATGACATCAAGAAGACACTGAGCGAATGCAAAGAAGAATTTGAAATCCTGAACAGAAAAGTAACGGAGTTCATGGGAATGAAAGACACAATAGTTGAAAAAACACATTTGAGGCATACAACAGCAGACTCAAAATGATAGAAGAAAGAATAAGTGATACCAAAGATAGAGCAGCTAAAATTGAAGAGAGAAAAGAACAGAGAGAGAAAAGAATGGAAAAAATTGAGCAGGGGCTCAGACAGTTGAATGACAACACAAATACAACAACATACATGTCATGGGAGTTCCAGAAGGGGAAAAGAAGGGAAAGGGGGCAGAAAGAGTATTTGAGGAAATAATAGCTGAAAATTTCCCAACTCTCACAAAAGAAATGAACTTATAAGTCCAAGAAGCACACCGTACCCCAATCAGAATAAATCCAAATAGATCTATGCCAAGACACATCCTACTCAGAATGTCAAATGTCAAAGATAAGAGAAAATTCTCAGAGCAGCAAGAGAGAAGCAAACGATCACGTACAAAGGATGTCCAGTAAGACTTAGTGCAGATTTCTCTTCAGAAACCATGGAGGCAAGAAGACAGTGGTATGATACAATTAGGAAACTGAAAGAGAAAAACTGCCAGCCGAGAATTCTTTATCCAGCAAAACTGTTCTTCAAATATGAAGGTGAGTATAAAGTATTCACAAACAAACAGAAACTAAGAGAGTTTGCAAAAAAGAATCCACCTTTGCAGGAAATATTAAAGGAAGCCTTAGATCTGAAAGAGAAAGACAGGAGAGGGACTTGGAGGAGAGTATAGAAGAAAGAATAGCAGAAAGGATAACCAAAAGAGTAAAAAGAGAGACAAAAACAAGAGGACTATGAAAACCAAAGAATAAAATGGAGGAAGTAAATAGTTCATTTACAGTAATATCATTGAATGTGAATGGATTAAACTCCCCAATCAAAAGATACAGGCTGATAGAGTAGATAAAAAAACATGAGCCATCCATATGCTGCTTACAAGAAACTCACCTCAGACCCAGGGATACAAACTGGCTGAAAGTGAAAGGTTGGAAAAAGATACTCCACGCGAATAGTAACCAGAAAAGAGCAAGGGTAGCTATACTAATATCAGACAAAACAGACTTTAAATGCAAAAAACTCATAAGAGATACAGAAGGCCATTATATATTAATAAAAGGGATGATCCACCAGGAAGATAGAGCAGTCATAAATATCTATGCACCTAACCAGGGTGCCCCAAAATATATGAGACAAACTCTGGCAAAACTGAAGGGAGAAATAGACATTTCTACAATAATTGTTGGAGACTTCAATACCCACTCACATCATTAGACAGAACAACTAGACAGAAGATCAACAAGGAAACAGAGAACTTCAACAAAATGATAAATGAGTTAGACCTAACACACATATATAGAACACTGCATCCACACTTAGAGGGTTATACATTCTTCTCAAGTGCCCATGGATCTTTCTCCAGGATAGTCCACATGTTGGGTCACAATGAAGCTCTCAATAAATATAAAAAGATTGAAATTATACAAAGCACCTTCTCAGATCATAATGGAATAAAACTAGAAATCAATAATAGACAGGAAAAAAGTAAATTTGCAAATGTGTGGAGACTGAACAACACACTCTTAAATAATCGGTGGGTCAAAGAAGAAATTGCCAGTGAATTCAGTAAATATATTGAGACAAATGAAAATGAGAACACAACATATCAAAACTTATGGGATACAGCGAAGACAGTCTTGAGAGGGAAATTATAGCCCTAAATGCCTATATCAAAAAACAAGAAAGAGCTAAACTCAAAGTTTTAACTGAACAACTTGAGAAACTAGAAAAAGAACAGCAAACCAATCCCAAAGCAAGCAGAAGGAAAGAAATAATAAAGATTAGAGCAGAAATAAATGAAAATGAGAACAGAAAAACAATAGAGAAAATCAACAAAACCAAAAGCTGGTTCTTTAAGAAGATCAATAAAATTGACAAACCCCTCGCTAGACTAACAAAGAAAAAAAGGGAGAAGATGCAAATAAATACAATCAGAAACGAAAGGGGGGAAGTTACAAATGACGTTACAGAAATAAAAAGAATCATAAGAGGATCTTATGAGAAACTATATGCCAACAAACTAGACAACCTAGATGAAATGGACAAATTTCTAGAAACGCACAACCAACCTACACTGATGCTACAAGAAATACAAGAACTTAACAAACCAATCACAATTAAGGAGATTGAATCTGTCATCAAAAATCTCCCAGCAAAGAAAAGTCCAGGACCAGATGGCTTCACAGGTGAATTCTACCAAGCATTTCAAAAAGAATTAACACCAATCCTGTTTAAACTCTTCCAAAAAATTGAAGAGGAGGGAAAATTACCCAACACATTTTATGAAGTCAACATCACCCTAATACCGAAGCCAGATAAAGATTCCACAAGAAAAGAAAATTACAGACCAATCTCTTTAATGAACATAGATGCAAAAATTCTCAACAAAATACTTGCAAATTGAAACCAACAGCATGTCAAAAGACTTATACATCACGACCAAGTGGGATTTATGCAAGGCTGGTTCAACATAAGAAAATCAATCAATGTAATACACCACATTAACAAATTGAAGGAAAAAAACCACATGATCATCTCAATAGATGCAGAAAAGGCATTCAACAAAATCCAGCATCCTTTTTTGATAAAAACACTTCAAAAGGTAGGAATAAAAGGAAAATTGCTCAATATGATAAAAGGCATATATGAAAAACCCACAGCCAACATCATACTCAATGGGGAAAGGTTGAAAGTTTGTTCCCTCTAAGATCAGGAACAAGACAAGGATGCCCACTGTCACCATTGTTGTTCAACATTGTACTAGAAGTTCTAGCTAGGCCAGTTAGACAAGAAAAAAAATTTAAAGGTGTCCAAATAGGAAAAGAGGAAGTAAAACTCTCACTGTTTGCAGATGACATGATCCTGTATAGAAAATCCTGAAGTATCCACAACAAAGCTACTTGAACTAATAAATTAGTTTAGCAAAGTGGCAGGATACAAGATCAACACACAAAATTCAGTAATGTTTTTGTACACTAGTACTGAACAACCTGAGGAGGAAATCAGGGGGAAAATTTCATTTTCAATAGCAACAAAAAGACTCAAATACTAGGAGTTAATTTAACCAAAGAAGTAGAGGACCTATATGCAGAAAACTACAAAACAATGCTAAAAGAAAATTTAAAAGACCTAAACAAATGGAAAGACATTCCGTGTTCATGGATTGGAAGAATAAATATCATGAAGATGTCAATCTTACCCAAACTGATTTATATATTCAATGCAATACCAATCAAAATCTCAACAGCTTACTTTACAGAATTAGAGAAGGCAGTTACCAAATTCATCTGGAAGGGTAAGTGCACCCGAATAGCCAAAAGCATTCTAAAAAAGAAGAGCAACATGTGAGGAATTTCACTGCCTGACCTTGAAGCATATTACAAAGCTACAGTGGTCAAAACTGCATGGTACTGGCATAAAGATAGACATATCGATCAGTGGAATAGAACTGAGAAGCCAGAAATATACCCCTCACCTATACAGTCAACTGGTTTTTTACAAACCTACCAAGCCCACGATGATAGGAAAAAACAGTCTCTTCAACAAATGGTGTTGGGAAAACTGGGTATCTATAACCAAAAGAATGAAAAAGGACCCCTATCTCTCCCCCTATACAAGAATCAACTCAAAATGGATCAAAGATCTAAATATAAAAGCCAGGACCATAAAACTACTAGAAGAAAATGTAGGGAAACATCTTCAAGACCTTGTAGAAGGTGGTGGTTTCTTGGACCTTATAGCCAAAGCACGTGCAACAAAAGAAAAAATAGATAAATGGGATCTCCTCAAAATTAAACACTTTTGCACCTCACAGGACTTTGTCAGAAGGGTGAAAAGGCAGCCAATTCAATGGGAAAAAATATTTGGAAATCACATATCTGATAAGAGTTTAATATCCAGGATATATAAAGAGATGTTACAACTCAACAATAAAAAGACAAATGACCCAATTAAAAATTGGGTGAAAGAGTTGAATAGACATTTCTCCAAAGAAGAAATACAAATGGCAAAAAAAAAAAAAAAAAAACATGAAGAAATACTCAACATCACTCATGATTAGGGAAATGCAAATCAAAACTACAATGAGATATCATTTCACACCTATCAGAATGGCCACTATTAAAAAGACAGAGATCGGGAAGTGGCTGAGCTCTACTGGTTGGGCTCCCATTTACCACATGGGAGGCCCTGGGTTCGGTCCCCGGGACCTTCTGGTGAATGCAAGCCAGCCTGCATGGTGTGGTGAGCTGGCACAGCAAGATGAGGCAACAAAGGGAGACAAGCAGACACAGAAAAATGCACAGCAAAATAGACACAGCAAGCACAAGCAGCAAGGACGGGAATAAATAAAAATAAATAAATAAAATAAATCTTTAAAAAAAAAAAGACAAAACTACAATTGCTGGAGAGGATGTGGAGAGATAGGAACACTTCTTCACTGTTGGTGGGAATGCACAATGGTACAACCACTATGGAGGACTGTTTGGCAGTTCCTAAAGAAGTTGAATATAGACTTGCCACGTGACACTGCAATACCACTACTGGGTATATACCCAGAAGAACTGAGAGCAGTGACACGAACAGACATCTGCACACCAATGTTCATAGCCACATTATTCACCATTGCCAAAAGTTGGACACAACCCAGGTGTCCATCAACAGACGAATGGATAAACAAACTGTGGTCTATTCACATGATGGAATATTATGCAGCTGTAAGAAGAAATGAAGTCATAAAGCATATGGCAACATGGATGAACCTGGAGGACATTATGCTGAGCGAAGCAAGCCAGACACAAAAGGACAAATACTGTATGAATGTGTTACTATGAACCAAATATATTGTGTAGCATATTGTTTGATTCAAAAAAAAATTTTATATGTATCCATTACATTTAATTGAGAAATGTATATATTTATTCATCTGTGTTTACTTTTTATTTTTTGATTGTTTATATTTTCAATTATTAAATGTACAAAATAAAGTGAAAAAAAAAGAAGAAGAGTATCAGGGTGTCTGGTCATGTTTATAGTAGTGTTGATACTGAAGAGAGGGACTAGGCCACAGGATAGTCCTTTCCTGAAGGCTCTTTGGGCAAGAACAGATCATTGGAAGCCTAAGATGGGGGCAGGTATCTACTGATGGAAGGAAACATATTATCATTTTATTGCAACTGTGGACCACAAAGTGTGAGGAGGGCTGGATAATGGATGGCAGAGCCTGGGCTTGAGTTCTGTGCCAAGAATGTTAGAGCCTTATTTGGGAACATGCTTTGAACAAAACTCCACAGAACCACTAAGTAGAGGATCAGAAGAGGTATGAGAAGATCTGCAGTCTTGACAGAAAGGTCCTTTGAACCTTAGTATCCCAAAGTGTCGTGACTTAGACTAAGCCAAACCAGAGGATGGCTAGAGCTAGAAGTGAGCCCAGGAAAGACTCTGAAAGCCTGATTTACAGGTCAATGCGGCTGGGCTTGCATCGCATTCTGCTAATGTAGTTTGTACACTGTGTTTCCAGGGCTGAACTTTGGAGCATGTGGTGGGGAGAGAAGGGATTGCTGGAGACATGCAGGGCAAATGCCAGTCTCCCAGGGCCTACTAGCAGAGCAGAAGCATCAAGCCCCTGAGTGGTGGAAGCTGGATGGTACCCAAGCAGAGGTCGGGAGACCTTCCCTTGAGAATCTGCCAAGCTTTGCCATCCTCTCAGTCTTCTTTTCTCACCCCCACCCCCTCCTCCTCCAGCACTCCTCCACCATCCCATTATATTCTGAATTCTTTTAGAGAGGAAATGAGCAAAATCACTTACCCACAGTATGAATTCGCAGCTACAGTGGTTGCCTGATGAACTTGGGCATCCTCTGGTAAGGTAACTGAGGCTGGAAAGCGGCACGGAGCAATGAGAGTCTCCCAGGTGCCTCTTCAAATGGTTGAACAATCAAGACATATTCCTCCCTTAGCAAAGAGGCCAAGGAATATAGCTAAGACAAAGCCCTTTGCACTTCCCAATCTTAGCCCTTCCTCCCACTGCTGGGGAAATACCTTCTCCCGCTCTTTCGCCAGAGGCTAGCTAGCCTCAAAGTGCTCATACAGCTTTATTTCCTCCTGGGCTTGGTGTTGGCAGACATCTGGTTATCCCAGGCTGCTAATTCTGGCCCTCTCACACCAACTATATTGGCTTAATTGAAAAAATAGGCAACTAATGATCGCAACTCCCTCAGCCAATATATAATGGAGCCACACAGCTAGAGGAACTGGGTCCACAGTGAGTTTTTAAAAGGTTTGCTGTCTCCTATGGCCTCACATCAGGTGGGAGCAGGGAGCTCCCCATTCCTTTTGGGAGGGATAGTTAACGTAGTCAATGTCAGTTCATTCCCTCTGGTTTCCACTGAAAACCAACCCCATGGCTCTCTGTGTCAAAAGGATTCTGGAGTGCCTATGATTTCTCGCTCAAGAAAAAGACTAGTTTTTTTGTTTTGTTTTGTTTTTGTTTTTTGTTTTTTGCATAATTTTGAAAGCAAGCAACATGACTCTCAACCACATTCTGGAAAATTCAGAGGTACACAATGCATAAAATGAATAGAGGTCCCAGCAAGCAAGCCATGATAAGGAGATGTGTGGCATTCCACAGCTAGTCTCCCATCTGTAAAGCTACATAAAAGCCCAGTTAGTGCTACCTAACAGTTGTATTTTTCTTGTCTACAAATTCCAGTTGTATGAAAGTAGCACACAACAAGGAACACTGTGTCTGCCAATAAGGGAAATTGTTTGAGATTTCTGAGGAATTGGCAAATCAGAGGGGGTTGCACAAAGGTAACTTTGGAAGTTCATGTCTTGGCATGAGATTTTGGACACAGATGCATTTTGTTCTTAACTTAGCAGCCCAGATAGGGATGAGAGGAAAATCTGTACATATGTGTAGCAGGAAGACATTGGGGGAGCTTGGAATCTGAGGGTCTCTTCATAAAGAGAGATGAAAGAGAAAGAATTTGGCCCATCTCTGGCTAGATGCAACCATATCTAGAGATCTGCCCAAAGAGCCTTGAAAGGGCCAGAACAGAGACACATAAGAAGTTTCTGTGTCTGGATCAAGGTGTCCTTCATAAGGAAACTCTCAATTGTCCTCGCACTTGCTGCTCTCATATCTTCTGGATCTGACTTGGGGGGTGGGGGTGGAGTGGGAAACACTGGGCATGGGGCTTCACAATAGCCTATTAGGTGGACAAGGTGGGTATTATTATGTCTAGTTTTATGGATGAAGAAATTGGGGATTAAGGTTTAAGTGCCCAAGGCTGTACACCCAGCAATCAGCAGAATCAGGATTCAAAATCCTGCCTTTTGAGGTCAAGCTCACTATAACTTTTTAACTGCCCTGCCTCTTCTATGGGTGGGTTGGTCTCTGACCATCAGCCCACCCTTTTCCCCTACCTTGCTTTCTCTTTATTATGTCCACTTGCTTGTCTCAGCCTCCACTGTCCACACATGACCTTGTTTCTCCTTATAGGAATGGCTTCAGAAGAGCTCACTGGTGATGGTTGATATCCTCTGTTTTCAAACTCTTAACAATTTGCCTGGTTTCTGACCCCAACTCCATTCTAAGTCTCACCATCCTGGATTTTTGCTCTCTGTGCTTCATTGATCATATTTTCTAGATAACTGCCCATAAAGTTGGGTCATATATGGTGGGAGCCAAGCCAAACAGCAGGTCACTAGCCAATGACCACTCCATTGAAATGCTGGACCAGATGGGAGAGGCAAAGTCAGAAATGAGGAAGTGGAGCCTAAGTGGGCATCAGGTATAAGCATTGGGGGAAAGAAAGGCTGGAAACTGTGCAAAGGTCAGCAGTGCAGAAGCCAAGGAAACATGCCATGCAAAGGCAGATAAAATGGGCAGTGCTGGGGATAACTCCATGAGAACCAGCCATCCATCATGGGGTATTCCTTGGAAGCATTGCCAAGCATGCTTTCCTGGATTGGGGTGGACTCCTAAGGAGAGATTTTTTTTTCAAATTACAAAAGTTGCACATGAGGGTTTTTTAAAAAAATCAACAAAAGAGTGAAAATTAATCTTAAAAATGATTCCCCAGGGGAGCAGATGTGTCTCAAGCAGTTGGGTGCCTGCCTCTTACATGGGAGATCTAGGGTTCTGTTCCCAGTGCCTCCTTAAGAAGATGAGCAGGTACAATGAGCTGACGCAACAAGCTGATGAATAGCAGACACAATGAGCAGGGATCAGATGTGGATCAAGCAGTTGGGCACCCACCTCCCACATGGGAGGTTCTGGGTTCAGTTCCTGGTTACCTTCTAAAGAAGATGAGCAGACACAATGAGCAGAGACAATGAGCAGACAGTGAGCAGACAGACGAGGGAGCCATGGGGGGGCGGTGAGCAGGAAATGAAATTAAGAAAAAAAAGGGAAACACATGTGGTTCAACTGGTTGGGTACCCAGCTACTACATGGGAGGTCCCAGGTTTGGTTCCCTGTGCCTCCTAAAGAAGACAAGCAGAGAGCTAGGTGCCGCACCCCACAACAATGAGAGCTAGACACCACACCCTGCAGCAATGAGCAGATGGCTAAACGAGCAGATGTCACAATCCAGCAGATGCTGCAGCCCACAGGGGAGTAGATGTGGCTCAGGCTGTTTGGGCATTCACCTCCCATATGGGAGGTCCCAGGTTCAGTTCCACGTGCCTCCTGGAAAAAGTGAGCAAACAATGAGCAGACAGACAAGAGAACCACCTGGCAGGGGGGTAGGGTGGGGGAATAAATTAAAAAAAAAAAAAAAAAAGATTCCCCAATGATTTATCCCAGGTAGGCAAGGGTGATTCAGCCAATTGATGCAGAAAAGGCACTTGACAAAATCCGGCACACCTCTTGATAAAACTAGGAATAGTTAGAAACTAGGAATAGAAGGAAACATCAACATGATAAAAGGCATAGATGAAAATCCCACAGCTAATATCATACTCAATGGTGAAAGACTAAAAGCTTTCCCCCTAAGATTTGGAACAAGGCAAGCATGTCCACTGTCACTACTGTTATTCAACATTGTACTGGGAGTTCTAGCCAAAGTAATTAGGCAAGAAAAAGAAAAGGCATCCAAATTGGAAAGGAAGAAATAAAACTTTCACAATGTGCAGATGATATGATCCTACAACTAGGAAGTCCTGAAAATTTTTACAACAAAGCTACAAGAGCTAATAAATGGATTCAGCAAAGTGGCAGGGTACAAGATCAACATGCAAAAATCAGCAGTGTTTTTATACACTATTAATGAACAAACTGGAGAAAATTAAGAAAAAAAATCCATTTATTATCACAACTAAAAGAATCAAATATCTAAGAAGAAATTTAACCAAGGAAGTAAAGGACATATACACATAAAACTATGAGGCATTACTAAAAGAAATCAAAGAAGACCTAAACAAATGGGAGGACATTCAATGTTCATGGATTGGAAGATAAAATATTGCCCCGATGTCACTTCTACCCAAAGTGATTTACAGAGTCAATGCAATCCCAATCAAAATTTCAACAGCCTTCTTTGCAGAAATGGAAAAGCCAATCATCAAATTTATTTGGAAGGGCAAGGGACCCTGAATAACCAAACCATCTTGAAAGAGAAGAACAAAGTTAGAGGAATCACACTGCCAAACTTTAAAACTTATTACAAAATGACAGTGGCCAAAACAGCATGGTACCAGCATGAGTATAGATATATGGGCCAATGGAATAAAATTGAATTCAGAAATAGCCCCTCACATCCAGGGCCAGTTGATATTTGACAAGGGTGCCAAGTCCACTCTAATAAGAAAGAATAGTCTCTTCCACATGTGGTGCTGGGAGAACTGGATATCCATGGGTGAAAGAATGAAGGGGTCCCCTATATCACACCATATACAAAAATTAACTCAAAATCGAGCAAAGACCTCCATATAAGAACCAGGACCATAAAACTCTTAGAAGAAAACACAGGGAAAGATCTTTAGGATCTCGTGTTAGGAAATGATTTCTTAGAACTTACCCCAAAATCATGAGCATCAAAAGACAAAAATAGATAAATGGGACCTTATCAAAATTTAAAACTTTTATGCATAAAGGGACTTCATCAAGAAAGTAAAAAGACAAGCTATGGAATGGGAGAAAATATTTGGAAACCATATATCTGATAAGAGTTTAATTTCTAGAATATATAAAGAAATCCTACAACTCAACAACAAAAAGACAAACAATCCAATAAAAAACTGGGCAAAAGACTTGAATAGATATTTCTTCAAAGATACACAAATGGCCAAAAAGCAAATAAAAAGATGCTCAATATCTTCATGGGTTCATGGGGGTTCATGAATATACACACATATATACACACATTGCTCTTAAGTTTATAATAAAGATAAAAATAGGATCATCATATGCATAAATTTTAATTCAAAAATATATCATAGACCTTCTTCCATATCAAAACATAAACAATTTTTTAAATGGATGCATAATATTCCACAGTATGAGCCAACCCTAATGTGTTATTAATCATTCTACTACTAATTAACATTTATATTGTCTTAAGTTTTTTACTATTACTTTGATTCAGTAAACACTGTACACATTTGAATGATTTTTCTGGTGAATAAATTCCAAAAAGTAAAAATTATATGTATATTTAATTAGGAACTGCCAAATTTCTCTCTTAAAAGATTGCACCAGTTTCTATTCCCACTAACAGCTTATGAATAGACATCAGACATTATCCATCCTCTTCATTTTCTCAATCTAATTGGTAGAAAACATGTTTCTCTGTTTTAATTTATATATATGTGTGATCACTAGAGACGTTTGTGGGTCTTCTTAGCTGTTTGAATATCCTTGTCTGTAAATTAACTCTTTAGGCCTTTTCCCAATTTTTAAACTTTTTCTTTGTATTTTTTCTTATCTATGGAAACTTTTTGTATATTATGGATATTTACTTTTTATTATGTGGATTATATTTTATTAGCCTAGCATTTGCTTTTAATTTTGTTTGTAAAACTTTTCTATTTTATAAAATAAAAATCTATCAATATTTTCCTTTATGATTTCTGGGCTTTTTGTCCTGCTTAGGAAGGGCTTCCCATAGGGGGTAAATTTTAAGGGGACTGGGCTGGACTAGGCAGTATTCTCAGCATTGACATTTTTCTGAGGAGCTACTTCTGGTTTCCCTGAAGTCTTGTAGTTGCTAGGGGCCTGGGTAGGGGTGCTGCCAGCACAAGCTGCTAATGGCTTTCAATTTTTATGTGCCCTTTAGCTCATTCGGATTCTGATAAAAGCTATAGTGCCCTTCCATCCTGACCACAATTTTAACTAAGTTCCAGAGGATTTACAGACCAAAGTCTATCATGGGTCCCTGTTATTCTTCCTTAGGTAAAGAACCCTTCCCTGGGGTATTTTCAAAACCCGTTAATTTTTCAAATATCTGATTTAGGCAAACATTTCAAGTGATTTTCCTCATAGAATGTATCATACCAATTCCCTGGCCCCTGTAAAGTTCCATGTGAGAAGTCAGGTATTCTAAGACCCAGGTCTAGGTTCCCGAACCGCTTTCTGCAGCTCCTTGCCCATCCTGGACAATTCATAACATCCTTCTGGCTCTAAATGTTTGCCCTTTCCCAGGAAAGCCGCCTCCTCTACTACCCACAAGTTCACTGGGGCCCCTCTGGCTTCCAGCACCTAAGTTCAGACCTGGGAGTGAATAGCCACAACTTCTCCGTGCTCTGGGTGGGAGGAAAAGGGGAGAGATGCCAAAAACTCTGAGAGAGCTGCCAAGGAGATGTGAATCTGCCTGTCTTCAGAAAGCCCATAAGAAAGGGCAATGAACTTGTCAGCAAAACCTTACAAGGGTTCTTGGAGGGCGGGGGGAGATGTGAGAAACTTGGAGGGTCAAGGCCTCTTCTGGGAAAACCAATAGGTTGTCATTGAGGGAAAATGCCCGAGGACCTCTCCAGAATGAAGAATGCCAACCTGAGTGCAGGGAGGAAGGGAGCTCCATTATGGGATCTTAAAATAAATGCAAACATCTTCCACAGTTCTCTCTCTCTCTAGTAGAAAACTTCCTGGGCAAATCAAATCAATAGCAGGAGTATGGAGAGGCTGCTCTTGACTTGAGAAATGTCAGCTTTTCAATGGTTCTGATTGCTTTCCAAGGAACCTTAGTCACAGAAGGGTCAATTCAAAGCATAAAGATCATCACGTTTGGCACTTAAATTTGGAGCTATTATCTAAACCTCCGAAATGGGGATTCAAATCCCATCTGAAGCAAGCTCCACCTGTTTCTTCTGGTGTCCCTTCCCAGCCTTGAATTTTCTTTGGGCATCTATACGCAACTGACAATACATTTGTTTGGCTATTTGTGCCTCCAAACATAATTAATCTTGATCATAAATCCTCCCAGAGAAGTAATTAAAAAACCTAACTCTGAAAAATGTGGAGAATAAACCACCCAGCCTAAAGGAACGTGGGTGATTCCAATTTTAGACATAGGCTTTGTTTTCTCCCAGTGGGATACTATTTGTTTAATCTCCCACTTCTCATATGAGTTTCAAGTGAAGAGGAGGAGGATTACTATTCATAAGGGAGATCTGCATGACGTGAAGAAGTGACGCTTGAGTTCCAGGCACTGGCACATGGCTGCTGATGAGAGAACATTTTTCTAACTCTGATGACCACCCAGGTGATGTGTGAATCAGAGAGAAACCTGATTAGAGCATCATTTCTACCCTCATGCAACTTTCCATTTAAAAGGTTCTATTGGGGATGGATGTGGCTCAAATGGTTGGGTGTCCATCTCCCATATGGAGGGACCCGGGTTCAAGCCCCGGGACCTCCCGGTTAAAAAAATAAAAGGTTCTATTGACAGAAACACACTGGCTAAGCGCCATCAAATGCACTCTTAGATAAAGCAATTAAGTCACGTGCCATCCAACAGGATCTGGAAGGCCCCCTTCTTTCTTGTTCTCTTGGGACTCAATCTGACTGTATCCACATCTACCATCAGCAGTGCCTAGGTTTGTTTTTGCTTTTGTTTCTCTTGGGATTTTACCCAAAGGATTAGTGACAATCACTGGGACCATATTCTAGAAAGAGAACAGTCTAGAAACATACATTTCACTCCAGATTTTATTGATATACAGCTATTATCTAGCATACCTTTGGAGATCTGATATCATTTGCTGGTTTCTCCATATCAGGGAACACATGAGAACCCTTAATCAGTGGGTCAAAGAGAACATAGCTTCTGTTCTGGTCTGACCTTCAGTCCTCTTCATGGAGATTTGTCAGTTCCCTTTTCATATGTCCATGATGCTATTATCTAGTGGAGATCTAAGTTGGGGTATCTCTTTCTTGTTTCATTTGCAGGATATCCTTGGTTTCAGCTTATGCTCTCTATCTACTGATTTCTTCAAAGGTCAGTCTTTCTAAAACCCCTGCAAAATGCTGGTTGCCCACAGCTCACTTGCTCCTGACCCCTCATGTGCACTCTCTGTCTCTCTTACTCTTCCCTTCCATCCCCTCCCTCAGTCTCTCTCTCTCCTTTGCTGTGTCTGTATTCTCTTTTCACTCTCTGCTGCAATCACAATTCTCCACACTATGAAGATGGAAGGGGAATTTTTAATTTCTTCTGGTAGAAAAACTCACTTCCTACTTGAGGCATAAAATGAGAATTAATTTTCTCACCTTCCCTTTCTCCCAGGGCAGAAATATGTATGCTTGGTGATTCCTGTATAACACAATTAAACATTCTCCCCTCATCCCTCTACACATACCTGAACACACACACATTTATAACATGACATCAACTGCAGAAAACTACGGAAACCTAAGGAGGTTTTCTTCCTTACCATTTTGCACCATGTTGTATATGCCAGGGACCAAAAAGTGGGCAGTGTTTCTAGTAACACAGATTCCTGAGCCCCACCCTGGACCTTTGGAGCTGGAATCTTTGTCTAACCAGCCGAGAGTCCTTACAGCTAACTAGTTTCTCTGGTGCTTTTCTGACACAGGTGTGAAAACCAGGATAGTTTACAACAGTAAAGAGGTAAGAGCATTGAGCATGCTGCATAATCACGCAAGGGGTAGAGAGAGACAGAGGGAGCCCCCCCCCCTTTCTTGAAACTGTGAAATAAGTCGTGGAGGAGGCGGTTATTTCAGACCAGCCCGAGTGAAGAACTGAAGGAAGAGGGGGCATTCTAGGCAGAAATGAAGCTAGAGGAGGACTCAGAAGTGGGCATGGAATAAAGATGAATTCAACCAATTTCCTGGGAGGAATAAAGGAGCCAGGCTGGCTTGCTCCAGCATTTGTGATACCTCCCTCTCCTGGCATTCCCAGCTTTTGATACCAAAGTGCTTGTCATCTCCTCAAGGCCATGAACTGGGCAGAGAGAAGGCTTATGTTGATTATAATGAAGTTTCCAAGCAGACCCGAGGAGGACCCTCCCACCCCTAAGGAAATACTTACGTGGAGGAAGAGCTGACCTCCTGCCTGAGAGACCCACTTCAAGGGTCTCCAATACCAACCCCCCTTGTTCCACATTAGACTCACCTGGGAGCCACAGGGCAGGGGCCCTTCCCCAATATTCTGATTTAATTAGTCTGGAGTAGGACCCCAGGAAAGGTATTCTCTAAGAGTTTCCAGGTTATTCTAATGCGCAATCAGGGCTGAGACCACAGAGCTGTCCAGTTGGAACCAACTAGTTTGGAAGTTTTTGTTTGACCCTGTGCCTCAATTCCTCCTCTGTTCTCAAGGATGCTGCAGGGGTGAGGTGCACCTTCCAGCGCAGCCTCCGCTCGTGCCTCCTCCTCGCTCATGTCTGGTGCTTGCTGAAAGCCTCTCCTGAGGTCCCCAGCAGTGTTTCCTTCCATCTTTTCCCCTTCATATCTTATCTGTTATGCTTGGATTCCTCTGGGACCAGCTCTCTGCAAAGTGACAAAGACTGCAAATTGCTTAATCAGATAAACTAATTGCTTTTAACACTACCTGGCTAAAAGCAAGTAAAACACTGCCTTGAGCAGTTAGAATGTGTCTCCTGAGGAGTAGTCCCTACAAAGGGAATTTCTGGCAGGGTGAGTAGTGTGAACCAGAGGGCTTTTCAGTTCCTCTAGTTACAACATAGGGGCGGATATCTTTGGAGTGAGGAAGTGTGTGATAGAGGAAAGAGCAGAGTTCTGTCCTTCCTTGCTATGTGAAACTGAGCCATTAACCTTATCTTAACCTGGGGATAGCTATACATAACTGTCCAGAATCAGTGTGAGTGCCCATCAAATGGTGTGGCCTGTTGTAGGTGTCTGTAAATACTAACTTCTGTTTTCCTTCCTGTCCAAGGTCAGATCCCATTAGATCTTTTAATAGCCATATCTCACTTTTAATGCATAGATTAAATGTGCTACAGTCAAGCCATGTCTCTCTCATCCTGTACTTGGGCAATTAAGTTTTTAGACCTAAATATTGGGTTTTATATTTTTCCTGTTAAATTTTCTCTTGTTGCTCTCTTTCCAGTCTCCCAGCCATTTTAGAGCTTCTAGATTCTGATTCTACTATCTGACATGGTACCTCACCTTCCCAGGTTTGTGCCATCAGCAGCGATAGATAGTGGGCCCTCAATGTTCTCACGTAAATCATGGATAACATTGTTGAACAGAACAGAGCAAGAGAAAAGCCTTTTTATATCCTAAACTCCCGACACAATATCGATAAATTAACCAAGGCTCTTTGGTTTTAATACTAGTTTCAGACAAACTGAATTGTAACCTCACTCAGTCCACATGTCCACATTACTCCACTGTCACTTTCTATGGCAGAAACCAGTTTACAGCCCCAGCATCCATTCTTTTCTTCCTCCTCAGTAACAGAAGCCTGATTTTTAGCTGCAATTTTCCCAGCTTCTCTTACAGTAGATATGACCATGTGCCTCAGTTCTGACCAATGAATTATAAGTGAATTATTTTGTGGGACTCTGGGGAAATATCCCTAAAAGTTGCTCACTCTGTTTGAAGGAACTAGCCCTTCCTCCTTCCCAGTGCTTGAATGCAGATATGATGGCTGGGCCTCCAGCAGTCATCTTGACTAATGAGGTGATCTAGAGGATGAAGGACAGAAGGGGCCTGTCCCAGCTGGTCACAGACCACCACAGTAGCTCGACTGCCTACTGCCAGATTTTTTTTTTAATATGAAAGAGAAATAAGCTTTCATTTTTCTAAATACTTTACTAAAATCCAGATACTCTTTGTGTTTCTCAGAAAGAAGACAGGAAGACAGAAAAAGGAAAAACACCTTTTCCAAAGAGATCCTGAATTTTCTGTTGGGAATCTGATATTTCTCCCATATCTGGAAGAGCTCTGCACACGCAAAAGCTTTCCAACCTTTGAAAAATAGCTTGGCAGGTCACCATGAAAAGAAGAAAAACAAAAAGGGAAATTTGTCAGCATGTAGTTGAGTAGATCTCCTGATGTTAGGAGCTAGAAAAGTCTTTCTGTGGAGAGCTAGGCCATTTCTAACAGTTTCCTTTGAAATCGCTAATTATGCTCTAAAAAAGAAGGCATCATTGGAGCCAGAACCAGCAGCCAATTACCCACGAGGAATCACTCACTATGTGGGCTGCCTTCTCTCCTCGTTCGCATAATTTCAAAATGCAATTTCTAGAGTCATGCTAAATACTTGTAAACAGATTGATTTAATTGCAAGGAGGAACAATTTCAGGGGATAAAAATGAGACTTGTTTCTCCTTGTTCCCTTGTTGATAATAGAGTCCTCTGTGGGTCAGTCTTGCAAATCCCATCAGACTTTCCACACAAGTCAGGTACCTCTGAGACTGCAGGTCTTCAGAAGAAGGTAGAGGTCGCTATGGGCTAGTGAAAGGATCATAACACTTGGAGACAGAAGACATGGGTTCTAGTACTTATTAGGTTATTACCACTAGCAATTCGCTTAGCCTTCCTCAGCCTCTGTTTGCTCATCTCAAAAATGGGAGTGCCGTGCAGGGTTAGGGGGATTAAGTGGATGGACCCTGAAGTGCTGAATAGATATGGAAGCTCCATGAGAGGTGGGGCTCTGTTTTATCCATTGCTGCTTTCCCCAGTGCTCTCAACAGTGCCTAGAAGACAGTAGGGATAATTGCCACATAACAAAAACTACAAAACACCAGTGGCTGACCATCATCAACACTTAGTTTTCACAAGTCTGTGGGATCCCACTGACTTAAGCAGGATGTGGTTGATCTCCCCTGGGCTTGCTCACGAATCTATGCTTTGGCTGGGGCACCTTAGCTGGGACAGCTCTGCTCTACGGATTTCTCATATTCCGGGGCCCATCCTTCTCACAAAGGTGGCAGGAGCACAAAAAGAAGAGCAAGCATGTTTGTGCTATGTCTACTAATATATATCCCTGGTCCATGGAAGGCACATGGCCAAGTACTGGGATGGGAATTTCACTTTGCCCTCACAGCGGTGGGGGACACTGCAAAATTATACACTGAAGGGCGTGGATAGAGGGAGGGGCGAAGAATTGGAACATTAAGGTGCAATTAAGTATTTAACGCAGGCATGGACATACACATTTTTGGATTGAGTGAAGACAGATGTGAGACACTTGAGGTCCTTAAGCAAGCCCTCACCATGCTCATCAAGCTGCTTCTTCTTGAAGTGCCTGTAATCCCATAACTAATGGAGAAAAGCTGCCCTTGGGACCTGACAAAGCCATGTAGTAAAAGACCTTAGACTCCAGCTCCTCCCCTCTCACCTATCAAGGCCATTGCTTCCTTCTGAAGAAGCTCCTCCCTCGGCTCTCTAGCCTGCCTGTGTTAGCCCCTCCAACCACCTCTCCCAGATGTTTTCAGCTCGCTCCTATCTAATTGCCGCTAAGGTTGCAGCTGCTCTCTAAGGTGAATCAAGTGAAGAAGTGGAAGGACCAACAAGGTGGGAAGTACTGGGCATCATGTTTCTTTCTCCTTTCAACATGGGGACTCGCTGGAGAGAGTCTTGAGTTGAAATAAAGTGAATAGATCATTTAAAATTATAATAACTCTCAACAGAACTGAAAACTGAAACTCTTCACGATGGCTCACTCTGAGGAGTAAATTAGACTAGGGATAAGGTGGAAAAGGGAGCCTTTTCCTTTGTATTTTATACCTTCCCGTGCTATTGGGCGAAATGTTTAACCATATGCCAGTTATTTAAAAAAAAAAAAAAAAACATATTTTTAAAAGGGCTTCCAAATGCATCTGTGAAACTCCCTTCTTGTATTCGTGCTTTCGGTTCCTCAAGGGGCGACAGGCGTTGGCCCTAGGAGGCAAGCCTGGGGCCCAATGCCTGGTACTGCCCTGAATCCTACCCTGGGGTGGCTGCTTGCCTGCCCTCCCCAAGAGGCCTCCATTAAAAAAAGAAAGAAACAAAAAAGCAGCTCACCCTTTCTCATAATAACACATGAGGGTGAGTGTGAATGGAATTAACATTCTTGTCTGCTTACCTAGAATAAAATGTCGCTGGGTAAGAAAGTGATTATTTCGGAGGCTGAATGAGCCAGGTCTTTAGGCAGAATCGGGAAGCCTTGTTGTATGTACTTCTGATTTGGGGGATACTTGCCTTGTCTTTCCATTTCTTCCTGCCTCCCTCAGGGTCCTGGGCTCCTGGGTTTGCTTAAAGAGTGGGTTTGGGGAGAATATCCTGGGAAGGCACCGACCTCTTTTAAGAATTTGCAATTTGGTTTTTAAATGTTGCTCTACAGCAGGAAGGCACAGTAGGAAAAAGCTTGAGTTAAGATAGATTTGTTTGAGAATAGCTGTTCATAGCCCTCATCTGGGTAAGACTTGGATAGCTCTGTTTCTAACATTTATATCTGCTGCAGAATATTACAGGTGAAAAACCACATACTCATACTTTTACTTTTCATAATGACTCAATAGTTAGATGCTCCTGAATCTAAAATCTTAAATCTGCTGGTTTTCTCCTGGGGAGAGACTTGCCCAGCTTCCTCTAAAATGCTGAGAGGGAGCACAGTCTGGAATTTCAGGGTTTGTATTTCTGAAAGCAAGCATTTAATGTGTGTGTCCATGTGCTTTTGTATGTGTGTATGTACTTTGTGTGTGTACATGTTTGGGTGTGTGCATGTGCTTGTATATGCGTGTGGTTGTGTGTGCACACATGGTTGTGTGTGTGCTGGGATGGGGGTACTCGAGAGAAGGAGAAAATTCTGGAGCAAAAATGTCTTTTGCAAAGAGCATCATCTACCATGGGCTTCTGTCATTCAGGCCACAGAGAGCAGAGGAAACCGTGAAAATGAAGGCTCCATACCCTGATAAACTAAGACAAATGACTATGCAACTTTAAGATTGAGTCTGGAGTACCAGGTGACCTTGAAACTCACAGCTTGGTGAGACTCTTTCTCTAACAGGGAGACAAGCCATCTAGTCCTGGGTTGGCTGCAACCGGGCCAAGATTTGCCCTGAAATAAAAAGAGGATTTTCTTCAGCTTGGATCACAGCTCCCCAGTCCTCCCCGCCACTTCCCCTTTGCTTGCTTTGCAGAGATTTCAGTCTATTGCAGCATCTCCCCGTTAAAGTAAATAGTGCTTTCCTGAGAGCACATCTTCGATATTTCTGCAATTGTGCCATAGCCAGCTAATGTGCAATGCTGTAGTTTAATAGTCTATTAAAACACAGCACCGCACATTAAAATCTCTACTGTATCACTGCAGATCTACTTAACAAAGGCGAGGTCCCCAGAAAGCACTATTCACGTGCTGAGAGTTGCCACAACAGAACAGAGGAAGTCTCTTAGGGCAGAACAATTTAAAGGGGAGATTGGATGGTGAAGGGGACGATAAACACCTCCCCTAACCCTCTTCCAGTTCCAAATAGAGTAGCTCCTTTGACTGTCTGGAAGGAACAAAATCTGCTGGTGGCGTGGATTGCATCTGGAAATTCTTGGGGTTTAAGAACAAATCCCTTCAGATCAAATCTCGTTCCTCAGATCTTTATTTGGAAGCACTTCAGTTTCCTCTCTCCTGCTCTGAGAGAGACAGGCTTCAGGAAGGCAGCTCCCAGCCAGGAGAACACACCCTGAGCTCCTCCCTTCAAAACAATTGGGGCGGAGGAATTCTTCAAACAGCTGTAAATTCTCCCACCAACATCTCTTTCAGAAACTACAATGCATCCCCACATCAAAGCTACCCCTCAGCTGCCAAGAGAGAGAATTGAGAGCTGAACAGAAATGAAGCAACATGAATGCTGGGTGTGCAATGTAAATACCTATCGTGAGTAACTCAGACATCACCTTAGAAATGGGGAAGAGTAAAACCCCGGTGCCGCAGTTGCTTATGGGCCCCAGAGCAGCTTTCCCACAAGTGAGCAGCCAAAATACCACCAGCAGCTTTGCTGCAGAGGCAAGTCAGGCGGGGCGGGGGGGGACAAAGGGAAGATGGAGATGAAGGATGGGGTGTGTGAGGGATGGAATGACCAGAATGAAAGGCAGGGGAAAGGAATAAGGTACAGACATGAAGGAGAGACACACACACTGGAATGGAGCTCCACAATGCCACTCAGTCACTTTAGGACACCTTCACTCCACAAGTAGGATAAAATGAGCAGGAGGAGGAGGCACATTCATGAAGCTACACAAAGGACATGGTGCGTGTGTCTGTGGGGGGGAGCTGGTGCAGATGAGTCTACACATTCTACACGTGTGTAATAATCGTGGTCGTTTCCAGCTTCCTAGTGCCAAGTACTGGACCTGACATACCATTGATCAACTTGGTCATTGATGGTTCGTTAGTTTATTGAGCTACTACACTGCATACAGTGGCTCCGTCGTAAAGTCAGAGCTTGCTTGAGTTTGTCGTAGAATTGCATTTTCCTAACCAAGCCCCGGGTTATTTCATTATTTCATTTTGGTTTTTCAAACTCCTAGTATCTGCTCCCTGCTTCCAGCATGCCAAATGCACGACCAGCCTTATCCAGGAAACAGCCATGATTTGGCCTTCTGCTAACTCGCACATGGAGACTTGAGGGGCCCCATTGCTCTCCTTCCCATGGAAGAGACACAAAGGCCAAAGCTGTCTTCTTCAGTGGCTTCTTCACACACAGCTCTTCTATCCCTGTCCCCACTGAGGCAGGCTAGAACAGGGGCCTGAGGGAAGGAAAGAAGCTGTGGGAAGGCCCTAGAGCAACAAAGACAAAACAGCCAGTCCTCTGTGAGCCTCCTGCTCACAGTCACCCATCTTTGCCTGCACCTGCAAGGGAGAGCACAGCTGACGAGGGAGGAGTCAACCGCCCAAGGCAGCAGATAAAGAGAAGCCCGTTCCTGTCGTCTCCCTCGACCCCCACTCAGGCACGGCAGACCTATAGCGCCAACGAGAATGTTGTGTTTCCACTTCCTTTGCTTAGGACAGGACCAAGGAGAATGTTGCAACTTATAAATCTTCATCTGCTTGGAGAAAGGAAACGGGGGTACAGCCTAGGGCATGTAGCCCCCTTGAGCAAGCCCACCCAAAGTACATGTCTTGGGTGTGTACTTTGCTTTACATTAAACTCTTTGTTTGCTTAAACTGTGAAGCATTGCATCCTTGAATTCTTTCTCACAATTCTTTCTTGCAAAGAGACCAAGGACCTGGAAGTCTACCCGGCAACAGAAGGAGGGTGGATTTTCATTGATAACTAGATCTTCTCAGGTCAGCTCACATAATTGACATGCATTTTGTGTGCAACTTCACTCCTGGCTTCCTCCTACCCCTCCAACACTTGTCTCTCCCTGTCCCATTGCCCTCATGTCCTTTTAATCTAAAATTTTATCTTATTGTAGTGATACACTTTGAGTTGCCTGAAATCCTTTTTGGAACCAGGTGGATACAAACAAATGAATAAATAAGTTGATAATTCTTTGTACTCTTTCTTACCCCAATACAAATACAGGTGTGTATGGGGTGAGGAGCTACGGGAAGGTGGGAGGACAGAATTGCCTTGGTGACTTGGGGTGGGAAACCAGATGAACTTTTTTGCTTCTTTTTGTTTACAGTTTAACTGAAAAGGGAAGAATACCAGTGAAAATAAGTGTGAAGGTTTCAGTGTATATTACAGTAAGTTTCTAAGAGGAGAAACAAAGAGCCATAAAGACAAGTGATTTTCAAAGTGAAGGGCAATGTTTTGTTTGGCTTTCAATCCACTCTTGGAGGACCCTGTGCTAGGAAAGGGCTCTAACCTTTGTTGAGTCCTTCAATGGGCCAGTGGCTTTCATATGAATTATCCCATTGAGTCTTTTCAATAACACAGTTTCCAGCAGGAGAAACTGAGGCAGAAAGGGGTTAATTAACGGGCTCTAGGACATATTCCCACCCAGGGGCAAAATTTACTATTTCAATACAGTTCCTTCTGGTCACCTCTTTGTTACACCTTGGGGCGTCTTAGTCTGTTACAAAATTTGGGGCCAAAAGGCATGACTAAGGTAGTGTCTTCTTCAAGGCATGTGAAATCTGTAGAACAGAGGAAGTACGTGCAGGAAGAGCTACATATAAAGAAGGGACAAGAGAGGATGAAAATGTTTTTAGGAAGAGGGCAACACAACACATCTAGTGGCTTGGTCACAGAGGCCTGTGGAGGTTGGCAAGAAGCTGCAGGCCCCTTTCACTGCTCTGGGTCCCATCACCACCTTAAGTCTAGAAGTGGTTCAGATCCTCAAACAGGGCTTTTCTGGTTTTCAGGAGTTTCCCAGAGTCCCCCCCCCTCCCCCGTGGCCTGGTGGCCAGGTTCCTCACCTTCAGTTCAACCAGGCAGGGAATGGGGAGGAAGCCTTAGACAAGGAGATAAACAGCTGGGCTGGGAGCCAGAGCTGACTTCTCTTCCCGGCTCTCCACTCTGGGAACTGATAATTGTACAGGTTTGTCTTTGTGTGAAGGTTTCCCAAATTGAAAAAGTGAGAGTTACACCCACAAACCCTGGGGAAAAGCTTTAAGGGAGGAGCCCTTATCTCTGCCCCCAGCTGTGAAGCTGATTGATGCTATTAAAATTCTGAGGGAGTCTCTTTCAGGGGCAAAAAGAGAGAAAGAGAGGGAGTGGGGAGGGAAAGGAAAGGAGGGAGGGAGAAGGAGAGGAAGAGAGAGAGAAGCGGCTTGGGAAATGCTTGTTGATTTTCTTCTCAAAATAGTCTAGGTGGGAGGGGTGCTAACTGAGAGAGGAAAATGCACAATATGGAGGATTTCAGGGCTGTTGCTGGAGATAGCGCCGGGTAGCTGCTGTGTAAAGATCAGGGCCTGAAAGTCTCTCGGTTGCTATGCAAGCCTTTAGAACTATGTCTCCAAATTAGAATAATCAAATTAATGCTGAGTCTCATCCCTTAGGCTCCTCTTTAGGTTCCTAACACAGAATTGGAGACTTTAGGATTAAAAGATGTGGAACCAAATCTTTTATCAGCTGTGTGACCTTGGGAACTCTTTTAATAACCTCTCTGAGTCTAAATTGCTCACCAGAAGCCTCGCGGTATCGTTATTAAAAAACAAAAGTGATAGTGAAGGTGAAAGCTCTTTGCACACTGTAGAAGGCTAAATGAAACAAGCCTGTTAATCGCAACCTAGGTTGAGCCTTGAGAGGGTCCCAGTGCCCTAGGCCAGTTGAAATGGAGAGCAGGATATTGCCCAAGCCCTCTGGCTTCCTTGCAACTGACTTCACTGAGGTCAGACACCCGTTTCAAGAGAGAGTTCTTTGGTGCCCTCAGCAGATGCTCTGCCAGGGGAAAGCCAATGAACCCCCTCCGAGGAGGCCAGCATGTGGTCAACAGAGGGACTCTGAAAACTCTGTCCCTTAAATGAGTGCTTTGCCAATAAGTCCTCTAAGGCATGAGGCCTGGGAAAGAAATTGCAGGGCTGGGTCATTGGCTGTTCCTCTGGCCAGGTGAGGCAGGGTGGGCCCTGGAACATAGTTAGAGGGGATCCTGGTTCCCTTTCTGCCAGGGAGGGGCGGGGGGGGGGCTGGGAAGGGTGAGTGACAGGTCCTGCCCTTGCCCCAGGAAATGGTGTTGCTGAGGGAAACTTCTATTCCCCTCCCCTAAGGTCACAGAGTCTATCCTTGGGTTTAGCTGGAGAAACAGTTCTGTCAGTAGGTGCCTCTTTAGCTCTAGAGATCCTAGGACCTTAGCAGGTAGGTTGGGGTGCAGGCCATACTCACACCTCCTCACCAGTCCGGAGGCTAGGTTTTATCAGCACTCTCTTCTGTGCTAAACACCTGTGTGCCTCCCCAGTACTTAATTCCCAATAATGGGACTGCTTTGGGCCCCTAGATGTCTGAAGCTAGCCTTACCCCTCAGTCCTTTCCTTCTAGGCACACTTTAGACCTCTTTGTTCTCCCATCCCCACAGGCTTGCCTTCTTTTTCTTTTTTTCTTTTTCCTTTCCCCTCTACCTATTCTCTGGAGAAAAAAAAATTATCCATTGTACTGTGACATAGACCTCATGGTCTTTCTCAGATTCTACTCACCAGCACCACCTCCTCCTCCTTTTCCTTCTTCCTCTCTCTCTCTTCCACCGCCCGACCCATGTGTGGTGATCCTCCACTTTGGGATTTGAATGTAACACACGGTGCATGGTGTGGGATCTGGTTTCCTGAGAGGAGGGACTGAGCTATGCAATGCGGAAGTATGGGGGAGCATCTCCCTCTGGGATGGAGCTTGACCCGCGTCAGACAGGAGAGGGGAGAGGCCCTGATAGATAAAGCTCTCTCCTTTTCTGTGTGCCATTCTGAGGTATGAGCTGTGTTTCTCCCTGCAACCCTTCCAGAGAAGTCCCTTGTGTCAAGTAAGCATAGGTACTAACCCCCTAACTGCGCCTCTTCCTGGCCAGCTCTGGCCAGAATGGAATAGCATCCTGGCAACTGTGGCTTTCCTCACCTCTGTGACCTTCACCCCTGGCTCACACCAGTCACCTTTTAATCATTGCTCCAACCTCTGCCTTTCTAGAGGACCAGGCCCGAGGCACCATTTTATTTGATTGTGAGGTGAAGGCACTCTTTCACTTCTCCTCAGAAGTGTTTTTATTGAAAGACATTTCTAATTGTGGCTTTTACTTATTTTTTAATCATTAAAGGACAGGTGTGAAAGAGGAAGAGAAGGTATGGGGTAGGCAAGGAGGAGAGACAGAACGCCCACTTTCTTGCTACAGAAACCCTCTTTTCCTCTCAAGAGGCAGCTTGCTATTCTGAACACAAAGTTCCAAGCCTTTTAGTTCAAGGCAAGCCAGTAACGCAGAAATCTAGGTCCAGTGATTTAGGGAGAACACCTTGGCAAGCCTTTTCCAGGCTGGGTGGAGCTTGGAAAAGGCTCTTTTTGGTTTGTTGCCTAAAACTTTGCCACATGAAGAAGAAATCATAACAGGCATGATTCAGCCACCGCGAATGACTGGCTTCTGTTCTTTATTACCTTTTCTATTTTAAAGACATAATCAATGAAAGGACTTAGAAAAAATGGACTGCAGAGGTCATAAGGAGTCCTGAAATGGACTTTTTATCTGCGTTGTTTCTCTCATGGTGGCTTACTTTCATTTGCCTTTTGAAAGATGGGGCTGTGTCAACAGCAGCCCATGGCCTCATTACCCAGGCTGATGGGTGCACGGCACGCATGGAGCTGGGCTGCCTTTCCCCCTCTCCTCCTCCAAGCTCTCCAGTTCCACAGACTGCACAGGATGCTGGGAAATGGAGCTCAGCTCTGCAACCATGATCTAGTAAATTAGAGCATCCTGATTGGCAAATTGCAGGAACAGGCTTCTCCCTCTACTCTTCTGCCAGGAAATGGAGAATGCACAGAGAAGGAGCTTTGATATATGAGGAACATTTGTTTTCATCTCACTGTCTCTATGTGTTGTGTGTTATGGGTTCAAGTAAGACAGTCAGAAGGACCGGACCAGAAATGGGCTGGACGTTGACTTGGCACAGCCACATGGACCACAGCAGGCAATCTCAGCCACTAAAGAGGCAAAAATGTCTTCCTGCCCATCTCCCATGTTCATGCAGGTATCCAAGAGGTCAAAGGCTTCAGCAATCGTGAGAAGGCTTATACTGCAGGTGGGAAGAACATTGGCTGTTGAACGCTTGATTAACTGAGTTCAAATCCTCTTCTGCTACTTACTATGTGTGACCTTGCCTTCTCTCAGCCTCTCCTAATTATCTATAAAACGGAGATAGATAGTATGTCTTTTTCATGCACCCAGATCCTCCCTTGCTACTGGATATTCTCCAAGGGCTTTTAAGGTAGTCAACCTCTCCCATCTCAAAATTCAATTAAACAAAAATCTCCCTGACCCTGGTATCTCCTTCTAGTGACCTCTTTTCATACTACCTTTTACTCTCCTTCCCAATGGCTTTCCCCTTCCTTCCCTCCCACTCTCCCACTCATCAATCCACTGCAATCTGACCATCTATTCTATAGAAACTCCTGTTGTCAATATCACCAATGATCTCCATGTCCAGTGGATAGTTTTCAGCCTTAACTTGCTTGATCTCTCAGTGAGATTTGATCTCCAGACCCTTGTTCACGGCTTCTAGAAATTTTCTCCTCCTTTAACTTCTTTTTTTTTTTTTTTTAACTTTATTTTGTACATTTAATAATTGAAAACATAAGCAATAAAAAACTAAAAAGTAAACACAGATGAATAAATATATACATTTCTCAATTAAATGTCATGGATACATGTAAATTTTTTTGTTGTTTTGTTATTTGTTTGTTTTTTTGTTTGTTTTTTTGTGTGTGAATCAAACAATATATTACACAATATATTTGGTTCATAGTAATGCATTCATACAGTATTTGTCCTTTTGTGTCTGGCTTGCTTCACTCAACATAATGTCCTCCAGATTCATCCATGTAGCCATATGCTTTATGACTTCATTTCTTCTTACAGCTGCATAATATTCCATCGTGTGAATAGACCACAGTTTGTTTATCCATTCATCTGTTGATGGACACCTGAGTTGTTTCCAACTTTTGGCAATGATGAATAATGTGGCTATGAACATTGGTGTGCAGATGTCTGTTCGTGTCACTGCTCTCAGTTCTTCTGGGTATATACCCAGTAGTGGTATTGCAGGGTCACGTGGCAAGTCTATATTCAACTTCTTTAGGAACTGTCAAACAGTCCTCCATAGTGGTTGTACCATCCTGCATTCCCACCAACAGTGAAGAAGTGTTCCTATCTCTCCACATCCTCTCCAACACTTGTAGTTCTCTGTCTTTTTAATAGTGGCCATTCTGATAGGTGTGAAATGATATCTCATTGTAGTTTTGATTTGCATTTCCCTAATCATGAGAGATGTTGAGCATTTCTTCATGTGTTTTTTTTTGCCATTTATATTTCTTCTTCGGAGAAATGTCTATTCAAGTCTTTGGCCCATTTTTTAATTGGGTCATTTGTCTTTTTATTGTTGAGCTGTAACATCTCTTTATATACCCTGGATATTAAACCCTTATCAGATATGTGATTTCCAAATATTTTTTCCCATTGAGTCGGCTGCCTTTTCACCCTTCTGACAAAGTCCTGTGAGGTGCAAAAGTGTTTAATTTTGAGGAGGTCCCATTTATCTACTTTTTCTTTTGTTGCATGTGCTTTGGGTGTGAAGTCCAAGAAACCACCACCTACTACAAGGTCTTGAAGATGTTTCCCTACATTTTCTTCTAGTAGTTTTATGGTCCTGGCTTTTATATTTAGATCTTTGATCCATTTTGAGTTGATTCTTGTATAGGGGGTGAGATAGGGGTCCTCTTTCATTCTTTTGGTTATAGATATCCAGTTCTCCCAACACCATTTGTTGAAGAGACTGTTTTTTCCCATCATCGTGGGCTTGGTAGGTTTGTGAAAAACCAGTTGACTGTATAGGTGAGGGTTTATTTCTGGATTCTCAATTCTATTCCACTGATCGATATGTCTATCTTTATGCCAGTACCATGCTGTTTTGACCACTGTAGCTTTGTAATATGTTTCAAGGTCAGGCAGTGAAATTCCTCCCACATTGTTCTTCTTTTTTAGAATACTTTTGGCTATTTGGGTGCACTTACCCTTCCAAATGAATTTGGTAATTGCCTTCTCTAATTCTGTAAAGTAAGCTGTTGGGATTTTGATTGATATTGCATTGAATCTCTAAATCAGTTTGGGCAAGATTGACATCTTCACGATATTTATTCTTCCAATCCATGAACACGGAATGTCTTTCCATTTGTTTAGGTCTTTTAAATTTTCTTTTAGCATTGTTTTGTAGTTTTCTGCATATAGGTCCTCTACTTCTTTGGTTAAATTAACTCCTAGTATTTGAGTCTTTTTGTTGCTATTGAAAATGGAATTTTCTTCCTGATTTCCTCCTCAGGTTGTTCAGTACTAGTGTACAAAAACATTACTGAATTTTGTGTGTTGATCTTGTATCCTGCCACTTTGCTAAACTCATTTATTAGTTCAAGTAGCTTTGTTGTGGATACTTCAGGATTTTCTATACAGGATCATGTCATCCGCAAACGAGTTTTACCTCCTCTTTTCCTATTTGGACGCCTTTAAATTTTTTTTCTTGTCTAACTGGCCTAGCTAGAACTTCTAGTACAATGTTGAACAACAATGGTGACAGTGGGCATCCTTGTCTTGTTCCTGATCTTAGAGGGAACAAACTTTCAACCTTTCCCCATTGAGTATGATGTTGGCTGTGGGTTTTTCATATATGCCTTTTATCATATTGAGCAATTTTCCTTTTATTCCTACCTTTTGAAGTGTTTTTATCAAAAAAGGATGCTGGATTTTGTTGAATGCCTTTTCTGCATCTATTGAGATGATCATGTGGTTTTTTTCCTTCAACTTGTTAATGTGGTGTATTACATTGATTGATTTTCTTATGTTGAACCAGCCTTGCATACCAGGAATAAATCCCACTTGGTCGTGATTTATAAGTCTTTTGATATGCTGTTGGATTCGATTTGCAAGTATTTTGTTGAGAATTTTTGCAGCTATGTTCATGAGAGAGATTGGTCTGTAATTTTCTTTTCTCGTGGAATCTTTATCTGGCTTTGGTATTAGGGTGATGTTGGCTTCATAAAATGTGTTGGGTAATTTTCCCTCCTCTTCAATTTTTTGGAAGAGTTTAAACAGAATTGGTGTTAATTTTTTTAGAAATGCTTGTTAGAATTCACCTGTGAAGCCATCTGGTCCTGGACTTTTCTTTGCTGGGAGATTTTTGATGACGGGTTCAATCTCCTTAATTGTGATTGGTTTGTTAAGTTCTTGTATTTCTTGTTGCGTCAGTGTAGGTTGGTTATGAGTTTCTAGAAATTTGTGCATTTCATCTAGGTTGTCTAGTTTGTTGGCATATAGTTTCTCATAAGATCCTCTTATGATTCTTTTTATTTCTGTGAGGTCATTTGTAATTTCCCCCCTTTCATTTCTGATTCTATTTATTTGCATCTTCTCTCTTTTTTTCTTTGTTAGTCTAGCGAGGGGTTTGTCAATTTTATTGATCTTCTCAAAGAACCAGCTTTTGGTTTTGTTGATTTTCTCTATTGCTTTTTTGTTCTCATTTTTATTTATTTCCGCTCTAATCTTTATTATTTCTTTCCTTCTTTTTGCTTTGGGATTGGTTTACTGTTCTTTCTCTAGTTTCTCAAGTTGTTCAGTTAAATCTTTGAGTTTAGCTCTTTCTTGTTTCTTAATATAGGCATTTAGGGCTATAAATTTCCCTCTCAAGACTGCCTTTGCTGTATCCCATAAGTTTTGATATGTTGTGTTCTCATTTTCATTTGTCTCAATATATTTACTGATTTCACTTGCAATTTCTTCTTTGACCCACTAAATATTTAGGAGTGTGTTGTTCAGTCTCCACACATTTGCAAATTTCCTTTTTTCCTGTCTGTTATTGATTTCTAGTTTCATTCCATTATGATCTGAGAACATGCTTTGTATAATTTCAATCTTTTTATATTTATTGAGAGCTGTATTGTGACCTAACATGTGGTCTATCCTGGAGAAAGATCCAGGGGCACTTGAGAAGAATGTATAACCCGCTGAGTTTGGATGCAGTGTTCTGTATATGTCTGTTAGGTCTAACTTGTTTATCATATTGTTCAAGTTCTCTCTTTCCTTGTTGATCTTCTGTCTAGTTGTTCTATCTAATGATGTGAGAGGGGTGTTGAAGTCTCCGACGATTATTGTAGAAATGTCTATTTCTCCCTTCAGTTTTGCCAGAGTTTGTCTCATATATTTTTGGGGCACCCTGGTTAGGTGCGTAGATATTTATGACTGTTATATCTTCCTGGAGGATCGTCCCTTTTATTAATATATAATGGCCTTCTGCATCTCTTATCACATTTTGCATTTGAAGTCTGTTTTGTCTGATATTAGTATAGCTACCCCAGCTCTTTTCTGTTTCCTATTCTCATGGAGTATCTTTTTCCAACCTTTTACTTTCAGCCGGCTTGTATCCTTGTGTCTGAGATGAGTTTCTTGTAAGCAGCATATGGATGGCTCATGTTTTTCTATCCATTCTGTCAGCCTGTATCTTTTGATTGGGGAATTTAATCCATTCACATTCAATGATATTACTGAAAATGCATTATTTATTTCCTCCATTTTATTCTTTAGTTTTCATATGTCATCTTATTTTTGTCTTTCTTTTTACTCTTTTGGTTATCCTTTCTGCTTTTCTTTCTTCTATACTCTCTTCCAAGCCTCTCTCTCCTGTCTTTTTCTTTCAGGTTCTAAGGCTTCCTTTAATATTTCCTGCAAATGTGGATTCTTTTTTGCAAACTCTCTTAGTTTCTGTTTGTTTGTGAATACTTTATACTCACCTTCATATTTGAAGGACAGTTTTGCTGGGTAAAGAATTCTCGGCTGGCAGTTTTTCTCTTTCAGTTTCCTAATTGTATCATACCACTGTCTTCTTGCCTCCATGCTTTCTAAAGAGAAATCTGCACAAAGTCTTATTGGACGTCCTTTGTACGTGATCGTTTGCTTCTCTCTTGCTGCTCTGAGCATTTTCTCTTTATCTTTTACATTTGACATTCTGAATAATATGTGTCTTGGAGTAGGTCTATTTGGATTTATTCTTATTGGGGTACGGTGTGCTTCTTGGACATGAAAGTTCATTTCTTTTGTGAGAGTTGGAAAATTTTCAGCTATTATTTCCTCAAATACTCTTTCTGCCCCTTTTCCTTTCTCTTCTCCTTCTGGAACTCCAATGACATGTATGTTCTTGCGTTTTGTGTTGTCATTCAACTGTCTGAGCCCCTGCTCAATTTTTTCCATTCTTTTCTCTCTCTGTTCTTTTCTCTCTTCAATTTTAGCTGCTCTGTCTTCAGTATCACTTATTCTTTCTTCTATCATTTCGAGTCTGCTGTTGTATGCTTCAAATGTATTTTTTACTTCACCTATTGTGTCTTTCATTCCCATGAACTCCGTTACTTTTCTGTTCATGATTTCAAATTCTTCTTTACGTTCGCGCAATGACTTCTTGATGTCATTGATCTCTTTAACTATATTCTCTTTCATCTCATTAATTTGATTTTGGAAATGTGTGCTCATCTCACTGATTACTTCTCTCAAATTCTGCATCTCTTCTGGGACTTTGCTGTATTCCTTTTCTTGGGCCATGTCTTCTATTTTCTTAGTATGGCTCGTAATCTTTTGCTGGTGCTTAGGCATCTGGTTAGTTTGTATTTTACTTAGATGCTCTATCTCCTTCTCTTTTATGGGGTTTTAGTGGCAGGAGGCTGTGAGTTACCACAGCTCTTTGATTTTTGGCTCAAACTTGATTGTTAGGATTGTTCTGCTGGTTGCTCAAAACTGGGCACTGGACCTAGGGCCTTGGGCAGGGAGGCTATAGAGGCCAGGAAAAGACCCTCTTACTTATTAATTTTCTTATGTGTACTTCCTTGGTCTGCCAGGAGATGGCGCTTGTTGGCTGCTCTCAATTCAATGCCTGGTCGGACCGTATTTGTTGTGACACCAGATCAATGTGATAGAGCTTCCTGTCTGGGGGCTAGGAGCCCTGTGATTCAAACTTTCTGAGACAGTTCTCCAGACTTCTCTTGTAGCACCCCCCTTTTCCCAGCTAGAAAATATTTCCACTCCCTTCTGAATCCTCAACAATCAGTCCCTGTTAGTAGAGGAGGAGATTTGGAGGTTTGTATATCTTTAGCCCCTTGCAGGTTCCAAGGCAAACAATGGCGCAGCCCCACCCAGCCTGGAAAGGCTCTCGGGACAGGGCAGACCAAACCTGGGAGTCCAAAGCAGGGTCAGCCCCAGGCTCTCTCTCCCCTCTTCCGTGGTGTCCTCAACAATTAGTCCAGGCTAGAAGAGAGGGAGGTTGCGAGGATCGGATTTCTCCAGTCCTTTCCGGGCTCCCAGGGCAAACCGGGTTTGGAAGGGTCCGTGGGGCTCTGCAGCCCAAATTTCAGGTCCGAACCTGAGTCAGCCTAAGGCTGTGTCCCTCTCTCTCCCCTTTCCGGGAGTGGCAGATCCCTGAAGCCCCCTTTGTCTGGGGTCGCAGGCCCAGGGGCCCGAGAATTCTGAAGAGTGTGGGGGAGGGTGCCGGCAGCAGCAGAAGCTGCTACTTGCAACTCACAGTTCTGTAGTCGCGATTTCCCTCTTCTGTCCCTCTCTCCTCTGGGTGGTGTGCAGCCTTCACCTGGTGACCTAAACCCTAGAAGATCTTTTTCGGGGCTGTTTCAGCTTGTCCTCTAGCTATTTTTCTGGAGAAGAGATTCCCATGTCTTACTAGTCCGCCATCTTCCCAGAAGTCCTCCTTTAACTTCTATCTTCCTCACCTGTTCTAAGTGGTTTTGCTTTAAAATTTTTTTGTCTGATCAGTTTTCTTAATTTAAGATTTATTTTATTTATCCTCTTCTCCCCTCCCCCCCCTGCCCGCCCCCTTTTGTTTTGCACTCGCTGTCTGCTCTTTGTGTGTTTGTGTTCTTCTGTGTCTGCTTGTCTTCTCTTTAGGCTGCACCGGGAACCAATCCTGGGACCTCCTGGAATGGGAGAGAGGTCCTCAATCTCTTGCGCCACCTCAGCTCTCTGGCCTGCTGCGTCTCTTATTGTCTCTCCTCTGTGTATCTTTTCATTGCGTCATCTTGCTGTGCCAGCTCTCCACTTGAGCCAGCACTCCTGCATGGGCCAGCACTCTGCATGGGCCAGCTCTCTGCTTGCGCCAGCTTGCCGCGGAGGCCAGCTTGCTTTTCACCAGGAGGCCCCAGGAATCCAACCCTGGACCTCCTATATGGTAGAAGGGAGTCCAATCGCTTGAGCCACATCCATTTTCCTCTAAGTGTTTTTTGACTCCCTGACCAGACTGTTAAATGAGTTCCTCTGGGCTCAGCAATGGGCCCTCTTCTCTTTCACCTCTGAGCACTCTCCTGGGGCAATTCTACCACCCCCTGTCTTTCAACACCATCTATTTGACAGCCTCTCTCAATCCATATCTGCAGCCCAGACTTGTATCCTAAGTGCCAGACTCACATACAGAGAGGGATTCAACTCTAACATGCCCCAGCTGAATTCATCATCTGCCTTCCAAAGCCTGGCTCTCCTCTGGGGGTCCCATCCCAACGCGGGCACCGCCATCTACCCAGTGCTCAACTGAGTTAGGAACTTGGTGTCACCCTTGGTGCTCCCTCTTCCTTAACCCCACATCCCATCACCAAATCTTACCAATTTTATAAGATTATAATATCTCTGGCATCGTTTCTTTTCCCACCTCCACTTCCATCTTAATCCAACACTCATCATTCCCACCTGGATGATTACAATGGCTTCAATCTTCCTATCTGTTCCTTACTCTGTGGCAAAATAAAGAAATAAAAATACCAACCCTATGGTTATGCCCCCTCCTGTAGAGCCCTTAGTTTCCTCATTGCCCTTGGGTGCAAGCCCTAAAGTCTGTAATCAAGGTGTCCAGGCCTCCCTCAGGACAGCTAGCCTCTGCCCACCTTGCCTACTCCAACTCTTCCACTCTGAGCTTCCTCCTCTCTTCTCCTGGATTCTTTTTTTTTTTTTTTTTTAAGATTTATTTTATTTATTTATTTCTCCCCACTTCCACCCCCTTCCCAGTTGTTTGCGCTCACTGTCTGCTCTCTGTATCTGTTTGTTGTGTGCTCTCTGTGTCTGCTCATCTTCTTCTTTTTTTTTTTTTTTTTTAGGGGACACTGGGAACCAAAGCCGGGACCTTCCATGTGGGAGGG
Organism: Tolypeutes matacus; assembly: GCA_026826555.1. Classification (NCBI taxonomy): domain Eukaryota; kingdom Metazoa; phylum Chordata; class Mammalia; order Cingulata; family Chlamyphoridae; genus Tolypeutes; species Tolypeutes matacus. Next base: position 26,857,967 of record JAKSZT010054458.1, read on the forward strand.
AGACACCCAATCTCTTGAGCAACCTTTGCTCTCTGCTTGTTGTGTCTCTCATTGTGTTTCCTCATTGAGTCTCCCCATTGTGTCATCTCAATGTGTCATCTTGTTGCATCAGCTCACTATCATGCTTGATGTCTTTAGGAAGCACCGGAAACTGAACCTGGGACCTCCTATGTGGTAGGCAGGTGCCCAACCGCTTGAGCCACATCCGCTTCCCCTCCTGGATTCTTTCAGACTCTTACACACCACACACTTGTGTCAGCACCTTTGAATATATTGTTTCCTTGGCCTGGAAAGACCCTTACTCACTCTTTTCCCTTCCGTGGCACTCCTCAAGCCTGCTGTTGTTTAATTTTGTATTCCTTACTCCTTGGCTCCCAGCTTCATGAGGAAGGTACTATGTATACTTTTGTTTCTTCTGTATCCCTAGCATCTGACACCATGTCTGGCACCTAGTAGGTGCTTAAATGTATATATTTGAATTGAAGAGATTTTGATAAAACTGCTTTGGAACTGTAAAAGCTATATAATGTTGGGGATGATTAGTTCTGCTTTCTAGCTCAGAACAAGCAGGATGGAATATTCTATCATCATTTGGATTTGAGTGGAATTTATTTATATCTCAGTGTTAAAGCTTCCAGGCATTTGCATCTTAAGCTTTTTATTTTTACCTGAAGAATGAAGGGATTTGTGTCTTTTTAAAGGAATTTCAGGCAATAGCCAGCAGGTGGGTTCATTAAGGAGGCAACAGAATATTCTCTCCACTATTTTTACTTTGGTTTCATAGTTTGGAAACCAAAAACCAAAGAGACAAGCAGCGGAGGCCAAAGCTCTGGCTTCAGGACTCTTGCCCCACACTCTTTAAAAGGTTTAACCCCAGGTACTCCCATCTGGAGGGGAGGAGGGGCTGCTGACCTTCTGGGGAGGCAACTTTGTGGCATAGGACATGCCTGGGCTATCCTTAGATAGCCTGAGTTCAAAGCCTGTATTAACCTTGGACTTTGAATAATCACTTAATTTGTGCCTCAGTTTCCTGATTTGTAGAATAAAGATCAAATCCTTGGCCTTCCAGAATTACTGTGAGGAGTAAAGCAGATAACATATCAGAAAAAAAAAAAATTTTTTTTTTGTAAACGGAAAAACTGAAAGAAAGGTAGTACTATTATGCCATTAAGCCAAACTCCCATTAAGCCAGACTCCCCTTAGCATGAGCTGTCCCCACTAAATGACCAGGTGTCAACAGAGCTTCCAGCCCAATGCTGAGTGTGTGCATGTTTCACTGCCCCATGGCCTGTAAACTCCTTTAAAACACAGAGATGGGCCTGAGTCATCTCTACATCCCCAGAACTGAGCAGAGGTCAGACACCCAGGAAACTTTTAATCACCACTTGTTGAATGAATGTAAGGTGGGAAGAAAAGAGGTCAGTAGGGGAGGCGTAGGTTAGATCCCTAGAGAAACATACATGTCTTAGAAGTCAGAGAGAACAACTAGAGGCACCGAATTAACTGAAGCACACTCTCCGAATTCCCTTGGCTCAGACCCCAACTCTTAGAGCTCTCCTGGAAGGCAGCCAGCTCCAGGGGTGGGGCTGGGGAAGGAATGAGGCCCTCTTTGTCTAGACCTTCACTTGGCAACACGGTGGCCCTCTCCTGGGGGTCCCTGCTGAGCAGCTGGGAGCAGTGGTGAAATAAGAATTGCCTGGACTTGGGTGCCTTTCAAGAGATGTAGGCCCTGGTCTCACTCTCAAATAAAGCTGATAGAGCCGAAATACAAAGAAGCTTTTGTTCCCAGTCTCCTGAAACATACTAAACATCTATCCACCCATTAAAAGTCTGTTAAGCTCTGCTGTGTGCTATACTAGGTGCTGGGGTGACATAAAATGAATCACACCCCGTGCCAATCTCAAGGACTGGGGAGCATGACTTCTCTGCTACTTGGGGGTACACCTAAGTGGAGGGCTTCTTCAGAGCAGAGTTTATGGGGGAGGCAGCAGTGACACAGGTCTTGGTTTGGGGAGGTGAAGGAGTGGCAGAGCCCCTGCATCCGGCAGGCTTGGTGCCCGTGCTCTTGACACTGCTTACAGCTTTATGGCCCTGGCTGGTGGAGTGTGACCAAAGGCACTTAGTATGAGGAACGCAGGGGGCTCCTTTCTTACCCTCCACCCCACTGGGGAATTGCAAATCACCAGATAGGATGTTGGCCGGGCGGCATACTTCTGGAACTTCTCAATAGCCTTCTGCAGGAATCCTTTCTGGAGCCAACAAATAGAGAAATCATATGTTTAGGATCCAAAAGATCTTGCTGTTTGTTGTTTGTTTTTTAAGGGCAATGGTTAGATAGTGCACTGAGACTAGCTCCCTCCTCGGCAGAAACAGAGCCGGGTGGTCAGCGTGACCTGAGGACTGGGAGGTGAGGCTGTAGGTGTTGTTCCGGGGTCAGGGAAGAGTGGTCTGGGGACTAACCCTCCCCACTGGCTGCCTGTTATTAATGTGGCAGGAAAGTTTTCGGGTAGTGCAAAAGCAAATAGAAAAGGCCCCTGACTTGGATGGCTGAGTGTCCTTCAGCTGACAGAAGATCACTTCGGGGCAGAGGGAGCAGCCACGAAAAAGAAAATGGCAATTACTCAACCAGCTCTGTGCCTCATGTTGAATCTATCCTGCTCTTCAGTTTCTTCCACACACAAAGAAAGTGGCTCCCTGTACTTTGAAAAGATTGCACCAGAACATCGGTGTTGACAGGCGCCTTCTCAGGCGGATCCACTTTCTCAATATATTGAACAAGCAGGGGCTGCTAAGGGCCCCCGGCCAGCCCCGCGCAAGCCTGGACGACACGTGAGTAAGGTTTTGCCACAGTTCTCGCCGCGCTCCTTCAAGCTCCATTTTGGGCCGGGTGTAGCCAACTAGCTTTCAGCAAGGCGGCCCCCAGAGCTTGATGTGAGAACCGAAGGAAGCTGCTTGCTCTCCGTCGTGCAGTCCCTCTGAACAAAGGGCCTGTGTGCGCTGGAACCACAGTGCCTCTGTCCAGAGCTGGGTCTTGTGTGGTGGGTATGGCTGGAAGGTCAGCAGCGTGGCTGAGGGGTGTGTTAGAATACAGATCGTCGCTGAGCCCTTGGGGCGGTGCCTGTCGTACGACTGGCAGCAATGGACGTTTGGCTGCCAATGCGGGCATACTTCTTTGCTGCATGGCCAAAATCCTGTTTGGTGATTTGACAAGGGTCCTAAGCTCTCTTTGTACATCAGCACTCGGGTCCCGGAGCTCCCAGCGTGGGATGCCTGCAGCTGGACAACTGGGACGTGCCTGGCCATTGATCAGTCGCTCAGTGAGCCTGGAAACTGCAGCTGGAAACGACTTTAGAGCCCTTTGCTTGCTTCTCTTTGTCCACAGCCGCTCCCAGCAAAGCAGGGCTCATCATTCATGGGGAGACAGAGCTATCTGTTACACTGTACTATCTTGAGGAAGGGCTGAAATATCACACCAGATTCTGCTAAAGATAAGAAAAATTGGATGGTTTCTTCCTTTATTTTCTAAACAACTTTCTCAGAAAAAAAAATAAATAAATAAATAAGGGCTTCATTGCAGGTCCCACCCAGATACAAGGCATTGTCCTAGTTAGCTGAGATGCATCTTCTGTTTTCCCTTAAATCAAGCTTAAATCCTGTTGTGCAAGCAATTTACCAAACATGGAGTCCTTAACTAGAGAGGAAAGGCCTTAGTATTAAGATGTGCTGTTAACTTAGTATCTTACCCTTGTGAAATGGCAACTAGTACAAGTATATCCCTTCTCTGATGTCTTCACACACTCCCTGTTGAAGCTCATCCTCTTTCATGGCAAAGCAAGTAACTTCCAAATCCCTCCTTGCTCTCTCATCTCACTTCTGCTCACTTCTCCATCTTCTTGCCCTTCCTCAGGCTTCTCCTGCTCTCTCTTTCCTGCCTCTCCCCCCTGGATCTCGTGGCTTATTAGGTCTCACCAGACCCGTTAGCTGCCCTCAGGATTCATGAAGCAAAATCCCAACCCTGGACACACGAAACCACTGACTGCCTTTGCCTTTGCCACATCTTTGAGACTGAACACTCCTGGAGCAGGTGGCCATCCTGTACAGCCCCCGGCCTCCACTGGGCCCTCAGTGCTGCCCATCATGCCTTCCCCTGTCCTCAGAGAGCTTCCACTCCCACACCCCTAGTGACTAGCCAAGTCTTTTAACTCTCTTCCCAAGGCTCTGCTCAACCCTGAGTCCCTGATGCTCAGCAGATAAACTCATCTCCAATGTCTAGGCACCAGGCTCAATCTCCCACAACTTCCCACCCCATTCCTACAAACACCTTCACATCGACACCCATTCTCCTTCAGTCTCCCAGGCATGCCCTCTTTCTGTGACCTCAACTCTATTCCTTAATGCCTACAGACAGACTTTGGGTAATTACCCTCTCTGTTTCAATTTTTCTAAGCTTCTTCCAACTCCCCTTCTAAATTTACTCAAGTTTCTCCCTTTAGTTACTGCCCAACTTTTCTTCTCCCATTGTCTTCCAAGCTTCTTGCTGTCCACACATCCATACATTCTTCGACTCTTTGTAATCTGGCTTCTGCCTCCACCTGCCATATGACTAAAACCACTGTCCCTGAGGTGACCAGCGATCTCCCAAGTGACATATTGAAAAGACTGGTTTTAGTTCTTTTCCTACTAGAACTCTTTGTGGCATTTGAAAATATGGATTACCCTTTGTCGAAGCTTCCTGATGTCTTAATTTCCGTATATTGTATTCCCGTTCTTCATGATCGCTCTGAAATGTCCTTTGTGTGTCTCTCATGGGCTCCTCTTCCTCCACCAGTCACATGCACATTGGTGTGCCCGGGATTCTCTTCTGACTCACTGCCCCTCTTGCTCTGCCACACATGCCCCCTGGTGAAGCTCGTGCTTTCTCATGGGTTAGGCAAATAACTCCCAACTCCCTCTTTCTACCTGAGACCTTAAGCCCTAGCTTCTCCCACAGGCACCACTAATCCAGAGTTTCCAATCACTACATCCCCCTTAACCTTTCCTCCCCTACCTTCCTTATATTACCGAATGGCATCTTGGCTTTCCTGCTTCCCAAACCACGCACGACTCATTACCCATCTCTACCCTTGTCCTGTCAATCATCAAATCCTCCCAATTCTCTCTCCCAACAAGTATCTCTAAAACTTATCCACTTCTCTCCCTACTATCCCCTACCTCCCTCTTGCCTGGCCAAATACAAGAGATGGCTGTCTCTTTGCAGACCTTCCCATTTTCTACCCAGTGGCCAGAGGGACCCCTCTGAAAAGCAAAGCTGGAATTGTCAATCCCCTGCTTTAAACCTCAGTAGACTCTCTGGATCACACACAGCCCTGTGTGATCCGTGCTGCCTGTCTTTCTCTGCAGCCTTGAGCTTTCCGCTCCAGCAACACCAAATTGAATTGCCAGTGCTGTCTCTTGTTTTCCTCTCTGCTGGGAATGACCTGTCCTCCTCCTCCTCTGCCCACTCATCTCTTCACTTGACTGACTCTTACTCCTACTTTAAGACCAGATAAGTTGTCCTCTCTTCAATCCTCCTCCACGACCATCTTCTATGTGCTCCTGTAATATCCTGTGCTACCCCCACATGCACCTATTATATTGTATTAGACATAACTATCTATGTCACCACTCTCTCTGGACCCCTAAGGGCTGGAAATGGGTCTTATCCATCTTTGTAGCCTGAGTGCCAAAAACTGCACCTAGAACATAAGGGGACTCAATAAGTGTTTGATGAATGGATCAGTGAAATGTAAGACATTCCAAAAAAGTCAGACAAACCACAGACTAAAATTTGCTGCAACCCAGTTCCTTAAATTTAGGAAGCTAAGTCCTATGCATTGCTAGTAAATCTCTCCTTGTCCTGTTCCTCATGGGTGGGTGTGCTGGTTACTCTCTGCATGTCTTTCCAGAAGGATTTTCAGCTTTCCTGCCCATTTTATGCCTATGGCCACAGGTCCTGCTGGGCAGCCCCTTTCCCAAAGCTTTAGATCTCACCAGGTTCTGGCTATCCCGCCCCCTCCCCTTATGGGGTTAAGGCATCTCCCCATTGCTAGTCTCAGGGAACTTGTTCCTTGTTGTCAGTCTAATCTTGCCCAGTCCTCTGAACAGTTTCCTTCTTAAGCTCTGGTGAGCCATGTGTTTCCTGCCAGGACTCTGACCAATACGGTCAGTCGCTGGGCAGGTGTGTGGGGCCAGAGAGGATAACCATGGTTCATATGTAATTGCTTGTTTGTTTGTTTTTTAAATAATCTTTTTAACTATTGCTTAATTCCCTCCCAGTTCTGTTTTCAAAGCACCACATACCTAGCATTTTTACACGAAGCTTGCTATTTGACCTTAGCCATGCACTACTGACTAAACGGAAAACGTTTAGTTTTACTTGCCCTTTTATTGAACACCTCCAGGTGTCAGGCACTGTTATGGGCACTGGGGATCCAAAGAGGAAAAGCCCCTGTTTCTGCTCGAAGGAACCAGAATCCAGTGCGGGAGACAGACCTGTGGACAAAGCACAGGGGCCACGGAAGCCCCAAGGGGCACCTGTGCCTGGCCTTGGGCTGGGTCGCTCATCTGCATGAACCCTGAAATGGAGGCTGTCCCCTCCTCAACCTGGACACCTTAGGACAACACTGATCCTTTTCCTTCAGTTGTTTTTCAGAGAAACATCTTCAGAGCTTTTAATCAGCGAGATCCCTTCTGACGAGCCAAATACACACAAGATACTCATTTAAGATGTTTTCTCTTTCCCTAACATGATAGGTCTCTTCTATTGGAGAGGACTTCAAATGATCACCTGGAAAGCAATTTTTGATTTTAAATGATCATGAGAGTGGATCTTTAAAAACAGAGGCTCCAAAAACAAACAAACCCCACCCCCCACACACACACCCCTGAGGTTCTTAAGCTTTATCATTGTCCTATATAATAAAGCATGAAAGCTGGGTGGGGGTGGGGTGGGAGAGAGGGAGGGAAATATGGGGATCAGGATGTTTCTTGGAAGTCCCTGCAATGATTCTCATGTTCAGCCCAGGGAGAACCATTGCTTTAGATTAGCTTCTATTTATAGAAACTGTAACTTAGACCAGAGTTTTCCAAAGTGTGCTTCCTTAGCTACATGCCTTAAAATCACCTGGGCAAGACTTAAATTGTTAAGATGACAATACTTCCTAAGTTGATCTCCAGATTCAACACAATCCCTATCAAAATCCCAGCTGGCTTTTTTTTTTTTTTCCCCCAGAAATTGACTTGGCCCTAAAATTCACACAGATAGTCAAGGGACCCAGACTTGCAAAAAACAATCTTGGAAAATAAAAACAAAGTTGAAGATGAACACTTCTCAATTTCAAAACTTTCAACAAATGGTGCAGGGACAACTGGATATCTACATATAAAAGAATGAAGTTGGAGCCCTACCTCACACCACATACAAGAATGAAGGGGATGGATGTGGCTCAAATGGTTGGACATCTGTCTCCCATACGAGGGACCTGGGTTCAAGCTCCAGGACCTCCCAGTAAAAAAAAAAAAAAAAAAGGAAAAAAAAATTAACACAGAATGGATCAAAGACCTAAATTTGAAAGTTAAAACTGTAAAACTTTTAAAAGAAAACATAGACATATATCTTTGTGATCTTGGATTCTTTGATATGGTTTGGTTGACACCAAAAGCAGAAGCAACAAAAGAAAATTAGATAAAGTTGACTTCATTAAAATTTAAAATGTGTCCTTCAAATGATATTATCAAGAAAATGAAAAGACCCACAGAATGGGGAGAAATATTTTCAAACTATTTTACATAATATATAAAATATAATATAAAATTTGAAAATAATAAGAGACCAATATCCAAAATATATAAAAACTCTTAGAAATCAACAATAAAAAGGCAAATAACCCAATTAAAACAGGGGCAAAGGATATGAATAGACATTTCTCCAAAGAAGATATACAAATGGCTAATTAGCATGTGCAAAGATGCTCAATATCATTAATCATTAGGGAAGTCCAAACCGAAATCACTACCTCTTCACATCCCCTAGGATGGCTACAATAAAAAAGATGGACAATAACAAATGCTGGTGAGGATATAAATAAATTGGAACATACACACACTATTGGCAGGAATGTAAAATGGTACAGCCACTTTGGAAAATAGTTTGGCAATCCCTCAATAAGTTAAACAGAGTTACCATATGACCCAGCAATTTCACTTCTAAGAATATACCAAAGAAAAGTGAAAACATATGTCCACCCAAAACTTGTACACAAATATTCATAGCAGCATTATTCATATGAGCCCCAAAGTGGAAATAACCTAGATGCCCATCAATGGATGAATGGATAAATAAAATGTGGTCTATCCCGACAATGGAATATTATTCAGCCATAGAAAGGAATGAAGTCCTGTTACATACTATAACATGGATGAACCTTGAAAACATGCTAAGTAAAAGAAGCAAGATACAAATGGCCACATATCGAGTGATTCCTTGTTATGATATGTCCAGAATAAGCAAATCCCCAGAGTTAGAAAGTAGATTAGTGTTTTACCGGGCTTGGGAATAGGGGAGAATGTGGGATGACAGCTAATGAATATGGGTTTCTTTTGGGGGTGATGAAAATGTTCTGAAATTAGATAGTAGTGATGGTTGTACACCTTTGTGAATATACAAAAAAAAAAGCCTATTGATTTGTACACTTTAAAAGGGTGAATTTTATGATAGGGAAATAAAAAAATAATTTTTAAAATCACCTGTGTATTTTGGGGCTGGAAATATGTATTTGAAGCAAGTTCCATCATCATTCTCAGGCACACTGAGAATAATGGTCTCATTTGTATGACTTTATGGCCCAAAGACAGGAAAAATGGAAAATCTGTTAAAAAACAAAACAAAACAAAAAACAGCACAAACAACAAAGAAGCAACAATCAGATATCCAAAGCATAGAAAGTGATCATTCATTGAACAACTATTTAGCCATTGCCTGCTCTGTAACATGCTGGGCCTAATGAGGTCATCACACACCCTGACATATAGGAGCTTAGAGTCCAGGAGGGACACAGACATGCAAAGAAGTAGTTACATGGCAAAGAGACAACTGCAACATCTGCTTTGATGGAGGTGAGTACAGAGTGATGCAAGGCCAATAAGAAGCCCAAGTCCAGCCCTGAGGAGTCAATGGAAGAGACAGTATTTGAGTTGAGCTCAAGTTCTGGGCACCTAAAGAGAATATGAAAGAGAGACAAGAGGCATTGCATGCAGAGGAACCACATGTACCAAGGCACAGGAGCTCGGAGAACTTGGTATATTAAAGGAACTGCTGGAGGCTGAAGCCAGATGTCCAAAGGGAGGAGAGGCAGGAGAGGAAGCAGGAAGTTTGTAGTTTATCATGCAGTGAAGGACCATTGGAGAATTTAGAAAAATAGGATACTGTTTCTCATTTAGAAAGATCAGGCTGATGGCAGGGTACAGGATTGGAGCAGAGGGCCAGGAGGCAGGTAGGAATAAGGCTTTATCAGAAAGGATGAAGGCCCAAACTCTGGTAGCACAGGGGAAAGGGAAGAGGAGGAGAGAGACTGATTCGATACTTATTTAAGAAGGGGAGTATGTGAATGCATTGTAGGCAGGCATGTTTAGTAACATCTCTGTCCTCTGCCCACTAGATACGAGTGGCACCTCCCTGCAGCTGAGATAAACAAAAATGTCTTCAGATATCCCAGAATTCCCTGGGAGGCAAAATCAGCCCAGTTGAGAACCACTAGTCTAAGATAACTGAGTCCTGCTGCCAGGATATTGTCACATCTCCCTCAAGGTGACTTTTTCTTGGAAGGTGCTTTTGAGTGTCTATGATGGTAAGGAGGATGAACTCCAGTGGAATTACAGATCTGGTCACGTGACCACTTTTGGGTGCTTGTTTGCTAATAAATATCTGTATTTGAGACAGAATCTGATCTGAGATTTGCTCTGATTGTGAGGTTGTGTGAGAGGAAAGTTTTAGCCTTGGCCTTTCTCTAACAATTTGGAGAAAGCATTAGCTACCAAACAGATGATTGTGAACAACCAACGTGACATGTCAATTAGCAACAGAGTCATCAAAGATGATTGGTCATTTTTCTGGCTGGGCCAGCTGGGTGGATGAGTGATGTCATTCCCTGAAATAGTGAGTCCCTGAGAAAGTGCTTGGGTTCAAAGGCAAGAGGGAAGGAGAATGTAGAGGAGCTAGCTCTAAGACCAGGAACTTTTACAGTGCACATAATGGATTTCTTTTGGTTTTCTCAAGTGATTACTTTACAAGAACTCTCACCCCAAACTCACGGGTAGGAGTTCATTTCTAGGGTGGTGGTGCCATGTCTTCATGGAGGTCACATAGTATAGGCCTGTGGTGGCCACAGCAGGGCCAAACAATTCTGTTCAGCTCTGAGGCCATGCAGACCTCCTCAACAGAGAGCTCCCGTGTTGCGAAGGGAACAGTCATGGAATGTCTGAGTGGGAAAGGGCCTTAGCAAGATCTCACCCTGTCATCATTCACAACAGGTCTGTGCCCTCATAGATTTCCTTTAAAATAATCATTCTGGATGTTGTGTGGAGACTAGGGCAATGGAGAAGAAGAAAGGGCATCAGTTAGGTGATATTGCAGCATTCCAGGTGGGAACCAATATTGGTTTGGACTAAGGTGGTGGTATGAGGACAGATTGGAGTGGACAGATTCCAGGCCTAGTGCTGACTCATCCTCTCCTGATGAAACCCCTTTGTGGCCTCTCATTGCACTTAGAATGATTCTACAGTCCTTACTGGTTTTACAATGCCCTCCAAGTCTGACCCCCACCAGTCCATCTAATTCAGCCAACTTTTACCTCTCCATCAAACTCTGACCACACTGGCCCCCCTTATCTCTCTGGAATGTGCTCAGCTCTTACACACCCAAGGGTCTTGGAATTTGGTGGTCCCTTTTCCAAGAATGCTTTTCTTCAGGTCTTTCCATGGTGGGCTCTTCTCATCCACCAGGCTCAGCTCAGATGTTGCCCTTTTAGAGAAGCTGAACCTGCCTTCCCTGTCTATGGGAGCTCCTGGGGTCTCCACCTTTACAGTCACATTAGCTTCTTCTGTTCATACCACTATAGGAAATTATCATATCAACTGTCTTCTCCCTCAAACTGGGATGCAGAGTCCTTCATGGCAAGGGATTGCCCAGGTCTTGATCAGCATTTTATCTCTGGTGCCTAGCACAGGTCTGGCATGTTCCAGGGGCTCAATAAATGTTTGGTGAAAAGATGAACTTTAGGGTTTGTGCCAAAGTAAAACCACTCAACCTATGTGCACGATGGTGGCCAAGACAAGGTCTCTGTGTATCCTTGTCTTCCCCATAAATTAAGAATTTTGTCCTCCCTGACTACTGAAAAAAACTGCTTGTAGGACTCTCATTATTTTGGGGCCCCTCTGGCAAAACTGAGGGGATGTGCTTATTTAAAGGCAGATCCTGGGCCATTTAGAGAGAGTCTTCAAAATTGTGTCTTCTGTTACTGTGGTCCCCACCTCCTTCTCCCCTCTTTTCTCCCCTCTTCCCTCTGCTTTTCTTCTCTCTCTCTTAGACATACATCATGATTTACAGACTAGACGTGTTCCTGAAAGTTAGGTGTTAATTGAATAGCTAAACAGTGAATCGTTCTTCCAGTTAACTTGTGGTGTAGCTTCAGAAGCCTCGTGACTCTGTTCTAAAGTTTCTGATAGGTTGTGCTTTAGCTTTTGGCCTCTTTGTGAAATGATTAATGATCTGTAAACAAATACTTACATAGTTTAAAGTGCCTGCTATTTAGAGGCCCCTTGTGGTGAATCCTTTTTCTAAATGTAAAAACTTTCCGGTTTATCTCTGTGATATGGATTTTCCTATTTTGGAAGCTATGTTGTCTATACCTGCCCCATTTATATGGACCCAAAATGTGCTACTACAACCTCTCTCTCCTTTCACCTGATCATCTAGTCATTTGACATACCTGATCAGTCCATCTAGTCATGTGCCACAGAGAATAACAAGACAACCCTGGTCTTCAACAATGAGCCATCCAGCAGGGGAGATGGACAAGAGGGTGATCACTGTGCAGTGTGATCTGAGAAGAGACCCCTAACAAAGCCCCAGAAGATCAGGGAGCATTTTCATGATAACCCTTGAGCTTCTTAGGATATGTGGCAGGTAGCCAGGCATGTGGGAGATGAAGATCCAGGATGGGCAAAGGAACAGCTTGCTCAAAGGCACGAGAGCTGAGGGAGTGGCTCTTCAGAATGACTCTGGCAAAGTGTGGATATGGGACAGGAAGGGCTGAAGCTGGAGGAATGAGCAGCTCCAGGCAACCACACAGAGACTGGGAGTTTATTCTTCAGGTGATGGAAAACCGTTGGGGGGTGTGATGGAGGACATGTATGAGTCCATGAGCAAATCTGCCCTGCTGAAAGGTGGTGTAGGCAGTGTTTCAGTTTGCCAGAGCCACGATCACAAATACTACAAACTGGTTTGGCTTAACAGCAAGCATTTATTGACTCACGTTTTGAGACAAGAAGAAGTCCAAAATCAAGGTATCAGCAAAGCTTGCTTCCTCCCTGAAGACTGAAGCATTCTGGTGCCAGCTGTCAGCAATTCTTAGGGCTCCTTATAGCTCTGCCTCCTGTCACAGGGCGATGTCTTTTCCTTTCTGGCTTCTGTGACTTCTAGGTCCTCTTCATAAGGTCTCTAGTAATCTGGAGTAAGGCCCTCACTGCTTCAGTTGGCCACACCTTAACTAAAGTCCTATTTTCAATAGGTTCACACCCCCAGGAATGTGGATCGAGATTAAGAACATGTTTGCTGGAGTACATAATTCAACCTGCCACAGGCAGCTCTTGTAGGGAGCAGATCCGAAGAGGAAGAGGACTGGTGGCAGGAAGACCTCTCAAGAGGACATCAAAGCTATCCAGGTGAAAAATACTGAGGCCTTGAATCGCAGGTTTTATCCTGGGACTAAGTGACCCCTGGAGGTGGGGGCTCCTCACTGGGTTTCAGAGAGTCTGGAATCCCTTTTGTGGAAAATGTGTTTGTGTGTGCATCTTTCTGAGAAGCAGACCCGTAGCTTTCATCAGATTTGCAAAGGGACCCACAATACTGAACCAAAGCCACAGCAGCGAGGATGGGGAGATCAAACACAATGGGAGAGAGATTTAGAAAGATTCCCTGGGAGTTGTAACAGATTGGATGTGGCTGCTACAGGAGAAGGACATCGGGCTAAGGGCCAGGCTTCTGGCTTGGGTTATGATGGGGAATTTTGTGTCTCCTTTCCATAGAATCCTGGAGAAAGCAGAGTTTGAGGGCAGGGGAAGGAGAGGGGGAACAGATAAATTATTCATTCAGTCATCAATTTTTATTGAGCCTTTTCTCTCTCTCAAGCACTGCTCCAGGGGCTTGAGATCCAGCTAAATAAGCTTATATTCTAGTAAGGTAAACGGGCAATGAACACATTCATGTAAAGTGATGATCACTGCTTTGAAGACAAATAAAGCAGGATAAGGGGAGAGAATGTGTTAGTGTGTTAACAGTGCTATTTTAGATTAGACAGGCTGGTTAGAGCAGCTGATAGTTCAGCAGAAACCTGAGTGAAGTGAGGGAGAGAACTTTATGGCTCCCTGGGGGCAACAGCATTTCAGGCAGAGGAAATAGCCAGGGCAAAGGCCTGTGATAAGAGCATCCTTAGCTTATGGAAGGAAGAGCAAGGAAGCCAGCTTGGCTTGAGCAGAGGGAGTCATGAGGAGCATCTAGAAGATAAAGTAGAGGAGAAGCTAGAGGCTAGATGATTTATGCCCAAGGGCCTTGAAGACCATGGTAATAATTATGAATTTTTCTTTCTAACTGTAATGGGAAACTGTTGGAGAGCTCTAAGTAGGGAGAAAGATCCAAATTTCATTTGCAAGATGTTGAATTTGAAAGGCGTGTGAGATATCCAGGCGGTGAAGTGCAGCAGGAATTGGATATAAACTCCTCAAAAAACTGAGGACTTGGGATATATTTGTGAGAGTCATCATCACATAGGTAGTGGTGGACATCATGGTGGATGGGTTAGCTCTGGAATGTTGGAGAGTGTGATGAGAAGAGGGTCAGCATATATAAAGAAATCCTGTGTCTTGAAAATAAAAAGACAAACAACTCATTTTAAAAATGGGCAAGCGATTTGAACAGACACTTCTCCAAAGAAGAAATACAAATGGCTAAAAAGCACATGAAAAAACATCAACATCACTAGCTATTAAGAAAATGTAAATCAAAACTATAATGAGATACCATCTTACACCCATTACACTGGTGGCCATTAAAAAAAACAGAGGACTACAAGTGTTGGAGAGGATGTGGAGGAATGGGAACCCTCATCCACTGCTGGTAGGAATGTAGAATGGTGCAACCATTGTGGAGGACAGTCTGGAGGTTCCTCAAAAAACTAACTATAGATCTGCCATATGACCTAGCAACTCCACTATACCCAGAAGAACTGAAAGCAAGGACACGAACAGATATATGCACACCAATGTTCATAGAGGCATTAATCACTATTGCCAAAAGTTGCAATCAACCCAAATGCCCATTAGCAGATGAATGGATAAACAAAATGTGGTATATACATACAACGGAATATTACTCAGCTATAAGAAGGAATACAGTACTAACACACAGGATAACATGGATGAATCTTGACGATCTTATGTTGAGTAAAGCAAGCCACGCATTGAAGGACAAATATTACATGATCTCTCTAATATGAATTAAACAAATCGAGCTAACTCAGAGAGCTAGAGTCTGGAAGATAGATTTACAGGAAATAGGAAGGGAGAAGAAGGTTGTGAGCCAACACTCATATGGGCAAAATCTATGATAAGATGGAAGTGAGTAGTTGTGCAGTGAAGAGATATGACAGGGATTTAGTGATACTATTGGGTTGGACAGTGCAAACTTGACAGGGAAGTAGGGTGGGGAGTACGGGTTGGATGGTTGGTGGGGAGAAGGGTTAGGGGAAGGAATAGGTGAACACTGGCGATAGGTGGGTACACGGGTGAAACTACAATGATGAGAAAACTCTATTGGCAATATGACAAGGAAGCGTTACTGGTTTAGGGTGTAGAATGGAGGGGGGTATTTGGGACAGGGCACACCTGGGACAGTCTTCTAGAGAATGTGCGAGCGATCATTTTGTCATAGTGTGCTGTATCAGTGGGGGGAGACCCACATAATGAGTGGGAAGGAGTTGGACTCTCATGCTGGAGAGGCCTGATATGTTCTCAAACAGAGGGGGGATTGTGTCTCTCGAGCATGGGCAGTTCCTAATAGGAGAGGACAGACTGATGTGTCTGGTTCTCAGCATTGTTGCAAGTATCTAAGAATCTTGCTCTTCAAGGAGTGAAGTCTGGTGGTCTCTGTGGACCCTGAAGGGAGGGGGAGGGAGGAATAGAAGAGATTGAAGAGGGAGTATTTGGGGGCAATGGAAGTGTTCCGCATGATCATGCAATGATGGATACAGGCCATGTTAAATTTCATCAAAAAATTATAAAAGTGTATGGTTTAAAATGTAAACTATAATGTAAACCATTGACCACGGTTGGTTGCTATGTTTCAATATTTATACACCAGTCATAACAAATCTACCATACACATGTAAAAAAATTATTAATAGGGAAGGGGGAAAAGGGGTAGGGTGTTGGGTATATGGGAGTCCCCTATATTCTGTATGTGATCTTACTGTGACCTAAAACTTCTCTGAAGACAATATTTAAAAAATTAGTAAGACACTGGGGAAGAAATGGAAGAAAATGCCACTGTACATACAGGACAACTGATTTTACAGTGATGAAAGGAAAAACATCAAAAAAATAATTTATTTTATTTTATTTTTTTAATGTTTTTCATTTTTTAAAATACCCCAATCTTTTCCACTTTATTTTAGCTTTAGTTTCTCTAAATTATTATGTATTTTATTTCTTGTGTTTAAACCTATCATTATTATTTCATTTTCCTATTAATAGAATTTGGCAATATTCTTGGCTTCATTTTTGAAAAGGTTTTCGATCACAGAACGGTTACAACTATGGCAGGGGAGGATCAATGGGGTGGGGGATACATGGGAGGAAGTTCACCTGGGCATACATATAAGGTATATAAATATGTTCAAATGTTCATGGAGCATTGCCACAGTGGGTGGAGATTCACACAATAATTGAAAGATTATTGAATTCCCATCCTGAGGTGCTCTGGCACATTCTCCAATGGAACAGCAACAATCCCCCAAGTACAGGGGCAATGACTAGTGAAAAAGGATTGTCCATTGATGGGCCCTTGATGTTGAAGACTATGCTTGCGAGCTTTTTGCTCTTGAATTTGCAACTTAGCCTAGTGTTGGAGAGTGCCTAAGAGTCTCTCCTTAGAGTCTCCTTGTTGCTCAAATGTAGCCTCTCTCTAAGCCAAACTCAGCATATAAATGCATTGCCTTCCCCCCAGTGTGGGACATGACTGCCGGGGATGAGCCTCCCTGGCACTGAAGGATTACTACCAAGCACCAGCTGGTAATACAACAGGAAAAAGACCTTGAATAAAAGGGGGAAAGGTAAAGACAGAGGAGTGTATATCCTAAGAGACTTCAAAGTAAGTCAGGAGGTCATCAGAGAGGTAACGCTTATGCATGTCTCAGCAGGATCTCATAGATGGCCAAGGTAGATATTGTCCCAATAGTGGGGATCCTGAGGGCTCTGGAAACACCCAGGACTATGGTTATGGCAGATAGCTCTGGAGTTTGGTGCCTTGCCAGTGGCCCTACTTTGGAGTTTGTGCTCCTGAGTGTGACAGAGTTGGACTCAGATGTGACTTCTCTACACATGCCTCTTCTGTCCTTTTTATTTGAACCTATAGTTGGTGCTGGAGTTGGTAGGTGTACATCCAAGGGACTTTAATCTCTGGGCTGTCCATGTGCCAGCTGGGTCCTGAAATTCAATGGAGTTGCAATACCTACTCTCCAGTTCATTGGACTCACCCAGGACAACTAACAAGGAGATGATGATGGACAACGACTATCCCAAGGAACCGAGAGAGTCTACAACTGTAAGCAAGAGAGTCCCATCCATCTGCCCCATGGGATCAAAGCCTCCTCTCAATTAAAGGTAGAGTGGGCAATACCACCACAGAATCCTCAGGATTGGGGAATGAACTATGGACTAAAGTAGACTTACTGGTATTCTATTTCAGACTTATTGTTATTCTAGCAATGGAAGAAATTATATCATTCACTATATCTAGTGGCAGTGGCCACTAGAGATTCTGAGGGCGGGGAGAGGAAAATACAGGTGAAATATGGGTGCATTTTGGGGACTTGGGAATTTTCCTGAATGACATTACAATGACAGATACAGGCCATTACATATATTGCCATAACTTACAAAATTGTGCAGGAGAGAATGTAAACTACAATGTAACCTATAATCCATGCTTAGTGGCAATGCTGTAAAATGTTTTCATCAATTGTAACGAATGTACCACACTAATGAAAGATGTTGTTAATGTGGGAAAATGTGGGAGGTGTAGGAAGCGGGGCATATGGGAATCATATGTAACATTTATGTAATCTAAATACTTTTAAAAAAAATAAAAATATATTTTAAAAGGTGGGGGGCGGGGAGGAAGCTAAGGACAGCAGCAGTTTGGGGGTAGAGAGAAGAAAAGGAATGTATAAAAAAGTCTGAAAAGGAATGGTAATAGAGGAAAGAGGGAGTCATCAAAGTAATGGGGGAGAGATTTTGAAGGTCAATAGTTTCAATTAAAATAAGGACAAAAGAGTATCCTTTGAATTTCACAGTCTACAAGATAGTGCAGAGGTTTTGGAAGTAGGCAATTTACACTAGGTTAAGAAATAAATGAGCAGTGATGAGTAACTGAAGACGTCATCCCCAATTGATAGGTCTGACCCAGAGACTTTAATGTCTACACTTTCATGGCCATATCCTTTGGGCTGATGGCCAAGGGGCATACTTGGTTATTAGGAAACAGAACCAAAATACCTCATGCCAAGTGGTGGACCTGTGGACAGATCAGGAGGTTGTGGTCTTGGGGTCTGTGTAGATTAGGGCAGAAGCAATGTCGTGAAGATTCTGATAAAAACGGGGTGCCAATGGAAGAATAGGGGTGTGACATTCCTGATAAGCTTGAAGGGTAGGCAAAGTATGTCAAACAGGATGGAGTAGCTGGATTCTTCCACCTGAGGTCCGAGTGAGATGTTGGAGTTATGGATTTCAAAGGTGAAATAGAGAAAAGCCTGGTTTATAGTTTTCGGTGAATATAGGTAAAGTTGAGCATAGGTGAGGAAAAATAATTCTATTAACATAGGCTAGGGACTGGGGAGGCAGGTAGAGCACAACCATGAAAACCACTTGAGGATGGTTTGCCTAAACAATTTAATGGATCTCAAGCAGCAATTCTCCCATCACCCCCAAGGATTGTAATAGAATAAAATAGAAATTACCAGAATGTGTCACTCTTAATTTAAAAACTTTGTTTCAGGAAACTTTTATTTCAGTTTTATATGTGTGTGCATTTGTGTGTGTGTGTGCATAGCAGGTCAAATGTAACATATATTTTTTTAACTGTGTCAAGTTTAAAAAAAAAATTTCAAAGCCTAGATGTCATGAGCCTCAAAGGAGGGTTTTTTCTGGGAAGGTGGAAGGGTGTGGCAGCAAGCACTGGCAATGCCAGCCCCTCTGCTGGCCAGAGCCACATTTTGCCCAGCAGAATGGGCAGAGGTCCATTGTGGACCAGCAGGTGCAGTGAGTGGTTTGGACCTGCTGGAGCAGAGAGCCATGCCTCTGAGGGCTTGAAGCACTGAGAACTGAGCTTTCCCAGAACAGGAATTACCATTACTAATGTTATTAGTTTGGGATGTAGGTTTGAGTCACAACATCCTGAACTCATAATACCAAAACAATCAATCAAACCCCCTTGTTTTGTGAAAGAAACAAGGTCTGGCTTAAATTTAGCTCTGTCAAAACATGGCAAAGTCTGTTAAGGTAGCTTTGTAGATGATGCCTTGATTTTTTTTTTTTTTTTTCTTTCACACAATTTTCCCTATTACTAATATTTTGCATTCATGGGGTACATTTGTTACAACTGATGAATCAATATTATTAGAGTTATATTCTTAACTAAGCCTTGATTTCTTATAGAGAGGCTTTGTCTTCAGAGTCTTGTTTAAGCAGATAGGGGTGAGTGTCAGTGTAAATTTCATTTGACTTTTCCTTTTTGGAGTCCAGATTGTCTTTCTCCCCTTAGTTTTTATTCCCCTATTTCATTAGCTTGCTGTGTGAAATTTGCCTGTAGTGCCACGAACCTGGTGACTGAATTTTGGGGTTTAGTTACAAGGAAGGCCAGGTCTTAGGCTTACCAAACAGCAGGGAGGTTCCCTGGGATTTACAGATACCCTGTGTGGCAGAGACTGATTGCTGTTCACAAAATCCCAGTTCCATTTCTTCCTGAGCAATGAGACTGTTTCCCAGCCTCCTTTGCAGTTATATATGACCACATGACTACATTTTTGCCAAGGGTATATGGGGGCAGAAAAGATGCGTTCTGTTCAGGCCCAGCCCATGGAAGCGTAGCACATTCAATCCTCTCTCTCCAGCCATCTGTAGGATGGATGTCAACACCAGGGCAGCATTGGAAGCCACATGCTGAAAATGGCAGAGACCCGGGCAGCCTGGCCCCTAACTTCATGGAGCAGAGATGCCTTCCCCATCCCGCCCATGCCCAGCTGATCAGACGTTATGTGAGTGACAAAGAAACACGTTTTTTTTTTTTAAAGATCTATTTATTTTATCCATTTTAAACCACCCCCACTTCCCCATTTGCTATTTTGTGTCCATTTGTTGGACAATTCTCTGTGTCTGTTTCCTGCCATCTCTTCTCATCCTCTTCCTCCAATCTTCACCAGAATTCGACCCTGGAGACCTCTGATGTAGGAGAGAGGTGTTCTGCCGCCTGCGCCACCTCGGTTCCTGGTTTTTGGAGCTTTCGGAGAATCTCATCTTTACTCTCCCCTGCATCTCCCTCCTGTTATGTCATCATCTTGCTGCATGGCTCCCAGGGCCTGGCGGCTCACCGGCACACAGAGCCTGGTAGCCCATGCGCCTTCTATATACACACATATATTTTATTTTACCGGGAGGTCCTGGGGATTGAACCCAGGTCCCTCCATATGGCAGATGGACGCCCAACCATTTGAGCCACATCCACCCCCCAAGAAACATCTTTAAGCCTCTGAGCTTGTAGGATTTATCTGTTACAGCAGCTTGCATTACCTTAACCATGACACTTTACTCTGGTGCATACTTAGATGATCTATCCTGGATGATAGACAACTGGATATCCCTGTTCATTTATACTTTGCTTTTGGAGTGGAAACAAATTGGCGATTTCATTTTCCTTCTCCACAGACTCCTAGCCTAGTGTTTTGAAAATAAGCTCTTAGTTCTCTTTTCTTTTTCACATTATTGTCGAAAAGCAAAGTGTATAGTGATCCCTGCTTCACCGCCCCCTCCCACTGAAGTCCAGAGCAGTGATATCTACCCAGCAGGTACTCAGTAAATGTTGATACTTCTTGATTTTGTTTTATGAAGTTTGCATGCAGAGAAAAGGATAAGAGGGGCCAACCAATTGGTTGCTTTTATGCTTCAGGACTATGGACATCAGGCACTTAGTCTAGCTCTCCTTCTTACCTTGGGCAAGTTTCTACACTCTCTGGGAATAAAAACCAGCCTGAGGGCATGAGTTGGCCCAGTGAGTCCATCCAACCCTAAGATACAGCAGCTAAGAGGACTGACTCTGGAGTCGGATGGAGCAGGTTAAAAGCTGGCCCAGCTGCCAGCGAGGCAGGCAATGTTGGAGAAGTGGCTCAGCCTTCCTCAGCCTCGATTCCTCAGCAGAGAAATCAGGCTGATTAAATCGTTATTATATTAAATAAGCCACAGGATTATTTTCAGGGCTAAATAAACACCGTAAAGCATTTAGCGCCACGCTTGGCAGGCAGAAAGCGTTGGGCAACTCTAAGCCAGTGCTTTTGTCTGTAGTTATTGAATCGGGCTCTTCATCCTGCCTCCCCACCGAGGTTTAAAAGTGTCTCATAGAGGAAGGATTCTGCAGTGGGTGCTGGGATTGGCACACACAGAAAAGGGTCTTGCCCTTGAGGAGCATGGAGTTTATATTCAGGAGTTAAATATTAAGACTCAAAAGCCCTTGAGCAAGTAAGTGACTTCCTCTTATCTGTGCCACAGTCTCAACATCTGTAAGGAGAGTCTGGAAACTGAGGGACCTTCCAACCCAAAGTGTCCATGATCCTCAGCGTTGGCTTGAACTCAGTTACTGACAGCAGGAAAGAATAGTCACTACCCTGGGAAACATAAGAAGGTTATCTCCTTTTATTAACAGAGTTGGCACAAAAATAGCGTTACTTCAAAATTTAAGTTCTTTGAATTTTAGTTTTTGTTGCATCTGATGAAATGTGAAAAGAGAATTGTGCTATGCATGGGCCTTGTATAACGACCTTCTTTCTGGTGCTGCAAATCAATTACTTATTAGCTTTTATTGCCAAGGAAAGGAAAATATATTACTATTCGTTTTAGCCTTTTCCTTATGGATTCTCAGAGTAGAGTGCTATCTCTTTAAGAAAAATGATTATATTCAATCTTTCATTACAAAAGACCCATACCATATTACGGAAAATTACAAAGGGAAAAAAAGCAGGGAACAAAATAATCTCACCATAATACTCGGCCTCTCTGAGTGTTTAAGTGGTCTACTGCCATTTTTCTTATGCATATTTTTATATCAAGGACTGCATTTTTTTCATGAAATATATAATAAACATTTATGGTGCTACTACAGAGAGTTCATAATAATTTTTAATTGTAAAACAATATTCTATGAGGCATACCTTGGTTTACTTTCCCATTTCCCTATTCTTGTTAGGAGGCAGTGAAGCACAGTGAATATGGGATCTGCACTGAGGCAGCTTCACGATTTGCTAGCATTGTGTCCTCAGGCAAGCCACATAATCCCTCCAAGACCCAATGTCCTCATTGATGAAAATACGAACTGTTTTAGTACCTATCTCGTCCGGTCTTTGTGACAATTCAATAAGCTCATGTACGTAGAAGATTCAGCCAGTGCCTGGAACGTAGCAGGGCTGACGCTAGCATTTCCAATCCTGTACTAATTTCCCAACTGATGGCTGACTTGATTTTTATAAACATGCCACAAGAAAATACACATAAAATATCAGGTCAGGCCACTTCATCTTCCTGGGCCTGGCTCCTCATTTACGGAGTGAGGTGATGGGACTATAAAGTGTGACCTCGAAGACCCCTTCCACCTTCAACACTCCAGGAATCTCGGTTATTATTAAAAGTAGTCGCAACCTGCAGGGAACCGACCTATGGAGACTTTTGGCCTTCCTCAAGATGAAAGGGCCTGAGGGCTTGTGCACATCGGTTTCTCTTTTTGTTCAGATAAACATTTGACATTTTTCCTGTCGCTTTCCTTCCAAAGTCTCCTTATAGTTTCGTGTGTGTGCGTCTCAGATCTCCATTTTTCAGATGAGTTCAGCAGCCAGTGTGCTCACCCAGCTTTTATTTATCCATTTCACATTTCTAATGCTGCTTCGTTGCCCTGATCATTTTCCTATGTGGTCATTTAAGGAAGATAAATGGAACTGCAAATCTCAGTAGAACAGGCATTGCTCTTAGTCAGTCCCCAAGGGATGAAGAAGATTTTTTTTTTCTTCTCCCATTCTTAACACCACCTGCTCTGATCGCCCTAAAGCTTCCCAAAGTTTAAAAAAAAAAACAACCACTTGACACCAGAGTGGCTGGATAGGTGCTATCCCAGGTACAGGTATGTTAACTGTTGACGCTAACATTCCAACTCCTCAGAGCACAAAACCAGGTGCCAAAGGAGTTGAATTGGCCTTACCTTAGAGTCAGAGCTTACAGCAGGGAAGTGATATGGTCATTAGCAGATGCCATAAAAGCATCCTGTTCCCAGGGAATTTCATGGAGTCCACCCTTCCCTCCACTTACTTGCTGTACCCCCCAAGTGCACACACGTTTGCATTAGAGGGAGAACACGGCATGGAGGTAAAGCCTGGCACAGGTGAGCACCTGCGGGGAGGTGGAGAACAGCATGTGGCGAAGCATGCAGGCTCTGGGTCTGGATGGTCTAGGTGTGACTCCTTGCACTGTCCTTACTGTGTGATGTTAAGTAGGTTGTTTAACCTCTCTGTGCCACAGTTTCCAAAATGGGAATAATAGTAGAGCCTCTCTTACGAGGTATTTGGGAATTAAGTGAGTTCATGCACAAGAAAAACATAGAAGGTGCCTGACACCTTTTAAATGGTCAATAGATAGTGGCTCCCACCGTGAGTGACCAATGATTATTTGTTAAATGAATGAACTGATTGTCCCTTCAAGGGAGAGTCGGTGGTAGTGGGAAAAGCTTGGGGTTCAGAGACAGATCTGAGTCAGAATCCAACTTCCAGTATGTGTCCTCATCTGTTAAATAGGAACAGTTTATCCACCTTGGAGGTTTACCATGAGGACTACCAGGGAGGATGTATGTTAAGTACTTATTAAGAGCCTGGTGTAGAACAGGAGTCCAATAATGTGGGCTTCGTGACTGGGCCCACCCAGCCGTTTGGGAGCCAGATTCTCACATGGGTTTTTAGAGCACTGTTTCATTTGTTCTTGAGCTTGCTTTGTTGCTACCAGCCTGGTCTTGGCAGTTCCTGGGTCTTGGGTCATCAAGGCCAACGAAAAAGTCTGTTTCCTTCAGCGTCTCCCTTTTGGCAGAGCGATGTCTGCCACCTGCCACCTGCCACCTGCAGTCTGAATATTTTGGGTTGCCACTGCAGGTTCCTAGTGCCTTGGCTGCTTTGTTCTTTTACAAACCAACCACTGAGAATCCTTCAAACAACCCCCCCCCCCCCGCATCCCTTCCTCCCTCTGAGCTGCAGTCTGGCTTCCCTCCACCACCAAGAGACAAAAACCGTTCTCTCAAAGCCAACAGGGTCCTCCTTCTGCATGCCCCTGTGGAGGGCTGCATGCCGTGGAACAATCTTTCCTTCCTGGGGCTGCTTCTTCCAGCAGCTTCTCCTCTGACCTCTACTTTGTTGCCTCCTCTTTTTCCAGGACCAGACCATCTCCCCCATTCCAGGAATGCCTTCCCATTCCCACCTCCCCAAGCCAACCTTCAGGACTCCGCCAATGTCCCATCATTCTTGCAAAGAGTCCCAGGCCTCTCCAGGATCCAGAGAGCTCTCCCTGAATATCCAAAAGAATTACTCTTCATATGGCTTATTAGAGACCATAAGAGAGGAGGGTGGATGATCTGTGGGTTTTCCTGTGTGGGGGCTCTGCTCCTCAAGTTTGCAAGCTCCCTGAGGGCAGACACAGAGCCTTCTATATGAGAAGGGCTCTGTCAAGATTTATCTCTTAATAGATGTATTATAAATAGCCTTCATTTGTTGAGTGGGGCCAGGCTATCTCTTTTGATGTATCTATCTATCTATCCGTCATCTATCTTAAGTGATCATGACAACATTTCCTTGAAGTGGCTATAACTATGTTCATTTTATATATGAAGAAATGAGACTCAGGAGAAAAGGGAACTTGACCAAGGCCAAGTAACTAGAAGGAAGAAGGGCCTGGGATCAACTGCAATTCAAGCACATTCCCCAGGTCTATGCACTAAACAAGTAGTTTCTGAACTTTGTTTTGGGCATCCCTATCAGGAAGTATGTATATATTTATTATTTTGTTTGCCTAAGTTATATGTAGCTATCACAGTATTAATATATTATGTACATTATAAAACATACATCACTAAAATAGAAATGAAAGGATAATATAACCCTAAGCCCAGATTGTGGTCTCTAAATACCATTTCCCATTCAAAGGAACCGGGGGTCCTAGGAGAAGTGGCTGATTCTCAGTCTAGGGTACAGAGACAAGATAAGCCTGGAACATTTTGTCATACCAGAAAACAAGAAAGCTATCAATTATTACTAGGGTTATGTCAAAAGGACTTAGGAGCTAACTGAAAAGGTTTCCACTGGCCAAAAATGGGGATTTTTGAGTATTAAGATAGCAACTACAATGGGTTAAACTACATTATATGTATTAAAATTCATATGTCATAATAATAATAATTTTTAAAAAATACCTTGGCAATCACTTGGAGAATACTAGCTGATCAAGTCATTATTTTGAAAACTGGTAAAAAAATTTAAAAATAGAAACATTTATCCTGTCTCCCTATAAGAACTGTGCCTCAGGACTAACAAATAGCTGATGAGAAGATTCTCTTTATAGAAGTATTCCAGCTAATAAATGAAAAGGGAAAGAGTTAGAACATCACATTTTGTAACTACTAGTAAATTGAAGGATTTGGCAATGGTCGTCCAAGATTGCTGATATCACAAAAAGGGAGACATCCAGACATTATGCATTTCAACAGATGTCCATAACACCATCAATGAAGTGTTCTTGCCAAAAATATTAACCCAATTGAGCCTGTTGATTTTTCATTTATAGGAAATACAGTGGATGGAGGTACACGACAAATGATAGATACCATGGGAAACATAATCACTAAAATCCAGCCTGAAGAAAATTAGCCAGGTAAAACAACCCACCTTCTTCAAAGTCAAAAGCAACAACAATGACAAACAACTGCAAGAAAGGGGAGGGAGAGAGCAATACAAAGGGTGTTTTAGTTTGCTAAACTGCCAAAATGCAATATACCAGAAATAGGTTGGCTTTTAAAATGGGGATTTATTTGCTTGCAAACTTTCAGATCTGAGGCCATGAAAATGTCCAAATCAAGGCATCATCATGTGATGGCTCTCCTGGACTCCTCTGTCATATGGCAAGGCACATGGACATGTCTATTGTCTCTCCCTTCTCTTCCAGTTTCCTAGCTTCAGCTTCTGGCTTCCTCTGTCTTTCTCTCTTTTCAACTGAATTCATCCCATTTGTAAAGGACTCTAGTCCTTTAGTGGCCCCACCCTGGGCCACACCTTACTGAAGTAATCTAATCAAGAGGTCCCACCCACAATAGGTCCACACCCATAGGAATGGATTAACTTTAAGAACATAATCTTCTGGGGTCCATCCAGAGGGGAACAAAAAACTTGAGGGCAATATTTATCCATTTGCAATGTATGGACTTTGTTTGGGTCCAAATTTAAAATGTAAAAAACAAAAAGAACACATCGGGACATGTAAACACTTATTGGATAATTATATTGAAGAATTATTGTTGATGCTTTTCAGGTATAATGATGGTATTGCTGCTGTTCTTTAAAAAGGAGGACTTATTTTCTAGATCTGTGTAGCAGTTTGATATGGTTTATGAATTCCAAAAAGAAATATTGGATTATGTTTATAAACTGGTCTTTTCCTCTGGGCATATTAGAGTGTATTGAATTCAGAGGTTTTACTTTTACTTGATTAAATTATGATTAGGACTTTGGGCCACACCAGTAGGGCATTAGGTGGGGACTCACAGATAAAAGACATGGAAAAGGACAGAGTTGGAGTTTTGATGCTGGAGTTCTGATGCTGAGTCTTGAGCTGGAGCCCCAGGAAGTAAGCACACAGAGGAGCTTGGTTATGAGGAGAGAAGGCCCTGGGAAGAGAAACAAGCTGTTTCCTAATAGTCTGTTTGCCTAATAGTCTACAGCTGGCCTTGTAGAGATACCAGAACAGCTGAGCCCAGAGAAAGCAAGCCCTGGGAAGAGAAGCCTGAAACCTGGCAGATGTCGGCAGCCATCTTGCTCCAACATGTGGCCATAGACTTTGGTGAGGGATGTAAGTTACGCTTTATGGCCTGGTAACTGTAAGCTTCTACCCCAAATAAATACTCTTTATAAAAACCAGCTGATTTCTGGTATTTTATATCAGCACCCCTTTGGCTGACTAAAACAATCTGTATATTGAAATGTTTATAGATGTAATTATATAGTATCTGAGATTTGCTGAAAATAATGTGGGAGGTGGAGCAGGGCAAGTGTGTGGGTGAATAGAGGAAACAAGACATAAATTGATCACTTAAATGTTTGAAGTTGGGAAACGGATGTGGCTCAAGAGGTTTGGCATCCGTCTAACATATGGAGGGACCAGGGTTCGATTCCTGGTACTTCCTGGTGGGGAAAAAAAAAAAAAAAAAAAAAAATATATATATATATATATATATATATATGTTTGAAGTTAGATCATGGATATATAGGGGATTCATCATTATTCTATCTCTTTTATTTTATTTTATTTTATTTTATTTTTTTACCGGGAGGTCCCGGGTATCGAACCCGGGTCTCTCCATATGGGAGACGGACGCCCAACCATTTGAGCCACATCCGTCCCCTCTATCTCTTTTATATATATATAATTTATTATGATAAAAAGTTTAAAAAATGATGTAAAAATAATATAAAAGTTTTAATGTGTTCTTTATTTGAAAGAGATTTTTGGGGGTGGCACTCCAGATGTGTTACCCACTTTGGAGACCGCTGCTCCAGGCCACTACGCAGAACTGCCTCTCAACCTGGGGCCAATGGGAGATGTGATTGTCAGCAGGATCTCTTCTACCCAGGAACCAAGCCTGCCCCAGATCTGAAGGCTTAAGAGAGAGACCTCCTTGCCAAATCAGCGGAGTGCTTAAAGTCTCACCATCAGGAATTACTTATGCAACCCACATCTCTTTCATAACAATGCAAGGGATCTGTTTCTCAAGATCATTTCAGAAGGAAAGATGCGCATGATTTAAGAAGAAAAAAAATCAGGTGTTTAAGAAAAAGGAAAAAGACAAAGTCCCCCTTCAAGGAGTAACAACTCTGCCAGCTTCCTTGGGCTGGGAAATAATGCCATTGGCAATGAGATCAGGGTGTTCCATCACAGTCTCAATAAACTTTCT
The DNA here is from genome assembly GCA_026826555.1 of Tolypeutes matacus. Taxonomy (NCBI): domain Eukaryota; kingdom Metazoa; phylum Chordata; class Mammalia; order Cingulata; family Chlamyphoridae; genus Tolypeutes; species Tolypeutes matacus. The sequence goes on from JAKSZT010054458.1 coordinate 26,886,006, forward strand.
CTCCCCTGGGCCATATTTTATAGTTACTGCTTCTATGCCCCACTGGCACAGACATAATTTATTATTTGTTTACATGTTTCACTTACTCTGCTGAGGTGGAAGCTCAGTGATGCATTATTACTGAGAATATCAGTGTATGAGTGTGTGTGTGTGTGTGTGTGTGTGTGTGAGAGAGAGAGAGAGAGAGAGAGAGAGAGAGAGAGTCCAGGAGATCTGACAGGTCCTAACTTTTCATGGCATAACTGGCCTCTCCTGCACTATAGGAGTCTCCTGTGCTCTTGGCTTAGATCCGATGTGTCCTAAGTACCCACAGTCCCTTCTCTTTCTCTGAGCAGGAGTATGACAGTCCTGTGGACATTCAGATTCTCCAGCTGCTCAAGTTCAAGCTGTGTAATTCCCTCTTTTGACTTACCTTCCCGTGTAAAGATGAAATTCCTTCCATTTCTGTGAGGAATGCCACAGTTTACACATCACTTTCCTTGAGACAATCACTTGAAGGAAATAAGGCAGGTATGATTATTATCTGCCCTTTGTCTCCACATGACACCCAGAGAAGTTAAAGGCAAGTGCAAGTTCAAACAGCAAGAGAGGAGTCAAGTTAGGGTGAGCACGGGGGTGATGAGAGGAAAGGCCAGGGCTGGCCCAGGCACTTGCCAACTCTCTGATCTCGGGCAAGCTGTTAAACACGCAGGTTCTTCACCTGTTCAAAGATGGAAATGATAGAACTTCCTGCACAAGGTTGTAAATGAAATAAGATTAGTTTAAATGCTCAGCAGAATGACTGACATAAATGTGCAATAAATGTTACCAACATTTGTGGTCTTTTAAGCACCTAGTCTATAAAGGTTCTGGGGCTTTGTAATAATAATAACGGGTGACTTACTGTGTTCCAGGCACGTTTGAAGTCCTTTATGTGTATTAACATATTTATTCCTCACAAGAAACCTATGCAGTAGGGACTGTTACTACTCCTATTTTACGGATGAGGAAACGGGAGTTAGGTTTAAGTAAGCTGACAATTTCTTTACCTTTTTAAAAGAATCAATGCAAACCTGAACTATTTCCTCACTCTGGCATCTTTTTTTAAAATTTTTAATTTTTTTATTTTTAAAGAAGCTTTAGATTACATAAATGTTACACAAAAATATAGGGGATTCTGGGAGCGAATGTAGCTCAAGCTGCTGAGTGCCCACCTTCCAAATGGGAGTCCCAGGTTTGATTCCTTGTGCCACCTGGAAAAAAACAAGCAAACAACAACAACAAGCAAACCAAACAACTCAGAGAAGCCGATGTGGCTCCGTGGTTGAACGCCAGCTTCTTACATACGACATCCAGGGTTCAATCCCCGGTCTCTGTACCTCAAAAACAAAAAAGGGAGGGGGGTAGGATTCCCATATGCCCCACTGCCTCCCCCTCCCACACTTTCCCACATTAACAACATCCTTCATTAGTGTGGTACATTTGTGACAACTGATGAACACATATTGAAGCATTGCCACTGTGGACTCTAGTTTTTACTGTCGTTCAAGCAACATGGAACTGTGACCACTGTCAGGTTCTACACATTCCCCTATCAGCACTTGCTGGGAGCTTCTGAAGCTTCCGCTTCCTAACTTCCCCCTTTGGTAGTGATCTTTATGACTTAAATAATGTGTTCCTCTGGGAGGAAACCAAGGCCCCAGGGGATTAAGGACTTGCCCAAATCCACATCACCAGCAAGCGGCCCAAAGCCAGGCCAAGGGTCCAGACCGTGCTCTCCTGCCCTCCCTTCGTGCTCCTGGAACACTGTGAGCTGCCCTGTCCCTGAGCCGCTGGGGTTCAAAGGGCTCCAGCAGGCCTGGACTGTTGCACTGGGCTGCTGCATGCCTCGGAGCCAAAGGAACAGAAACCTTCAGTAGGGGGCACCTGAGACTCCAGATGGTGGCTGAACCAGGGAGAATGCTCCTGGCTCCCCTCCCTAGGAGCCCAGCCCACAGGGAACGGCCTGGAATTCAATCCTCCGCATTCCACACAGGGTTCCTGTGACATAATAAAGCCCAAGAAGGCATCTCCAGTGACAGCAGAACCTCCAGAGGGATTTTCTATAGATAGCCAGGGCGTGTCTCAGGCTCTGTCCCCTCTGCGGGAGGAAAGTTCTTTTATGCCTGGGCTGGGCAATGCCGTATGCAGCAGGTGGTTGGGGTAGGGGGTGGCGAGGCACTGAGCCCAGAGTACTTTGTAAGGGGGGGGGGTGCCAGACAGCTCAGGCCAGGAGAGGGAATTCCAACTATGGCGTTTTGGAGGAAAGTATTTAGTTATTTGCCTTTGTTGACCCCACCCCACCTTGGGACTCCACTGCAAGGAGATGTCCCAAATACTGAGTCTACTGCAGCCTTTGATGCTGTCCCTGAAAAGATTCCATGGCATGAGCCAGGCTCTTTTTGGGGAGAGAGACGTGTTTGGAATGTTGGTGTACCCGTGCTGTGATTGGAGGTTTGGGGTTTCAGAGTTCCTTAATTTGCATGACCACACAGCATGGTTATTACTTTCCATAATAGGGCGTTGGAATTTGAAACTCTGTTTACCTTCTAGATTCCAAACAAGCAACTTTCCTATCAATAATGCCACATAAATACCCACATGATAGCATAGACTCCCTATCATTACTAATATTTTTTTCATCCTGTCTGCTGGTGAATAGGAGTTCTCAGAAGCCATGCATATATTTTACATAAAATAATAGCTAAGCTGCCAAGGGCTTTAATGATATAATTTCATCATGGAGCTCTGGGCTGTTTGGCTTATGCTGCCATCAGAACCTCAAGACAGAATTAATTCATGTAACTGGGACAAGCCCAAGTGCCGTTTTTTTGACTCCCTTTTAAGTGAACTCAACTATTTTAATTACCCAAACATTTGGTGGGAAGAGTATGAGGTGGAAAAAAGCCTGTCTGATATATTCATTAGCCTCAGAATAAATTCATTAGAGGAAGCATATTGTCACTGTTAAAAGCACGAACATTCGGGTCACACAGAATTTGAATCCTGACTTGGCCTTGGAAGCTGTCAAAACTTTGGGCAAGCTATTTATTTTCTCCGAGCCTCTGTTTACTCATTTGTAATAGGTGGCTGCTAACACTTAGCTCTCAGGGTTGTTGAGAGGATGAAATGCCATCAGAACTGATTGAATGGATGAACGTAGAACCTGTAAAAAGAACCTGTACAGTGCCTGGAGCCCAGTAATGTCAATAAACTGCTTCTCTATTATTAGCTCAACAGCCAAAGCAAAACATCCCTGAAACTGTTTCCCGACACCATGAAGGTCCAGGAATCTTAGCCACTTCCAGCCAGGAACTTCTCTTTTTAGACCATAAATTCCCCAGATGCTCCACATTTGTGAATTTTATTATTCCCAGCCAGAGAGAGAACAGGGTGGCAGCCCCCACCCTGTCTGGAATCCCAGAAGCACCTCTGAGATTCTGACCTAGCACAGCTGCCTGTTGAAAATAATTTAGGAAACATGAAACAGAACATCTCGCCGTTCCACAGAAAGGTCCGAGGAGTGGACTGCATGTGTCTATCATGGGTCTGCGTCTCCTGCAGAGGAACGAAAGCTGGGTTCTGCCTGCAAGAGTCCTGCCCACCCTGCCCCACCAGGCGAGAAGCAGGAGCTCCTCAAGGGGCAAAAGATAGTCCATGAGGGTCCCACCTTTCACCCCCCAAAGTCTGTCACATGCTACATTGTCCAGGGTTTCTCTGTAGAGGTAAATGCAGTTCCTGCCTGTAAGCAGACCTTAGCTCTGGAATGAGAAACATTAGGTTTCGGTCCCTGCCCTGATCAAGATAGCAGAGATGCTACAGGGCCCTGTCCTCCCACAGAAGCTTTGAACAACTAGCAAGAACTGTCAGAAACATCTTTCTCAAAGCTCCAGAAAACAGATAAAGGCTGCAGTAACAGTTCAAAAGCACTAGGATCTCATGATACCCTGGTGGGCCCCTCCCTCACCCCTTGCTGCTTGGTGCAGAGCCACGCTAGGCTCCCAGTGCTGATCCCTGGGCCCAGTTCTTGAGGGGGTAAAGTCAACCTTGCGCACATACTGGGAGCATGTATGACTGGCTCAGTCTGTCTAGTGGTGGCCTGAGGGACTTGCTGTCCCAGAACTTGCCCTGCATGTAGAAGTCTGCTTGCAGGATTCTCCTACAGACTTGACTGGGAGAGCAGTCAAGTCGTGCTGCCTGGGGCAAGGGATTTCTGGCTGTGGGACATACAGTGCAGTGCCCAGGACTGTGTGGAAACTGTTTCTAGGGAAGAGGAGACATCCGGAACTGTGTAAACGGGGAATTCTAAGGGCCACAAGCGTATGCCTAAGACAGTCGTTTGTGCAGATAGGTTCAGGGTGACCCTATGCTTTGGCCTGGAGCTGTTCTCTAAATTCATTGTATGAATAATTCCTGAAGGAGAGCACTCACACAGCCCAATCTGTGGGGACTGGGAAAGATGTTTTCTTTTTTTCCTGATTCTTTTTTCGTTAGCTCCTGGCATTCAAGGAAAGGTCTGTCATAACAGTAGCCAGATACAAGCTTAAGGAAAAGTTGCCTCAGAGTCTAAATTCCAGTGTAACACATTACAAAATCAAAATATCTAGGTTTCAGGAAGCAGATGTGGCTCAAGCATGGAAGGTCCAGGTCTCAGTTCCTTGTGCCTCCTAAAGAAGACAAGCAAGACAGCGAGCTGAGCAATGGGCTGGTGCAGCGAGCTGATGCAACAAGAGACACAGGTGGAAAACATAATGAGAGACACACCAAAGCAAGGAGCAGAGGTAGCTCAAGTGATTAGGTGCCTCCCTTCCACATGTGAGGTCCCAGGTTCAGTTCCCAGTGCCTCCTAAAGAAGACAAACAAGAGAGGGAGCTGACGTGATGGGCTGGTGCAGTGAGCTGACACAGCAAGATGATGCAACAAAGAGACACAATGAGGTAACACAATGAGAGATACAACAAGTGGGAGCGGAGGTGACTCAAGCCATTGTGTGCCTCCCTCCCACATGGGAGATCCCAGTGCGGTTCCCAGTGCCTCCTAAAAAAAGAAGACGAGCACACAACAAACAGACACAGGGAGCAGACAGTGAGCACAAACAATGAGGTGTGGGGATAAATAAATAAATAAATAAATAAATAAATAAATAAATAAATAAAATCTTTTTTTAAAATGTCAGATTTCATCAAAATGTTACAAAGAAACAGGGAGCAATGGTCCAGGCAAAGGAGGTTAAGGCATTAGAAAACATCAATGAGGATGACCAGACCTGGGAATACCAGACAAAGACTTTAAAAAAAAGGGTCCTTACCATGAACCAAGCATATGTAGGCAATTTACATGTACCTAAATGATCTTTCACAAGCAGTAAGCACATGAAGAAGTCACTTCCTCATGCCTGTTACATAAGTTGCCTCTTAATAAAAGATTTTGTAGCTCAAAAAAAAAAAAAAAAAAAAAAGGGGTCCTAAATATGCCCAAAGAGTTAAAAGAAAACATGGATAAAGAACTAAAGGAAATCAAATAAAACAGAGATGAGCACAAAGAGAATATCAATAGAGAGATGGAAATTATGAAAAGGAACCAAACAGAGCTGAAGACCACAGTAAAAGAAAAAAAAAAAAATTCCCTAGATGGGTTCAACAGCAGACTGGAGCTGGCAGAAGGATCAAAGAACTTAAAGATAATCAAAATCATCTTCATCACAGAGTCTGAGGAATCTATAGGACACCATCAAGCATACCAATATATTCATTGTGGGAGTCCTAGGAGGAGAAGAAAGAGAGAAAGGGGCAGAGAGAATATTCAAAGAAACAATGACTGAAAACCTCCCAAATATAATGAAGGACAGGTAGATACACAACCAAGATGCACAACGAACTCCAAACGGATAAACTCAAATAGACCCATGCCACAGCATGTATATCAAACTGCTGAATGCCAAAGGATAAAGAGAGAATGCAGAAAGCCACAAGAGAGAAGCAACTTGTCACATACAAGGGAGTCTCAATAAAATTAAGTGTCAATTTCTCATTGGAAACCATGGAGACAAGACAGCAGTGGGATGACATATTTAAAGTGATAAAGCGAAAAATTGCCAACCAAGATTTCCATATCTGGCAAAACTGTCTTTCAAACACAAGGGCAGACTTCCCTTAGCATCAGCAAGTGGAGGAAAAATTAATAGTTTAAAAGGTGACCACACAAGTCAAAGCCCGTTCTCTCTGCTAGATGAGCCCACATCAAATCTTAGTGCATACTTCTTTTTCTCTCATTTCTTGGCAAGCTCTGTTCTTTACCCCCATTTCCCAATAAATTCTTTTTACTGGCCTGAAAAAAAGAAAAAGGGCAGGATGAAGACATTCCCAGATAAACAAAGGCTGAGAGCATTTGTCACCATTAGACTGGTCCTACAAGAGATGCTAAAGAGAGTCCTATAGGTTGAAAGGAAAGGAAAATAGACAATAGATCAAAGCCACGGGAAGAATGAAGTTCTCTGATGAGTGTAATGCCATGGGTAAATATAAATGCCAGTACTATTGTATTTTTGTTTGTAACTCTACTTTTTAGTTCCTACAGGATCTAAAAGGAAAGTACATAAAAAGTAATGATAAATCAGTGGTTTGGGGCTCATAGTTTATAAACATATAATTTGTGATAAGAACTACATAAAAGTTGGGGGATGGAAGGGTATAGGAACATAGTTTTTGTATATTAATGAAGTAAAGTTGGTATCAAAGCAAAAGAGAGTTTTATAGATTTAGGATGCTAAATTCAAGCCCTATGGTAACTACAAATAAAATATTGGAAAATATGCAAACTCATAGAAAATAGAGTGCAGGTTGCCAGGCATGGGGGACTGCAGGGGAAATGCAGAGTTAATGCACAAGGGGTATAGGGTTTCTGTTTTGGGAGATGGGAAAGTTTTAGTAATGGAAAGTGGTGAGGGTACTGCAATACTGTGGATGTGATTAATCCCATTTAATAGTATGCTTGGGAGTAATTGAGATGGGACATTATATGTTATATAATGATCCCACAATTTAAAAAAAAAAAAAAAAAAAAAAGAACAAAACAGACAATGAAGATTGAATATAATACATGATCCTGGATGGAATCCAGAAAGGGAAGAGAAAAGGCTCAAAGAAACATTGGGACATATGAAAAAATTTGAATATAGCTGTAAACTTTATATCGATGCTAAATTTCTTGAACTTGATAACTGCACTTAAAGTGGTTTCATAAGTGAATATCATTGTTCTTAGGAAATATACATGGAAGTATTAAGTGTTCGAGGAGCATGATGCATGCAATTACACTTCAGAAAATGGATGCTAGAGATAGATTAGATAGATAGGTATATAGATAGATAGATAGATAGATAGATAGATAGATAGATAGATAGATA
>JAKSZT010054458.1:26893438-26903530 GCA_026826555.1 Tolypeutes matacus
ATAGATAGATAGATAGATAGATAGATAGATAGATAGATAGATAGATAGATAGATAGATGGATAGATAGATAGATGGATGATGGATAGATAGAATGAAATGGTATGTAAAATTGGTGGATCTGGGTATCAGAAAGAAGGTAGGGGTATGTTGGAGTTCTTAGTATAGTATAGTGTTTGTGTTTTTTTGTAACTGTCCTGTAAGTTTGAAAATAGTTCCAAATGAAAAGTTAAAAAATACATGGTTTCAAATCTTGGCTCTCCCATGTATTAGCTGTGTGGCCTTTGACAAGGAACTTAATGTTTCTGAACCTGTTTATTCATGTGCAAGATGAAGAGAATGGTAAGTCCTTTGTGGGTGGTTGGGTGGATTAAATGAGATATGGCATGTAAAATGCCGAACACAGCTTCTGGCACATAGTAGACCTTCTGTGAACCTTGTTTTCCTTCCAAAAGAACAAAACAGGGAGATGATACACACTCAATTCCCTCTTATCTTGTTCCAAAAGAGAAGAGAAAGAAGACCACAGAGCCAGGGGAGATAGGGCTGACGGTCATTTCAGAGAGAAACGAAGGATGGTGCCAGGCCGCCTGCCGGGGCCCTCAGGTGGTCCGGAGGCAAGGGCTTGCTCTAATGCACCGCCTTGAGGTCTGAGCAAGCTGCCCACTTATTAAGCACTGAGGCCTTCTCTGAGCACATCACTCCCGCTCCTGAGGCCTTCTCTGAGCACATCACCTTAAGTGACCAGAGAAAAAGCAGCTGCTCAATAGCCAAGGATTTATGCACCTTCAAGCCTTCTTTTCTTATTTTATGCAATATTTCTTATGTAGCTCTGCTCTCTCTGAAAATATGTTCTTCTCACCTATGTGAGTGAACTGGTCAGTCATTTTTAAGAACTGTGAATGTTGTTGAATTTATTTGTGAGTCAACTCTGCAGCTGCCAAATGCCAGTGTAGGTCTTTGGAGAAAAAGAACTCTAGCTATAGAGGAAAACAAATGTAGATTTGTTTTTTTTCACCCCTAGAGCAGATACCGTGCCTGTTAAGTCCTGTGTATTTTCCCACAGCAATCCATGAGTACAGTCTAATCCCAGTTTCAGGAAGAAACTCAGAGGCATATGGAGTGGGGCTGCAGAAAATTGATTCCTCTCCCTTTAGTGACCCTTTGTTTGTGACTGATTCTATTATGCACCCTGGAAGGCTGAGTATAAAGTTTAGTGTGGAGCTTGGTAAGTCAATTGGAGAAAGTGTCAATATAAAAGATGCTACATAAAATAGCCACCACACACTTTTTTAGCTTATAATCTCCAAAGAAGCTAACCCTCTGGTTGGCCTGCTTTGTATCATTACCAGAATAGTGTTACATAGATACAAGCTCAAAAATAAATGCTGTTGATGATGATACCAGAACGACACCTGGGCTAGGTATTGGCAGCACTGGGATTGGCTCCATATTTGTAATGAACCAATTTGTCTCCTCCAGATCTTAGTTTTATTTGTAAAATGGTCAAATCAGTGCTCCCCAAACTTTTTAAACATCCAAATATTCTTGGACCATCCTCTCCCTACCACTGCCATCTCACTCACTCATTTGTCCAATATATTTACGGAGTACTTCCTATGACCCAGGCACCTTACTAGGAGTTGGGGATATAATTTGCGAAAAAAATAGATGCAATCCTTGTAGTCTAGTGGGAGAGACAGACATAAAAAAAAATGGTCATAAAAATAGAAATACAATCACAAACTGTATTAAGTGCTCTGAAAGAAAGCACAGGCATCTACGAATGGATATAATTACGGAAATGTAATTAGGGGCTGGAGGAGCTTAGAGAAGGCCTGTGATTTATACTCTTAATGTCCTTTAAGAAACTGTGTAATGATAAAAAGTTACTGTGAATTGGATAATGCCTTTAAAGTCTTTGTATTTTATTAATCACAACAGCATTTATTATATACATGTGAAACATGGTACTTTGTATACATGTGAGACATCTTGTTGATTCAGTCTAGGGCCCATGAATGCTTCATGTATGAAGATATGTACCTGGCACCCTACAAATGCCACAGCCTCCCAGGGAACTGAGGATCACTTAACCAGAATATCCCTCCTTTCCCACTGGATCTAATGGCAACCTACGGGGCTCTTCAGTAGAGAACTTACAGGAAAACAGTTGGTTTTCCAATCAGGATTCTTACCAACATTGAGTGAAGGCAGGATCCATTCACTCCTCCATGGAGGCCATCCTGCACCCATCAGACAATGACCACAGATGGGTCTCCTGACCAGAAATCCAAGCCATCTCCACTCCACCCAGCAAAGTTTCCTGCCGCCAGGCTGGTCTGATGTAGATCAAACCCAACATTCAAAAGCTACACCAAGCTGGGAGCTCCACCCCACTCACTCCTGAACCCAACTGTTGTCAGTCGATATTTTATTTCTTGGTATTCAATTAGGTGGTTGTATGTTACACACAGAAGAAAACATGTGGTTCTTCTATAATGGACTCTTTGCTATGTAAATGGCTATACATATTTGATTGATATTTCCAGATTATAGTCTTTAAGGCTTTCTGCCAAGCTCACCCCTTGGAAGTTAAAATTTCCATCTTCTAATTCTCCTTTCTTAACCAGGGAACAGTTAGTTAAGTTAAGAAGCTGAATGCGAATATTCTTGCTGTCCTGATTTTGTGATAATCAGGGTAGGCTAAACATTCGCTATATTAGAAACCATGCATGTGTCCCCAGACCGAGTTTTTCTCCCTAGGTTTGGTTTCTGGAATGCCGGTGAATAAACCAAGCCTGATTTGTTGTATGACCATCCTGTGTGGGAAATGACTGGAACTCTGGGTATCTTTGGTCAGCCTTAAAAGATAAAGCAGGGGGGTGGATGTGGCTCAAATGGTTGGGTGTCCGTCTCCCATATGTGAGGGACCTCGGCTCGGTCCCTAGGACCTCCCAGTAAAAATTAAAAAAAAGAAGAATATAGATGGCGTGCAGGCCGCCAGGACCCACGCATGGGTGCGCTGCCAGGCCCTGCAAGCAGGTAAGCCCCCAAGGCCCCGCGCGCAGGTGTGCAAGCCCCGCCAAGCCACACAGCAAGATGATGATGTAACAGGAGAGTACACAAGGGAGAGCCAAGAAGAGATGTGCCGAAAAACCAGGAGCTAAGGTGGCGCAGGCAGTAGGACATCTGTCTTCCACATCAGAGGTCCTGAGGATCGAATTCCAGTGAAGACAGGAGGAGAAGGATGAGAAGAGAGGGCAGGAAACAGACACAGAGAATTGCCCAGTGAATGGACAAAAAACAGCAAAAACGGGGTGGGGGATGGTAAAAATGGATACAAGTAAATAAATAAATAAACAAATCTTTAAAAAAAAAAAAAAAGTTAAGAAGCTGAGTCCAGAATGGGAATGATCCCCTTCAATAGGCAAAACCACCTAAGGGTAGATTGGATGAGAAATTAAAATTCTGTTTGTGACTGTCTTCTCTAGGTGGAGGAGAGAGGAGGTTGGGTCAGTGTCAGGCCAAGGACTGAAGCTGGGACAGTTTGGTCCCTTCCCTAGAGGATGGATGTGTATAGAAAAGGGTGTCCTTGCAGAGTGGGTAATACTTCATTTAGACCTTACATCTTTGAAGGACAGAGATGGCATCTTTGTCATCTGTCCTCGGCTGCTAACCTAGGAGTCATATCATCACCATTGTTGAAAGAGTGAATGGGTTCCAGAAAGGTGTCAGGGTGAAGTCACTAAGCCAAGTAAATGGGTGGAAATTAGCTTCAAGTAAGCTTCCAGAGAAGCTGAAGCAGGAGGCTGGAGAGAGGCCTTGGGACAACACTGCCGTGGAGACTGCTGGTGGCAAATGCCCTATTTAACTAGCCCATGGCAGGATGAACAAGACACACTCTCAGAAAACACAGTGCACGGTCATGGGAATCTATATAAACTAAAGCTAAGTGCTCATAATGCAAAAGCACTAATCATTTTGCAAAATTTGACTGCACCATACCCTTAGATAGGCAATGTCTTGTGTTGATTTGAAATACAATTGCATTTACAATTTGTTTTTTAGAAACCACACCTTAGAACATTCCAAATATGTAAAGTGCACATTTACCTGTTGTGTGGGCTATTAATCTTTGTTTATTTAGATTCCATCAAAGTCTAAGGAAAGGATTTGAAGTGACTAAGTATTTGTAGATAACTAGTGAGCATAGGCAAAGAGAATTATTCAAATAGTACTTTATATTTGCACCATGCTCCACAACTTACAAAGCACTTTCACACTCATACCTACTTGATTCTTGCCAAAACTCCGTGAGTTAGGCATTGCACTCGGTGTTAGAAGACCTGGAGTGAATCTCAGCTCTGCCACTTCTCACAGGTGTCACTGAGTTGGGACAACTCAACCAATCTCTCTGAGGCTCTGCTTTCTCTCTCTTTAAAATGAACACTTCATTTATTTTGTAGTCAACTTTAGTATTTTTTTTTTTTTTTTTGATGTGGCAATGAAATAAGTTTCTAGGATTTAAATTCCAATTTTCTCAGAATGATTCATACACATGGTCAAAAAACCAGAGTCCAAAAGATTTTGTAATATAAAGTCCCCTGACCCAACCCTCCCCATCCTCTTTCCTCTCCCCATAGACAACTGCCTTAAACATGTTTCTGGTTTTGGTTCTTCTCTATCTCTAAATAGTATGTTTACATGGCTCTTTCTTGATTTAGCAACCTTAGTAGACATTATCTATCCACTTCCTTCTAAAGGAGATAATGTTTTAATTCATGTCTCCTGTACCATCCCAAGTTCTGAAAGTTTGAACTATTTTAGTTTCTCTGTTGCAGTTGTAACTGTAGACAAGCCTCTAATTCTTGTTTCATCAACAGTCAATGATAGCCCTTGATCTGTCATTCTATAAGAAATAGAAGCATAATGCCCCTTTCTCTACCTCTCTACCCCCTCCTACCTCCCAAATTCTATCTGTTCTACAACCACAATTAAATTTCCCCTACTTTGTTTATAGGTTGATTCTAAAAATTGAAAACCAGAAAGCAGTGCTTATAACTATGCATATATTGTTAATTACAGAGCTATAAGAAGTTGCCTTGATTACATTTTTTTTCTATATGGTTCCAATGTCATGACTCCCGTGCCACTCAAAGCAAAATGATCCTATCATCAAGAACAAATAGAGTCTTCTTTCTTACATGCATCCAATTGCTCAAATAATACCACATTTTAATTTGTTTTCTAATTGGTCTGTGCCTTATTTGGTCATTTTTCCCACTGGAGTTTCAGATTGCCTCTGTTTTTTCTTATTGGTAGAAGACATATATGCCTTCTTTATCATAGCCAGCTTTTGCTCATTCTTTTCATTGCTTGGAATCCATTCTATTCTTTTTAGAAACATTTTTCGTGAAACCCACTGATACTCTGTTCTTATTTGGACTAATTGCTTGTTAGGTCAGCTGACAACTAAATCCAGGAATTTCCTGGGTGACTCCCATTAATACTTAGATTCCAAACTCTCATTTTTCTTGGTTTTTCCAGTTTTGCTAGAGTTAACATACACAAGTAGCTTCCTCAGAAGTTATCTATAAGAGTAAACTTCCTTTATTTTTGAGTAGCTGAAACTAACTGGATTGTGCTCACATTTGAACGCTAGTTTGCTTTGATATAGAGTTCTAGTTTCAAAATAATTTGATCTTAGAACTCTTAAAGATTTTGTTCTACTGCCTTTTGGCATGCATGGTTGTGGATTAGAAATCTGATGCCAGATTGACTCTCTTTCCTTTGTTGGGGATTTCTTTTTTCTTTTTGGAACCTTGTAGAGTCTTCTTATCCCTCGTGTTCTCAGTGTTCACAGTGAATGAGTCTAAGAAGGAGAATTATTTAGTTTTTCTTCTAGGGCATTCGGTGGCCCTTTTGCTATGAAAATTCAGAGGCTTTTCTTCTATTATTTCCTTGATTATTTTCTCTTTGCATTTTCATTTTTCTCTGTATTTGAACTTCTAAAAGTCAGACGTCAGGCCTCCAGGATTGATCTTCTGTATCCATTTTCTCTCACACTTTCCATCTTCTCTTTTTCTGTACATTCTGGAAGATTTTCTCAAACTTTATATTCCATCATTCCTATTAAACTTGTAATTTTGCAATCATATTTTTTCAATTCCAAGAGGAAGTTGGATGATAAACTACATGGTCAGTTCACTCTGAAGAGCTTGATGAGAATTTTTTTTAAGTTCTCTTCTCTTCTGGAATTATTTTCTTTTTCTTCAGAGTGACATTTTCAGTTTGTTTGTTTTTTAAACCTTGACCATCCGTTGATATTTAAGAATGAGGAGTTTGGAACTAGGAGCTCTGGATACATGGGCAGAGTTTGTTGACTGGTGAAATTTGCTCTAGTGTGGTTGGGAAGGGAACTGACTTCCTGGAGCCTTCTGAAAGAAAGAAAAAGGACGTATTCTATGGTATCAATAGCCACACCAGTTGTCTCCCTTCTTCTCAGATAATTTTGTTTAATTTCTTTAGAGATACATAAATCTTCTTTTCTTTTCTCTCATGGCAATTTAATGGCAACCATGCATCCTATGTATGTGTGTGTGGATGGGGGGAGAGAAATTGTTTCATATACAGAGATTTAATCAGCCCCCTTTTTCAGTTCCACTTCTGAATTCTTATGGTAGGTTGACTTATATATCACAATTTAGATATAATCTTATTTTTTTTCTTTTTTGGCTCCCTTGCCTATTTTCTCATTGTTTGTTCATTGTCTGTTCATTGTTTTTGCTTATTGTCTGTTTGTTTTTTCTTTAGGAGGCACAGGGAACTGAATCCAGGACCTCCCATGTGGGAGGTGGGCACTCAACTGCTTGAGCCACATCCTCTCTCTGCTCATTTTATTTTTTGCTCATTGTCTGCTCGTTGTTTTGCTCATTGTCTGTTCATTTTTTTTTTTTAATCCTCATCTGCTCTTTGATTTTGCTCCTGTCTGCTTGTTTTCTTTAGGAGACACCGGGAACTGAACCTGGGGCTTCCCTGATCTTAATTTTAATCCACTCCCTGTGGGTGTGAACGCATTGTAAATAGAACCTTCTGAAGATATTAATTTTAGTTAAGATGTGGCCCAGCAGAATGAGGGTAGATCTTAATCTTGATTACTGGAGTCCTTTATAAGCAGAAGAGATTAAGATGCAATAAGAGAAAGTCGAAGGGAGGAGTTGGAGGCTGGAAGTCAATGGAACCCAGGAGAGAAAAGAGAGGACATCTCCATGTGACATGAGGCAGAGATGAAAGCCAAGGAGCCCAAAGATTGCTGGCAAGCCAACATCAGAATGTTGCAGACTTTGAAGAGAAAGTATTACCTTGTAGACACCTTGATTTTTTTACCTCTCCTAGTCTCAAAATCATGAGTCATAAATTCCCATTGTTTAAGCCAACCTATTTGTGGTATTTGTCATAGCAGCTAGGAAACTAAGACAGTCCTCCTCTCTGTCTTACCTGCCAACCCAGGCAGGTTCTACTGAAGCTCCCTGCCAACTGAATCACAGGTGCCACCATATTGGACCATGAGATTGAGGCTATATACAGAGCTATATAGAAAGCATAGGCTATATATAGAGCATAGCACTAGTCTTAGACCACTCATCTCCAGGAGACAAAGAAATTAACTTTGATCAAGGCATTTGTTGTTACTTGAGATTTTCTTTAACTTACATCCAAATTAAACTCTGACTAATACAACCTTTAAAATTTTCTTTGCAGTACCAGAAAGACAATAAATAGGAAAGTGAATTGTAAACTGTTGAGGGCTATTTAAATCTCAGAAATTATTATTATGCCTTACACCAAATCAAGTTCTGAACTCCTCCACTGGACTTTTCAAGGGAAGCCACCTTATCTTACTTTTGTCATCAACAGCAGGGAGAGAGTAGAATTCAATAAATTTATGTATTAAATAAATGATTTCAATCACTACTAATTTTTAAAATAATGTCAACACCATTAAAAAAACAGGATAAAGTATTAAAATGTTTTCAGCTCACCAGTCTCTCTAACAAATGAAGAGCTTCTAAAAACAGAGAAAAAAAGAACAAAAACTTAATAGAAAAATAAGCTAAGGACATGACATTGAAAACAAAATGATCCTTAATTATACAAAAAGGTGTTCAACCTCATGTACAAAAAGATAGATGCAAATGAAAAACCATATTAAAATACAGGTGGCAAGGCCCCAGGATGTGTAAGTCCATTGAGGGTGGTGGGCCACACTTGTGGGAGATGTTTGTGTGGGATGTGGTGGGAGGTGTGGGAGGTGGGCAACATGGGAATCCCAGTGGGTTCTGTGTAATATTTTGGGTAAGCTAAGCACCTCTTAAAATATATTTATATATATATATAACATTTTTGTAAGCAAATGCACATATATGCATATATATTTATATATCATTTTGCAAATGTTGGTATGTATTGTGAAAATTTTGTTTTTACCCACAATAAAAAATAAATAAATTAAAAAAAAAGAACAAATAGAAAAAAAATTAATAAGAAAATGAAAAAATAATGATCGTTTTAAAAATAACAAATAAGTATAAAAAATTGAAAAGAATTTCAAATAATAAAAGAAATTAAAAAAAATAAAAAAATAAAAAAGTTTCTCAACTACCAAATTGGCAAGAATCCAAAAATTCAAAATTTGACATCATCCTCTCTTTGTTGGAGAGGCTGAGGGGAAGCAGGCATTCTTATGCATTGTTGGTGGGAATGAAAAGTGGCATAACTCTATGATGGGACCCTGGCAGCATCTACCAAAATTATAGAGAATTTTATACATTCACCCAGAATACTTGGTTTACATAGAAGGTTATTTATTAAAACAATGTAAAAGCAAAAGATTGGAAATGACCCAAATGTTCATTGGTAGGAGGCTTGTTTAAATAAACTATGGTATATTATACACAGAATATTATGCAACAATAAAAAATGAAGATCTCTGTCGACATGGGAAGATTCCTAGGATGTATTCTAAAGTGATAAAAGCAAGCAAATAACAGTATATATAAGATATTACCTTTTGTGTAAGAAAAGGAAGGAACTCAAATATTTATGGGTATGGCATAAAGAAAAATTGTAATGATAAATAAGACACTAATGAAATAGATACCCAATGGATAGAGAGAAGCAGAATAGGAGTGAGATTTCTCAGTTTCACTTTTTAATCATGTAACTAAATTTTACAAGAAAAAAATAAAATGTAATTAAAAAATAAATAAGCATGAAGGTTAAACAATTATTATAATGTCCTTTAACAGTGTCTAAAGGACTGCAGGCCCTTTTGGAATTCCCATACATACTCAAAACCACATTTATTGTGCTAGCTTGATTACGGTCATATTTCAGACTTACAGAATCAAGCACTGTTAAAATTGCTAGGATTCTAGAGGTCTGCTTGTTCCAATTCCCTCATTTTGCAGATGAATAAACTGAGGCCCAGGGAGATTCAGTGACTTGAAGGTCACATGATCATTAATAACAGAGCCAGATTTTACTCCCTACAGCTGACCCTAGGGAACCCTAGAAGAAAGTGATTTAATATATACTGTCGATTCATTAACATTGAACTCATGGCCAACAGAACTAGAGCTCAAGCCTAAACAAAGCTGATTAACACACGTATTTTCTCCATATGATTCATGGCAGCCTTCTACTTGGAACACTAGGCAGCACTTCAGCACTATGTTGGGGTTCATTTTAAACAGCGAAATCACCAACAAAAAGAACAAAAATGTGGAAAATGTGGCACTACGCATGCTGTGAAAAGGACACTTGTTTACAGTGGGAAGGCTAAAACAAGAAGGCAGAGTTGCCTCATTCAACCTCAGCTGGAAACATGAGTGTCAGGCGACTCAAATTGTTCACTGCTCTCTGCATGTCCTCGAATGACCGGAAAAGTACCACGAATACTGATTTGGGGGTTATAAATAAATTTTAGTGAGTACACAAATTCACAAATACAGAATCCATGAGTAATGACTGAAGCTATCTATCTCTATCTATCTATCTATCTATCTATCTATCTATCTATCTATCTATCT